>CAMZMU010000076.1:16790814-16923632 GCA_947311845.1 Poa pratensis | reverse complement strand
GGTATGCCGGGACGCAGATGTAATCAAACTTAAGTAGTTCCTTTGCTACCTCTATTACTATCATGCTCATTCGAACCATGCTTTTCTAAGCTTTATGTCGAATCCTTTTGAATGA
Source organism: Poa pratensis (assembly GCA_947311845.1). NCBI lineage: Eukaryota > Viridiplantae > Streptophyta > Magnoliopsida > Poales > Poaceae > Poa > Poa pratensis. The sequence continues at coordinate 16,923,517 of CAMZMU010000076.1, read as the reverse complement.
TTGCTCGAGTTTACTTTCGTGTTTACTATATTTGGCATTCTTTGCTCTTGTCTGCCATTCTGGCGTTCGACAGTCGAGTCACAAGATTGTTGTTCATAGCATACAGTACTTGGTAAATTCCGAGGTATGTTTCAAAGTCATCCGACATAAAAAAGAAGTAAAAACAGGGGTTAGTAAACGACATATGCCGAACTGTCTTTTTGGACCGAGTCCCCGAGTTCATTTTCATGTTTCCCATGTTCTTTCGTCTTTGCTCTTGACTGCCATGCTGGCGTTCGTCAGTCGAGTCACAAGATTAGTTACATAGCATACAGTACTTGAAGTTTGAGACGAGGTTCAAAATAGTTCGGCATACGAACGAAGAAAGAGTACAAACAAAAAGAAACATGCAATCATAAGAGCGAGGCAGTCCCCGAGCTCACTCTCGAGGTGCCGAAGTTTTTATTTAAAGATCAGCCGAGGTACATACATTACTTCCTTCAACAGTAGAAGGGTCGGAGTAGAGCTACATTCCATGGACGCTGAAGCTCCAAATCGGGTCTATCCAGCCCATCTCCCCTTGGCTCCTGTGCATCTATAAGATAGTACGAATCATTGTGCAAAGCTCGGCTCACAATGTATGGTCCCTCCCATGGAGGTGACAACTTGTGCCGACCTTTGCTGCGCTGAACAAGCCTCAGCACTAGATCTCCTTCATTAAACTTTCGGGGTTTTACATGCCGACTTTGATAACGTCGGAGACCCTGCTGATATATTGCTGACCGAGATAAGGCCAATTCTCTTGCTTCCTCGAGCAATACAGCATCTTCCCGAGCTTCTTTAGCCTCGGCTTCTGTGTACATTGCCACTCTGGGCGCATCATATTCAATGTCGGTTGGCAGCATTGCCTCGGCCCCATAGACCATGAAAAATGGCGTATAGCCAGTTGATCTGTTCGGTGTGGTCCTTAGACCCCACAGAACTGCTGGTATCTCATCGATCCAACACCCCGGTGTTTTCAACAGTGGTTCTACCAACCGAGCTTTGATTCCGGCCAATACCAATGCATTTGACCTCTCTACTTGCCCATTAGCCTGTGGGTGAGCCACCGAGGCTACGTCAAGTCGAATTCCCTTACTCATGCAGAACCGAGCAAACTCTCCGACAGCAAAGTTCGTGCCGTTGTCTGTAATGATACTATGAGGATATCCGTATCTCAGGATTATTTCCTTCAAAAAGGTCACCGCCGTATGACCATCCACTTTTCGGATTGGCTTCACCTCGATCCACTTAGTGAATTTGTCCACCATCACCAGTATGTGAGTCATATTGCCTCGGGCTGGCTTGAATTCTCCCACCATGTCCAGACACCAAACTGCAAAGGGCCACGTGATAGGAATGGTCTTGAGCGCCGAAGCTGGCATGTGCTGCTGCTTGGCGAACCTTTGGCACCCTTCACATTTCCGAACTATATCTTCTGCATCGGCATTGGCGGTGGGCCAATAGAACCCGTGCCGGAACACCTTGGCCACCAGAGCTCTTGTGCTGCAATGATGTCCACATTCTCCTTGGTGGATTTCTAAAAGCATCTCCTTGCCTTCAGCTGGTTCGACACACCTCTGCAACACCTCGGTCACACTTCTCTTGTATAGCTCCTTGTTGATGATGGTGTATCCCTTAGCTCTCCTCTGGATTCTCCTTGCCTCGGTTGTATCACTTGGCAAACTTCCATCGGCTATGAAGTTCATGATCTGCTCCGCCCATTCCGGCACTGGATGCAGAGGAAAAAGCCTCTCATCTATCTCCATTGGTTCGGTCGCCATGATCTCCTTCATGATTTCCTCCACCATTGCTCGGCCAGTCCCCGAGTGTTGGTGCGAAGTCCCCGGGTCAGACCCGAAGTTCCCATCATCTATCTCCATAGGAAAAGCTCCATCAGTCCTCGGATACTGCGAAGCAGTCCCCGAGTCCGGCCAAACGCATCCGACGTCTACCTCCATAGGAATAGGCTCAGACTCCGAACTTGGCGGTAAGAAAATTGACTCGGAGTCAGGCGAGGGCTTGATTGAAGGAGTTCTCAAATGGTTCAGCGCTATCCCCGGTGGCACCGGTTCTTTGGATGAACCGAGCTTGGACAATACGTCGGCGGCTTCATTCTCCCCCCGAGGTATGTGCTTGTACTCACATCCTTCGAAGAACCCAGACACCTTTTGCACATGAAACCGATACAACTCCATGTTCGCATCCAACGCATCCCAAGTGCCGGTGGATTGATGCACCACCAAAGCTGAATCGCCGAAGCATTCTATACGCCGGACACCTATCTCCTTTGCCACCTTGAGCCCATGGATCAGGGCCTCATACTCCGCCACGTTGTTCGACGCCGAGAAATGGATTTGCAGCACATACTTCAACTGGTCTTGCTTCGGCGAGGTTAGGACTACGCCGGCACCTAATCCGACCTTGGTCTTGGACCCATCAAAGTGCATCTTCCAATAATTATAGTCCGGCAAGGGCGGCTCATATTGCATCTCGGCCCAATCGCATAAAAAGTCCGGCAGCGCCTGCGACTTGATTGCATCTCGCCTTTCATAATGCGGAGTGTATGGAGATACCTCGATCGCCCATTTGGCAACTCGCCCAGTTGCGTCCTTGCATCCGATGATCTCCGAGATTGGAGCATCACATACCACCGTCATGGGATGCTCTTGGAAGTAATGCTTCAGTTTCTTAACCGCCAGGTATACTCCGTACGTCATCTTCTGGTAGTGGGGGTAGTTTTGCTTCGACGTGGATATCACCTCGCTCAGGTAGTAGATTGGTCTCTGCACCGATTTGCCTCCTTCGTCTCGCTCCACCACCACTGCAACACTTACGACCCGGTTTGTAGCCGCAATGTATATCAACATCGGTTCATTCTGCAAAGGGGATGCCAACACCGGAGCAGTGGACAACATCTTCTTCAGCTCATTGAACGCCGCGTCCGCCTGCGGGGTCCAAGTGAAACTGGTACTTTTCTTCATAAGTTGATACAATGGTAAGGCTTTTTCTCCTAGCCGACTTACAAACCGACTTAAAGATGCAAGGCATCCCGTGAACTTCTGCACATCTTTTAAACAGTTCGGCAACTTCATTCTTTCGATAGCTCGGATCTTAGCCGGGTTAACTTCTATACCTCGGCTCGATACGAGGAAACCGAGCAATTTTCCAGCCGGGACACCAAAGGTGCACTTGTCCGGGTTAAGTTTCAACCGATACTTTCTTAAATTTGCAAATGTCTCTTCGAGGTCTTCGATGAGAGTATGCTTCTTTTTAGTTTTGATAACAATGTCATCGACATACACTTGCACATTCTTGCCCATTTGAGAATGTAAGCACTTCTGCATACACCTTTGATAAGTTGCCCCGGCATTTCTCAAACCGAAACACATGACACGATAGCAATACGCCCCGTACGGGGTAATAAAGGCAGTCTTTATTTGATCATCAGTGTTCAGTGGGATCTGGTGAAAACCAGAATATGCATCAATAAAAGACAACAGCTCACATCCAGCCGTAGAATCGATCACTTGATCAATCCGAGGTAAAGGAAAGGGATCCTTCGGGCACGCCTTGTTCAGGTTGGTGAAGTCAATGCACATGCGCCACACCTTGACTACCGCCGGTTCGTCCTTCTTTTTCTCCACGAGGACTGGATTAGATATCCAGTCCGGATGCAGCACTTCCATGATGAAGCCTGCAGCCAGTAACTTCGCCAGTTCTTCGAGTACCACCTTTCTTCGGTCATCTGAGAGCCGCCGCGTCGGTTGACGCACTGGTTTCACCTCTGGCCGAACAAACAAAGAGTGCTCTGCCAACTCCCTCGGAACACCTGGCAGGTCTTTAGCCGACCATGCAAAAATGTCCCGATTCTCACGGAGGAAGTGACAGAGCGCGCTTTCCTATTTCTCGTCCATGCCAGTACCAATGATGGCGAAACGCTCCGGGTTCTCCGAGTCCAGCGGGATTTTCTTGGTCTCCTTGGGCACCTCGAATGAAGCGCTCATGTCCGGAGTAATTAGTCCGGACATGCCGAGCTGAGTAGACTGCGCCATTGCCACCACCTTCTGAAGTTGCTTCTTCTCCGCCGCGATCACCAAGGACTCGGCTAAACTGGATCCCGCCGAGGCACATTGCATAGCCTTCTTGTAGTCACCAGAAATGGTTATTATTCCCTTGGGCCCCGGCATTTTCATCTTTAGGTAAGCCACATGAGTGGAGATCATGAACTTGGCCAAGGCTGGCCTTCCCAGCAAGGCATGGTAAGGGCTCTGCAAGTCCACAACCTCGAACTCAAGACTTTCAACTCGGCTGTTATCTCGGGTACCAAAACCCACGTCGACCCAAATCTTTCCCATAGGTGCACAAGAGACCCCGGGCACAATACCGTGAAATGTACAGCTGCTAGGCTGCAACTGGTTCGGTGAGTATCCCAGCTTGACCATTGTGTCTCGGTACATGATATTTATGGCACTCCCATTGTCCACCAAGACTCGGGTGAATCTCACATTGTTGGTCGGCCCACAAAACGTCGGATCCACCACCAGTGCATAGTTTCCAGGGCTCGGCATGATCCGAGGTGTATCTTGCCTGCTCCAAGTGATCTCTTGCTCGGACCAGTTCATGTATTTCACCACCGCCGGAGATACTGCATTCACCTCCTTGGCACGCCTCAGCATACTCTTCTTATCAGTTGACTCAGTCACAAACACCACGTAGCTCTGATGTACTTCCCTATAATCATTACCGGGGTTCTCATACCTCTGATTCTCAAAGGACCACGTTTGGCTTTGGCCGGCACCACCGTTGTTGTTGTTGCCCTGGGCACTCACTGCATTCACCGGTTTCGCCTGCACCGTCTTCTGGTTTTGGGCCGCATGCACCGGGGTTGAATTTGCTCCGGTTAAGCTCTGATTCTGCGCCGCTATGGTCGGCTTATGCTGCTGCTGTTCGGATATTGAGGTCTACGCCATTGGTTCGGTGGCCCACTCCGGTTTGCCCCAGCTTTCGCCCCTTCTGCAGCGGTTCGGTGATGAAAACTACACTGCAGAGTGGTATGGTTGGGTGTTCTGCCATTCCTGCCATGATAGATACATGGTCCATTCACCAATGACTCGTAAGTCACAGGTGGTCCGGCCTCCTGCCACTGCTTCGCACCACCTCCCTGATTCTGGTTCTGGTTCGGAGTCCACGCCTGACCCTCAGTCTTCGGTTTCTGGGCGCCTCCAGGTCCGGACTGACTTGGGTTTACAGCATTGACTTGGAAATCTGGTTCTCTCCTCTTCTGCCCGAACTCTTGACGGTTATCAAACCTCGGTCCGTTGTTGCGGTTGTTCATCGGATTCCTCCTGTTCCGGGCATTCCCATCCAGCAGAGGCTGCATCGGATCGCCAAGGGCATAGGAATCAGCTATCCGAATCGTCTCGGCCAGAGTCTTTGGCATATCTCTCTGGAGCCTCTGCCACAACATGCTACCATACCGACATCCATCAGCAAACCACGCTATAGCCTGTGCTTCGATAACTCCCTCACAGGAGTTCCGAACATTGCTCCACCGAGTCAAGAATTCTCGGTCAGTCTCATTGTCCTCCTGCTTGCACGCCTGCAAAAGCTGAGGTCGGTTTGGCCTCCTGTAAGTGCTGGCGAAGTTGCTATTGAATGCCTCCTCTAAATCCAGCCAGCAATCGATGCTATTCTCCGGCAGATTGTTCAGCCAGATCCGAGCAGGACCTTCCAACATGTGCGGGAGATACCGGACCGCCCATCGGCGATTGCCCCCCGCAATGTATACTGCTGAAACATAATCAGCTAGCCAATCTTGCGGCTTGGTGCTCCCATTGTACGGCCTGGTACTCCGACCCAACTGAAACTGAGACACTGGTGGAGGTGGTTCCTTCATGATCCGAGGTCCAAAACACGCCGGACCAGGAGGGCCTTCCTCCTCCAACTCTCGGACATGTAAATCCGATCTAGCTTGTAGCGCGCATCACCTGTAGGCAACGTCCGAGCTCCGATACGTTCTCCCAATGCACCATCCACTCTATAGAATCCAGCCCGCTCCATGGCTGAATTTCCATCATCATATCGGTCGCCACCTCGACCGACGTTCTTCGGCTGCGGAACATACTCCGGCTCTTGCTGATACTGCTCCTGCGGCCGGGGTTGCTGCTGATGCCTCGGGGGCTGAGGTGGTTTACCTCGGCCAGCCGACGCTGCTTGCCCACCGTTCTGATTTCCCTGAGCTGAACGGCCCTTAGCTCGGCTTGCATCACCTGGGCCGGGGTCTCCATTGGCTCGGCTAGCGTTGCCGACCTTTTGCTTCCCAGCTAACACCGGATCGTACACTTGCAGCTGCATCTCCTTGTTCCGACCTGAAGTGACACTCCGGGCACGATCGGCTCCTCCGACGTGTGGAGACGAGGCTTGCCCCTTGGACCCCTGGCTAACTGGCCTAATCGAATGGACCGCCTGCGAACCGCCAAGCCCGGCCTTGCGGAGGGCTTCATTTTGCTTGCTGGCCACATGCACTAACTCATTGAGCCGCTTCTGCTGCTCACGCCATGCATCTCCGGTCAACTCCGATAGCCCGGCCCTTACTGCTTCGGCTGCTCTAAGGTTCTTAGCTGGTGAACTATACACCGGCCTACCAGTAGCCGACCTGCTACTTGTTGCCTTACTCGAGCCCGAGACTGCAGCCCTAGCCATCTCCTCATAGAGGTCCTTGCCTCGGTTGAGCAGAGCAGCTTTCTTACGCCGCACAACCGGAGTAAAACCATCCTCTATACCATGTGCAGCATTGTACTCCTTCTGCTCCATATCGAACTGCTGCTTAGCCTCGGCCAGCAACCGAGCTTCTCTCAGCACTCTGGCGCTCTGCCTCTAACCCGGCCACCGTATGCTCCACACTTGCCTCTACTGCGAGTGGCCGAGCTAACCTATCAACGATAGCTTCTAAGGGAACTTCTTCCCTTGGCATGCCCAACTGCTCATTCTGACTAGGTTTCTCGTACGGAAACTTCGCCGTCCGACCTGATTTCTCAGGCAGCGCGGTTGGCGTCGCCTCCACCTCGGCTAGCGCGACCTTGCCAGCATCTGCCTTGCTAGCTGCAGGCTGGTACCAGCCATCATCACCTCCACACACCTCGGAGGGCGAGTGACACGCCGACCCAAAGCCGCCAGGAGAGGAGTTTCGTCGTCCACGAGCACCTGCTCCGGGTACTCGCGAACCACCTCGACAGCAACGTAGTGGGGAAGCTGCCGAGCATCATGAGGAAGCCATCGGTGGGGAAAGGCTTGCCGGCGAAGCACCCCGCATTGTCGCTCACAAAGGCGAACTCGCCGATCTTGGTAACAAGGCCAGAAAGAACACACTCAGAGGAGCCCGTCCGGATGGAAACTCCACCCAACGCCTCAATCTGCCCCACGGTGGGCGCCAACTGTCGTGGTGGGATCACGGCAGATGCCATGGGTATGGCTTAGTTGGGGCCGAATGGTCGTTGGGGGAATCCGGGGAGGGTTTATGCACTCAAGACGTGCACAAGCAAGAACATGCAAGAAACCACAAGAACATGAACAAGAAACCAAGAAAGCCAAGAACACAAAAGACACCACGATGTACCCAGGTTCGGGGCCTTCGTGAGGAAGTAAAACCCCTACTCCTGCCTTGCCTCTCTCAATATATCAGTGTGGTTCTCAGGTACAAGGTGCTCCTCGAGCTGTATGATGCTACCAAAGTGAGAGCTCGAGATAGAAGATGAAACTATGAAGGGGGAAATGAGCTAGGGTTTTTGCCGTCCTCCTCCCTGGAGGTAGAGATGCCGCATATATACACAGGCCGAAGTACATTTTTACCCCTGCCTACAACTGACAATGGCATGGCCAAAAGGTAGAAGACAAGCCTCTGCCTCCTGCCAGCTCAACGGCCGGACTGTCAGGCCGGCCAGGCCTAGCTTTCCTCTTCCGGTCATACTTCAGTAGCCTGCCGAGGTCTAGCCTGTAGACCTTTCCCGAAATAGCCAAGTCAGCTCCTAGGCCCCCGAGCTTCCGGGAAACCCGTGGACGGACCTCGCCGTCCTCTGAAGCCTCGGGCTACGAGCTCTGCGGCGCCCGTGACCTCTCTGACATGCCTCGATCCTTGCTGCCAACCTCGGATAACACTCCTGATCCTATACCTCGGTAGAGAATACCTTATTCCTGTGGTAGCTAGCTGACTGCCCCGAGGTTGATACCTCGGAGGATATACCTCGGAGAATTTACCTCAGACGTACACCTTACGTCGGATGACGCCTCCTGCGTCCTTGCTCAATCGTTACCTCGGACAGCTTACTGCCTTAACCTTACATGTCTTTACTTCATCTTTACCCTACCCGGGGTAACCCCCCGACACTGGAGCTCAGGATCTGGAGAGATGCGTGGAACTCGGCATCGGTCGGGTATGACTGATGGTTGTCTGCAGTGGGGCCTGAGGTGGTGTGGGTGTGCGACCAGTAGATCTTGGCCAAGATTGCGGATGCTCGACGCGGTAATAGCGGCGAGGCGTGCGGTAAGCCGGTAAGCATGGGACACGGTGACAGACCAGGGCACAGGTGGTGGGACATGTGTGCAGGGGGTGCTGAAACAGTGTTGGCGAATACCGGATTCAAGTTGGTGACTGGGTCTATCGGGATTGGTGCCAAGTGATAGACAAGAGTCCATCATAGGGAATCTAGGAAAGTGTTGAAAAGTCTGAAATGTCGAAAGCTTGGAGAGTACATGGCCGTATATTTTGAGATGCTCATTGCACATGGCAAAGTGCGGATGATTATATACAGAAGGAGGCGGAGTGCTACAGCTGTGGGACATGTAGAAGACTATCGAGGATGAGACGACTATGAATTTGACTCGGGTTGGCTAAACGGCGACGGTGAAATTCCTTCAAGTTGGAAGCACTTTTACGCAGATCAGTGGTCGGTGTGTGATGATGTTGAAACGGGAAGAAGGGACTACAGTTGCAGATGGAGTCACATGGAATCTGGGAGTAGCAGCGAAACTCATGGAAGACAACTCAAGTCCAGAGTACATGGAGGTTTGACGCATTGGCGAATTCAATGTGGTGGAGAATATTCGCCAAGGTGGAGTTTGTTGTGTTTGTGTCGAATATTATATACGAGTTGGGTTACATTTGGACTTGGAGTTGTATTAGGTGTGGATAGGATACAAGTAGTATTCGAGTCGAACTCTTGTAGCCTGGGCCTCCCATATAATGAGGGGAGCACCACACGTGTAACCCATGACGACTTGATATCAACAGGCACGCGGCGGCTTGTGCCGGCGCCTAGGGCGGCCAGGGTAGGGCGGCCAGGGTTGCGGTATCAATGGGGAGGAGCGTCCGTAGTCATGCCCCGCAGATGTAGGCGAGTTCGCCGAACTACGTTAACAAATCTCGGTGTCGTCATCGTGCTGTGATTGCTTTGTATTCTCGGTAGATCTATTACGCGGCTACGACGGTAACACTGGTGTGAGCAATATAAAATGAAGCTTTTGCGTGTACTTCTTGAAGTTGCACCATATCATGTTCTGATGCTTGGATCTGTATTCTCTGTCATGACCCATGGGTGTGTCATATTTTTTTCAGCGGGCATCTGCATATTGGTTAGTAGCACTTTTACAATTTTCTTGTTTTTATCCACCTCCATTCACTAACTGGGTAAGATCTGGTGACTACTGGTTTGTATTCCTGAACATAGTTATTAGATGGGGAAGCGAGTAAAAGGAAACTAAAGAAACATAGAGGAACTTATTTGACGGTAGAATTGTCAAACATGACACACCACCAGCGGCTGATGACTTTGTGCATCCCATTGTCTTGTCGGTTTTTCATGTTCCGCCAGTATGGTGTGTGGATTTTGTTCTGAAAGTTGTTGCTTCAGCATAGTTCTCTGTTTCAGTTCAAACTAGCATCAATGCAGTAATAAATCCTCAATGCTCTAATGTATATCTCCTTTTTTTGCACTCAGATTTATGAAACTTAGGCTGGACAGGGTTTTATTGGAGCAGTTCGATGCGGAAACACCTGAAGAAGCACTCGCTTCTAACTCTGCTGAGTTGAATTTTGATAACCCTGAGAAATGGACAGCCCCATACCCAAAATACGAGTCTGGATGGTGGGAGGCCTTCTTACCTTCAAAGTCCAGCAATGCCACAGCTTAGAAATAAACGCCAATCCACGCTATGTAAGTTTTCCTCCATGTAAGTGATGAATGTAAGTTTTGATTTTCAATATGTTTATGTAGTCCTTGAGTTTGTGAGTACAGTTAGCTACATTAGCTGCAGAGATTGTTTTGCCTTTTGATAATACCAATAAACAGTGGTGTTTTTTCTAAAAGTCATGCTTATGTTACGGTTCTTGGTATTTTTTTTTGAAGGATTCACATTCTTCATTATTGCATGTTGTTATTTGAGGAACCACGCCTACAAGGTCCAAATTATGTTCTTGGTATTATTTGAATTAATAATGCACAGTGCACACATGCTTTCCCTTTCCAGTATAGAGGCACCAACAATGACGAAAACATAAGAAATTTGAGGGTCAACCTTAAAAATATTACTCCCTCTGATCCAAAATAAGTGCCGTATTTTTGAAGTAGGTTTAGTTCAAAACTACGACACTTATTATGGATCAAACATACATTCGTTTAATTCAAAAGAAAAAAGCTATATTCATATAGAGAGCCTAACAAACTGAAAAGGGTAACATCTAGCAAATTTAAAATTAGCCATGGAATACTGGGCTAGCTAATGATTTTCATGTAATACGACATATATAATCTTTCCTTTCTTCGTTGAACCAAAGACACCATATAACTAGTTGATACGCTAAAACTGACAAAAAATGGCAAGTACTTTCTTGCCGAAAACAGGAATACTAAATGTGCCAATCTATAAAGGGAGTCAAATAGTACATTATACTTCCATGATGTATTCTTGAAATATTGTACATATACAATTTGGATAAAGAAAATGGATGAAACAGGTGTGCGATGTTATGATGTACAGACATATTACGGGTGATAAAGCGCAAGCATCAGATGCACAACACCTACATTGTTACATCAGTGAAAGATAGAGCCACCATAGTTAGAACACGCTAAATTAAACCACAAGCAAATACTTGCATTCTGAGCTTCTGACCAGCACACACCAACTCCCTAGCGACCGAAAAAACTAACATAAGTTTACACCAGACTACAGGCTTTAACTTTGTAAGGTCTGAAGCAATCTACTGATCTTGTGAAGTTCTGATTCTTTCTCGCCCATTCTTCTGATGCTTGAGCATCTGCAGAATCAAGGGAAACTATTGCTTAATGGCAAACTCAACTCAAAGCAAAACGCGTGATCAAGTAGATGTATAGCTATATATTTAAGTGCAGACCATGTGGATACAAGTTGCTTTCAGAAAGTGGTAGGTCCTCTTAGAAAGGAAAATTCATCTGGTTGGTATAACAACCTTCATGTGCATAAGCATATTAGTACCATATACTGCACTACTATAGTACTACAGTAATTATGGAGGAAAATATCCCATGTGAAGCTTCTCTCTCTTGCACGTTTCTCACTGGGATTAATAAGTGCTAGTGTTTGCAGAAGAAAGAAAGTTCTGTCCAATGGATGAACATAAAGAAAAACATAACGACTAACACCGTAGCATTTATATGTGTATATCAACGTATGCTTCATTGTCCTCCATTTTCATTAAATAAATGTTGTTTTCAGATGATAAGTTATAACACAATGCTACGTCAACGCGCGAAGGAGTAGCAGGGTTAGGCAGGAGCACGAAAGACGCACGAATATTCTTAGGGGCAGTTGGTCAATACAGTTCTAGAAAAATAAGAGGAATGGTTAATGAAGAAACTGAAAAGTACATGTGGCCATGGTTCTCACGCAAAGACTTCGAGCATATCCAATCAAGGATAGGAATCTCGATCAAGAACTTCCGAGTAAAAATCACGCTACAATGCCTATGAACGATACGTACATGAGAAACAGGAGAGGGACGAAGGCCAGACGCCGGGCGCGGTCGCCGGCGTCAAGCTCCCCACACGGTGATCCCCTGCATCATGGTCTTGAACTCGCCGAAATCGACCTGGCCGTCGCGGTCGCGGTCGACGTTGCAGATCATCTCCTGCACGCTCGCCAGGCTCCGCGCCTCCGCTAGGCCGAGCTTCTTGAGCACGGTCTGCAGCTCGACGGCGGAGATGAAGCCGTCGCCGTTCTCGTCGAACACCCGGAACGCCTCCTTCATCTCCTCGTCCTCGCCTTCCTTCTCGGGCTCCTCCTCGACGATGGCCCGAAGAGCGCGTCGCCGAGAGCGCGGTGGAGGCTCTCGAAGTCTTCGAAGCCGAGGCCAGCGGCACCAGCCGGGATGTAGGCGCCGACGGTGGCCTCCAGGCCGGCGCGGTCAGCGCCGAGGCCGAGCGTGTCCAGCGCGGACTCCATCTCGTCGAGGGTGATCTCGCCGTCGCCGTTGCGGTCGAAGAGGTCGAACACGCGGCGGAGGCGCAGGGCATTGAGGCTGCCGTTGCGGAGGCGGAAGGACGGCGAGGGCTTCCTCGACAAAGAAGGCTTCTTGGGAGCGGTATCCATTGATTGAGCTCGCGGTGTCTCTTTCTTTTCTTTCGGGGATTGGCTTTGAGAATGCGACTACAATGTGGAGCGCTTAAAACGTTGGGGAGCCAAGGTTTTATAGAGGAACCACTTCTCTTAAAAAATGGTCTTGCAAAAGTAACGCGGAGAACGTGATGGTGACCGGACACCGGAGTGTCGGAACTAATCAAAGTACATATTAAACGACATAATGACTTATTAGCAAAGTTCAATGCATACAAATGCCGTAAGAGGACTGTAGCAAATTTCTTTAGAGGATTCAGAGCCTTGCACTATCTTATTTTTTTGAACAACCTTGCGTTACTTCAGATTCACTAAGGCTGCCCACAGTGGGAGTAACTAGGATGATAACATAGATGCACCTAAATAAAAAAAGCTGATGTGCAGTTAATTAATGAGGAGAGAGACAAATAGAGTAACATAGGGATCAGAGAGTCACAACGAATCGAAATATATATTAAACGACATTATAAGCAAAGTTCAATACAATACAAATGCCATTAGACCATGATCAAAAACTAGAGAGACACGGTTTGACCTATTAGTGCAAGTGTGTCAACACTTATCTCCGCTTCGAATGATGTCAACACTTATCCAAAATGAGATTTCACAAGCATAATTTTAGAGTGAAGTGCATCATGGTTCCTATGTTATTTGGAGGGTGTCACGTAGGTGATGACGTGAAACACACGTTCGTTGGGAGACCCCAAGAGGAAGGTATGATGTAGTCAGCAGCAAGTTTTCCCTCAGAAAGAAACCAAGGTTATCGAACCAGTAGGAGCAGCAACTCTTCAGAAGGTTGTCAACGGCGCCAGAAAAATAGCTGTTGCAGGGAGTCTGGACTGTTGACGTGGAATCTGCACACAACACAATCAAATTACTTTGCCCCAACGAAACAGTGAGGTTGTCAATCTCACTGGCTTGCTGAAAACAAAGGATTAAACGTATGGTGTGGAAAATGAGTATTAAATTGCAGAGAATGAAAAAGGAACAGTTTGCAGTTTGTGGTTGTTTATTCAGTGTAAAAGAATGGACCGGGGTCCACAGTTCACTAGTGGTGTCTCTCCATAAAAGATAACTAACATGTTGGGTGAACAAATTACAGCTGGGCAATTGACGAATAGTGAGCGCATGACAATGCATATACATGACATGTTGACTACTATGATATTTAATTGGGCATTACGACATAATACATAGATCGTTATCCAACAGCATCTATGACTAATAATCCACCGCCGGGTTGTCATCCGAGTCCCCCGTTGGTATTAAGTTGCAAGCAACGGATAATTGCATTAAGTAAAGTGCGTAATGTAAACAAACACATATGTCCGTGGACATAGCATCGATAGGTTATCCCTAGTGGCAACAGCACATCCACAACCTTAGAACTTTCTGTCACTGTCCCAGGTTAAACGGAGACATGAACCCACTATCTAGCATAAATACTCTCTCTTGGAGTTACAAGCATCTACTTGGCCAAAGCATCTACGAGTAACGGAAAGCATGCAAGATCTTAAATAACATATAAGATAGATTGATAATCAACTTGGCATAATATTCAATATTCATCGGATCCCAGCAAACACAACATGTAGCATTACAATAATATGATCTTGATCATGTAGGGCAGCTCACAAGATCTAAACATGATGGCACAAAGTGGAGAGACAACCATCTAGCTACTGCTATGGACCCGTAGTCCAAGGATGAACTACTCACGCATCACTCCGGAGGCAGGCATGGCGATGTAGAAGCCTCCGGTGACGATTCCCCTCTCCGGCAGGGTGCCGGGAAGAGGTTCTGAACCCTCCCGAGCTAGGGTTGACGACGGCGGCGTCTCTGGATCTTTTCGTGGATATTTGCTCAGGTACTTAGGGTTTTCGCGTCGGGGGGAATAAGTAGGCGAAAGAGCGGCGACTGCGGACCCCCGAGGGGCCCACACCACCCTAGGGCGCGGCAGAAGGGGGGCCCGTGCCCTAGGTGCATGTGGCCTCCTGGTGGCCCTCCTCTGCTGCTCCTTCGCTCCGTCAGGTGTGTTCTGGAAAAATAGGGACCCCCGTGTAGTTTCGCCCAATTCCGAGAATATTTCCAGACTAGCTTTTCTGGAATACAAAAACAGCAGAAAACAGGAACTGGCACTTCGGCATCTTGTTAATAGGTTAGTCCCAAAAAATGTATAAAAGTGATATAAAGTAGATGCAAAACATGTAGCAATTGGTATAAAACAAGCATGGAACATCAAAAATTATAGATACGTTTGAGACGTATCAGTAGGTCCTAGAACTTTGCAGTTCACCATCCAGGCCTTGTAGGTACAAGAAAAGGGCGACAACATACATAATCTAGGACCTGGATGTCTCATATTTTCTAGATTTGGGACCTAGATGACTCATTTAGTGCACTTTCCAAACCTGTATGGCGATTTTTAAAGTTCTATGACCTATGCCATTCTTTAAGCTAGAAGAATACCCCGCGCGTTGCAGCGTGATTTTTTTTAAAAACTTAATATGTAAATGGAATGGATATAAGACGCATGAAATATTCAGTTGTCAAGATTCAGTTGATCACAATAGTCTAGACGCTAAATTTAATTCGTATGAAATTGTTGAATATTTGAGTACTAAATATTAGTGAGGTGGACAATTATAAGGATGAGAAAAATGACATGGATATGTTGCATGAGAGATGTACTATTATTAATTATTGTTAGTGGAGATGACATGGACAATTGATTGACTAACATAGTGGGTGATGTGGATACTTTGCATGTTGAGATAGAAAAATAATTAATGCACTTAGTGGGGTTTTGCTTTACAAGAGGTGTAGATAGTTGTGGGACCTATGGTACACTTCAATACTAGTTATACTCTCCAGGAACCAATAAAACGAAGAACATGTTGGAGCAATGTTCCACTTTAACTAATTAATAAACACTTGTCAAAAGTATACCGAACTATTTCATGAAAAATAGTGAATTCCACTTTAGATAAAGAGTTCATAATATTGACCATATTATAGATTTTTAACCACTATGCAAAAATGAACCAAAATTTTAATTTGCAAAACATCTTATTTCTTGTGTAAAAGGCGAGATGTTGTGGTATTGAAATCGGTGTTCCTCGGCAACTGTACTTTTGAATGACCGTGTTGGGACATTTATTTGGTCGGTTAGGGATTCGATCAATAGGTTTGTATAAACACGATTTTACCTACGTTTAGACCCTCCTATTTGATGGGTGCATGAGAAGCCATACTACTGCCTCAGATTTATATTGATAAAGTGGTAACAAATAGATTTCTGTGTTGGAATGGACTCTTCTCGGCAAAAGCAAAATTGGTATTTACTCTTAACAAAAAATCAAGCAAGAAGAAATAGAAAAGGTCGATTTTAAAATCATTTTATGTAATGCTTCAATGTATTGATGGTTTTGAGTTCGAAGGCCCATTAGTGGCTAATTCTACCGTGCCTAAATTATTTTGAAATTTGTTTGCAGAATTGAGTGCGAAAATATACAGATTTTGGTTGAGTAAATTGTAGTAAGACAATAAAACTAGTTACACAAGTGGGTTTAAGACAATCCATCCCGATGACACAGACAGGGAGACTAAGTCCTAAGTCTTTATTCTTTACTCCATGCAAAAGAACAATTTGGCCACAATTAGAGGAGATCTGAAGTGATTGATAGAACAATTTGTCAGTTTTTCGAATCAGTTAAGATTATTCTTTTTTTTTGAAAGATCCAACAATTGCTGGCTTTTCATTTATAGTAGATAGAGTATTTACATGCAGCCCTTAGGCAAATGAATAACCGAAAAGAAGTGTGGAGAAAAAACAGACAAGGTCTGAAAAATAGCAAAGGAAAGTCATGGGGGTTCCCAAATCATGCGACGCAGCTTCTTTGCTCCTGCCAACGCCCAAGCCTTAGCTTCTTCTTGGGATTGGTTGAGCAGCCAACGCAAGGAAGAAGGCTTCTCCTTGAAGACACGGCTGTTCCGTTCTTTCCAGAGGATCCAGCACCCCAAGATGATTAGGGACTGAATGCCTTCGTGATGAGCAGCAGGGGTAGCTTGCACCATGTTTTCCCAAACTTGATGAACCGAAGTGCCATTGTGCCAGCTGTGTGGGTTGAGGCCACCGCAATTCCTCCAGGTTGCGATGGAAAGCCAGTAGAGCTTCGCGAAAGGGCATTCGAAGAAGAGATGCCAAGAATTCTCCAGATTACGAACGCAGAACGGGCAGAAGTAGCAGTTTGGCCATCGACGTTGCATCAGCCTATCAGACGTCCACAGTCGATTTTGCAGCAGCAACCAAGCGAAGAACTTAGTTTTGGGTGGCGCCCAATTGCCCCAAATCTTCTCCGGCATGTCGCTTCTGATCTTTCCCTCGAATTGAAGGCGATACACTCCCTTGGCGGAGTAGCATCCCTCCTCCGAAGCCATCCAGGTAATCGTGTCAGGCACCAGATCGGACAGGTTGACTTGCGCGTCGTCGACGAGACGCCATAGCCTGAGGAAATCAGACAGGATGGTGGGCCTTGGTGCATTTCGAAGATCAATGACCCACCGATGGTCATGTAGAGCAGCGGCAACCGATCGCCGTTTTTGGCGGGAGAACTTGTAGAGCGTGGGGAACTGGTCGCGAAGTGGAGCAGAACCAAGCCAAGTGGAGAGCCAGAAACTTGCCATCTTCCCATCACCGATCGTGACCCTGGTGGCAGCCGCGAACAGAGCGTAATCGAGGTCATCGCAGGGCACTTCCATGCTGACCCAAGGTCTGTCTGGGTGCTGCCAGCGCTGCCATAGCCAAGTTAAGATTATTCCAAACCTATTGTAGTAGGTTGTTTGACCATGCACCTCTCAGTCTCCCATGCATGTGTCGCGTCAGTGCCCAATAATCAGTCCAACTGGCTACTGGAAACTGGAAGAATCCGGCTTAGGCACCGACGAACGTGTTCCTAATTTCATATTGCATCATTTCGCTAAGAAAGGAAAGTAGCTAGCACATCATGTGTTAGGCCTTGGGTATTGTTAGTCATCAGAACCGAACACAGTCCGCCAAATCCGGCATATGATTTGGAAAAAGAGACTAACAGCTGCTGAAGGTGATATTTAGGATCGATTCATCAGGTCTAGGCCATCGGTAGTCTCATAACAAAGAACTACAGTAGTACTCCGGCCATTTGATCTGGAGTAGCAGTTTTGCACAGCCGTATGGTTATTTGAAGAACGCGGCCATCATTAATTATCCGGCTCTTGTCAGCGCTTGCCGCTTGGCGTAAAAGGCACGGGTACCACGGTAAGACCGTTAGAGGACGCAAGGACAATTTAGTTTGATCAGTACGCAAAGGCATAGTATAAAATTGCGCTTCTGGATCGTCAACGTCAAGCAAACGCCAGGCATCATGACATAAGTCGCTGCCTAATTTCAGCGGCCGAACAGCGGTGAAAATGTACCAGCCGCCGCCGCCGCCGCCGCAGAAATGTCTGGTCACAACACAAGAGATTAAGAGAAAGGCTCATCTAGAAACATTGATTGGATCAAGGTCACGACGAGTTAAGGCGAATGTGCATGCGCAGTCCTCCACGCTCCTCCAAGTACTCATATGTGTAAACGCGAGTGGTCGCCACGACGACGAACGTGAGGCCATATATGCCCGTTGGCGTCTGTTGAAACTCTGACTTTGCCTGGCCGCTGGCTGATTCGTGCAGCCAAGGCGTGTGTGTTGCTGGGTCCAGGTCGTCCCATGCATGTGGGTGCGTGCTTCAGCTTGACCCGGCGAGGAGGAGGGTGGGAGGGAATATTAGAGCATTCCAATTGGGTATGCTTTGCCGGACGCTGTATTGGGCGCGCCGGTAACCGTTGCTGCCTATTGGAAGCGGCGCGTCCCACCGGTCGCTCCCAATAGACGCTCCCAATAGACCGACCCCACAAATTCAAATTAAAACTGCCCCACAAGTTTGAATAGCGTTGGTTCACACACCCAAAAGCGTCACCAGGTTCGGCGATCACACCCAAAAGCATCGCCAGGTCCGGCGAAAATATTACAGAACGTCGATCATGCAAATCAGTCGATCGTCAACACCGGCTCGAGCGACTCCTCCTGTGTCTCGACGTCTTCCCAGCCAGGGCGCGGCGGTGGCACTGCGTCTGCGTCGGAGGAAGTCCTGGTCGTCGTAGGCTCCCCTGTCGTGTCCATCAGCGCGGTGGTCGTCGTAGGCTCCCTCGTCGTGTCCATCGGCGTCGGCTCCGGCGGAAGAACCCCCATCTCACTCAAGATGCGCTGCTGGCTGAGCTTAAACCAAGCCCTCACCTCCGGCGTGTAGGCAGAGAGGTCCATCGTCAAGATCCTGGAGTCCTCCTTCATCTTCCGAGTGACGGATTGCGACGCGTCGGACATCGCCTGGATCCTTGTCGTGTTGGCTTGCATGACAGCCGCTTGGGCCTTCTCCCTCTCGACCTCGAGCCGCTCCTTCTCGAGCTTGATCTTCTCCTTCTCGAGCGCGGCCTTCTCGTCATGCTTGCTCATCAAGGACGACCAACTCTCGGCGAAGGTACTTGCGTTTTGCTTCGACATGGTGGTGACATCGGCGAGGCACTTGTCGATGAACGCTTGCACGGACGCCGCGGTCGCCTTGTCGCTCTTGGCCTTCTTGTTCCCAACAGGGCGCCCCTCCGACGCTAGGAACGTCGGGTCGTTCGGCCCTTGGGCGCCGTGGCTGCCGTTGAGGTCGATCCGCATCCTCTCCCACTTCTTATTGTTTTGGAGCTTCACGAAACAATGCATGAACTTGAAATCCTTGTGATCATTGTTCTCTCGGTACAACGTGGTCGTGTCGGTCAACATGTCCTTCACCGTCTTGCCGCTCTCTTTCCTCCTTTGAATTTGCTCAAGGTCGTCGTGGAACTTGTTGCATTCGACTTGGATTGCCCGCCACCTATTTGACATTGCATTCCAATTGCGATCCATATGTACCTTCGCATAGTCACCATACCACATCGTCTCATGGAATTGTTCTCCGACCCTCTTCCAATACCGACCGTAGGTTTGGTTGGAGCCGATGATGGAGTCGTTCGTGGCAAGCTTCCATGCGTCGCAAAGGCACTCGTCCTCCTTGGTCTACCACCGCTTGCCTTTTGTGCCCTTCTTCCTCGTCTTCCAGACCTTCGGGGCCTCCGCGTCAACGCCGCCGGCTTCCTCATCGTCATCGCCACCCTCCATGTACTCACCGCCGCCCTCCATGTCCTCTTTCTCCTCATCGTCGCCCTCTTCCTCCTCACCGTGGCCCTCTTCCTCCTCACCGTACCATCCGGCCTCCACATCTGGCTCAACGACGTAGGTCCCCATCCCATCAGGGATCATGTCACGCAATACTTCCGAGCCTTCGATCTGTTGCAATCAATAACGCGCACGTCGGTTACATGTATTAAACACAATGATCACGGGGGTAAAGGTCGTAGATTTCATACCATGTCGTGGTCGACGTCGTTTGGCATTCTGTCGAACATGTGGGCGTCGGTGTAGCCGGCACCATTGTCGTCCGCGCCAAAGAGGCATTGCCGGCCGCTAACATCGACGCGATGGCGGTGCCGGCCTCTCTGGAGATCCGGCGAGTCGGTGAACGCCTGGTTGAGGTCGATGGGGACGCCGATGCCGACGGTCGGCGAGTCGGAGCGGGTACTGCTATCACAGAATGGCGAGACCCGTACCCCGGAACGCGGGGTGGCGCCACCGCCATCAAAAAACGCTGGGTTCGACGGCGATGCGCCACCCGCCGCGTTCGTGCTCCCTTGACTTGCGCCGCCGGCAGCGGCGTACGCCATCGACGCTCGGAGCAGATCTATCTCCTTCTGCCTAGCCTCCGCACTGATGTGCTGCCCTCTCCTGTCTACGGTGGCCGCCGCTCGACGCGCCAGCTCCTGTTCCCAGGCTTCATCCGTCAAGTTCGGCGGTCGCGCGCGAGATTTGCGAGGGGCGACGTAGCCGCGACCGCCACCGCAAGCAGCGCCACCGCGAGCAGCACCCCGTCGTCCTCCTCCGCCGTGAGCGCCGCCATGGTTGCGTTTGATGGGCGACATCGGCGGCGGACGTAGATCGCACAAGGTGGAAAAGGCGGGAACAAGGAGCGCGGGGGGAGTCAAATGGCGGGAGAATGAAAATGGACGGGAGGGAGGGGAAAGTGATATCGAGCGTCCCGTGTCGCTGACGCTTCGGGCCCGCCCGTCGGGTTCCGACTCGGCGCGCGTTGCCGCGGTTGCCGGCATGCCCGCTTGCGTCCCTAGAACCTGGGCGCGAAGCGGGGTTGCCGGACGCTCTATTAGGACTTGTCGGCAACATTTGGCCTATTAGGCGCGCCGCTGGGGGATGAATTCGTGCCGGCGCGCTCAAAACGTCTATTGAGAGCGGAGTTGGGCGCGCCGGTGGAGATGCTCTTAGAAAGGAAATATATATATCCCTGTCCATCAGACTCTTGGCACATGCATGTCATGCAGAAGTGGGAGGGATTGATTCTCTACTAAAAGGGGATGACACGCTTTCCTGCTCCGAGGGTACTATTGTGATAATCAATATTTGATATGATAGTCTGAGTAAAAATTAGTTTCTAATACAAAATCAGGTACAAATGAGTAACCTTTTAGGCAAATATTATAGGTATTGGTCTTCTATCTGCAGTATATACCGTGTAATCCATTAGTAACATATTTGAATTTGCTAATATCCGAACGAGACCTCATACATGATCAGTTACAAATTTATAACCTTTTAAGGAAAATATTGTAGGTATTGGTCTAGTATATGCAATATAAACCGTATAATGTAAGAGTAACAATTTTGAATTTGTTAATCTCCGAACGAGGCGAGGCCTGCACGTGGTGCATGGTGGCGGAGGAGCCGTACGAGGCGGACGTTGGTCGAGGTGCAGTTGGAGGCAGGGCTTGCATGTGTCGCTCATGCGCATGCCTGTAGGGAAGGAGGGGGAGGAGAGGAGGGCCGCTCGGTGGCTCGCCGGCCGGAGCTACAGACAACCGGGAAGCGATGGTGGCTGCACGGGGAGGAGAGCGACGACAACCCTCAAGGTCGAATTCCTATCGTGCCTTCGAGCAGTGGTGCTGAATTTATGGCCTAATCGGTAAGAGTTGTGGTGAACCTGCCAGGTTCGAGGCCAAATCGATGGGAAATGAGGCGGTGCGGTCACTGGAGAAGAGACGGGAGGGTGACATGAAACTTCCAATTGGCAGTTGGCGTGTCCATGTTACCGGGCGTTGTATTTTGCAGCACTTGGTCTTGTTTTGTTGGACTACACCAAATAAATTTGGACAAAATCTACATCAATGACAGGTTTTGGAGTGAGGTTTTTTGGCCTCAAATGTCCTAAAAAGTAGTAAGATCATGAAACATGGCAGCTATTGGAGATGCTCTAAGAGGGCAGCCCATAGATTCGTGTGTCGTAGTTAGAAAAATCATCGCTAAGTTGAACGAACGGATATTATTACTCTGACCCTAATCTGCTGGACACACGAATGTGTAGAGCAGGAACAAATGAGAGACTGCCATGTGGTTCAACTAGCAGGCCTAATCCTATGTAAGTTAGAGATAGGAGGAATTATCACACGAGGCACACAATGACTCACGCTCTGTCATCCATTGATGGAAAACTATGGTCGTGTTTGGTTAGCTTCATGCAAATCAGTCATGCTCGTTGGATGTAAATTTTGCCCATTTAATTGCTTGGGTCGGTCCGTGTTTTTATTTTTAGATAGGGGGTGCGGATCCCGGCCTCTGCATCAAAGTGATGCACACAGCCATCCGCAATTATTCATCAAATCTTACAAGTTACAACATTGATCAAACCGAAGTCAGCCGCTCGGCAACAAAAAGTCGCTACAACTATGATGGGGGTGGCCATGATCAGAGCCGCATGCCTTGACCTCACACCTACACGCATCATCTACAACCGGAGTACCGGTCCAGCAGACCCTCAACGCGCACCGCATGCGCGTGCTACAGAAGTCGCTACCGCCGTCTTCCTCGAACCCATCTTCAGGCAAAGATCAATGCCATAGCCTTGCAAGGCCAGCCAGCGACGTCGCCATGACGCCAAACAGCACCACCGCCCTGCCCTCGTCCATTCGCACGCATCCACGCCGAGACCCCACTGCACCATGCTGCCGAGTCACCATTGTCGACGCGGAAAATGGCACGCCGCTCCACCAGTAGACTCCTCCGGGCATCACGTGTTCCAAAACAATGCCCCCAAGAGGGAAAACGACACTGAAAGTGCCGCCATCGTCCGATCCGGTAGAACCAGATCTAGGGTTTCCCCCGGAACTTTGCGAAGGTTGGTGAGTCTCGGCGACGACCCCTTCAACAAGGCGACGACACCCAAAGGTGCCGTAATCGTCGGCTGAAACCCGGCTTGCACCGGCCGAACTCCAAGATCCGTCGACCACCGAAGATGGCCGGGATTTGGTCACCCCTCCTCGCCGCCGGTCCGCCCGGACCACCACACCACCGACGCGCCGCCGCAAGGAGCAGCCACGCCGACCTCCAGCCGGTCGGCCACCTCCGGCGAGGGAGGAGACCACCAACACCACGCCTAGGGCAGGAGCCCCCGGCTTCCTCGTGTTGCTTGCCAAGCCCAGAGGACGAGATCCGCCGGCGTCGGTGTAGAAGCAGTCGGAGGGCTCGGCCCGCCCAAGCCCATCTGGGCCCAGATCGGGCGCCGCCGCCACCACTGTCCTCCCGCCCGGCCGCCGTCGTCACGCCATCCCTGGCCGCCGCTGGCCTGCGCCACTGCCAGAGAATCGACCGGATTGGACCGCCGCCGCCCCGACCCGACCTCCGGCCGAGGATGGAACGCCGCCGCCGCCGCCGCGCCACACGGGCTTTGCCCTGCGACGCCTATGGCGGCGGCTGCGGGGGGGATCGAGATGGGGGAGGGCGGAGGCGGCCGGTCGGGGGCTCCCCGGGGCGGCACGGCGGCTGCGGGGGGGATCGAGATGGGGGAGGGCGGAGGCGGCCGGTCGGTCCGTGTTTTTGAATGGGACGATACTTAAAACAGTGCTTAGTTAGCCCTTATAGAAACGCTCGATTTAACTTTTCAGATCCAGGCTCTAGGGTTCCTGTCAGCACTGTCACGTTCCCCTCACCGTCCTTATATTCCTACATCTAATCACCTTTTAGCCTAAAAAATATACGCCAATTCAAAATAATTTATACATGAACATGTGCTCATCGACGAGTAGGTTCCGTTGCAATGTTCGGTTTAGAGTTTCGACGCCTATAACTTCTCAATTCCGGGCTGATGTTTGCCCTTTTTTGCACAATTTTCATCAAATTCATCACACTCAGTTGAACATTTGAAATTTACTATGACGAGTAGATTCATCTCGCCGTATCTCATAACTTTCGTGTTATATGTTTTCTGTTTCGCAATACATAAATGAGTAGATATTGTACAGTACATAGGGTACGTATTTAGACTTTGCTTGATTGATGTGTGTGTTCTTGAACCTCTCTCCCATCTGCGTCTGACCTTCGCCGCTCGCCCTCATGAACTCCACGCGTGTTCATGGTATAACCTCCACCGCTCACCGTCATGAATGTCGGCGTGTTCATGTTCTAACCTCCGCCGCTCGTCGCCGTGTTCATGGTGCTGTGAGGTCGCCGCGGTCGCCGTCGTCGCCTGCGGTCACCTAACGCAAGTGCCAAGTGGTGACTACATTATGGGGTACACGACGATGCAACGGAACTTTCTAATGTTTAGCTGCTACCTATGGGCTATAGTGGGCAACCACTGCGTGCCATCATGCATCACGTTCCAAGCCATCGACGCGGTTTGTACGCGGCGCTTCCCGCGGTTGCGTGTTTGCGCTCGCTCGCGGTAATTACATTTACAGGGCGGTTGGCCGTGTCATTTTTCCTAGTCAACTTTCGACTCCAACGGCCATTCACTGACTATTACTCCCCAAGCTTTTGAAGTAAAACGGCAGTTGTTCTGCCAAATCAATTAAGAGGGAGCAAGCAAGGTCTGGTTACAAGCTAGAGAGACTCTAGCCAAAGGAAAATTGAGAAGAAAAGAAAAACAGTACAGGTCAAGGTTCGCATGGTGATTACTCGCCACTGTCAGATAACTCGTTTGGAATCTGAAGCTCATGTGATCCTCTCGCCAGGTGGGTGCCTAGCAGCAACAGATCATCCCGAATAAGGTCGAGAAGTATACTTTCCGTCAAGGATGACTGCTGAAAAACCCTCCGGCACCGCTCTTTCCAGATATGCCATACGCCGTAGATCGCCACCATAAGCTCGTCTTTGGTCAGCGCACTCGTCATGAAGCTCCACCACTCAGCTGGGGCTGGAAATTGTTGTATCTGCACTGCCAAGGCACTAGATCCAGTCCACTGCGCCAACAAAAACCAAACAGTGCGGGCATATGGGCATTGCAGCACAAGATGGGCAGCCGTCCCCCAAGCTTTTGAAAAGAAGGTGCACACGTTACCTAAATTTCAACTAGCTAGTACCAAAAACTGGTCCAACAATACAAGATTGACAATTTGACATGTTATGCCAGTCAAGAAGGCTAGGAGTTGACTTCTACAGTACTTCTCAAGTGTAAGGAGTTGACCTTGCTTCGCATATCTTGGATACGGATTCCGCTACAGATTTGAACAATAGTTCACATTAGCTTGGGAGTACCAAACAGATTGCAGTCGAGACAACTACAAGAAAAGGGACGACCGACATAGCTGGCATGCCTCAGCATGGGACAGATGCTGTCAGAAAACTTTTTTTTTCTTTGATCGGAATCAGTCGAATGCTTATTATTCTATATTTTAATTCTTATTTTTTTGCTATATTCCATGGGGGAATATGGATAGACTAGTACAATAATTTTGTGTGCATCTCCAACCGGTCCCCCTGAACTCTCCCTAGCTATATGTTCGGACTGTCTGGCTGACCTCTAACTCAGCCCATAACGTATGACGCGATCCACCTAGATTATTTTTCTTTTTCTTTATTATTTCTTTTGTCATTCTCTTTCCATCCCCTCCAATCACATGCAATTGACCGGACATTTTTTAGAGACATGGATAGAGACACATATTTTTGAGAGTTCAAAGCAGACACGTCTGGACATGTCCGTGGACAATTTAAGGGGCCAAAATTTGGCCACCGTGATTGGAGATGCTCTTAAGATCCCTATCTCCTCCTGGATTTAAAGTATGAGCGGTCATATACAAGGCCCAACATTAAGACGCCGCCTAGATTTAAAAGTGTGGTCCTATACAACGCTTGTTGCGTCTAGGGACACAATGCCCAAAGGATTTCTGATTTAGGCCCCATCTGAAGCAGCCCACTAACATGTACTTACTTTGAATATAAATACATAATTTATATGTTAAATGTTCTTTTTTTACAAAATACATTTATGAATTTGAGAAAAATATTTACGGGGCGCCAATGGACCCAACCTGAGTTAGGATTACTGTATATTTGAAATTGAAAAGATCCGTTTTCGACGTCTTCCTGGGCCTATTGGGCTAGCAAGTCTGGCCTGCCACCATTAGGAAATCCTGAAGGCCTCGCTTTCCTTTCCCCAAAGGCAAAAAAAAAGGAAGAAAGAGTATACACCTCTGCTTGGAGCAGTTGAGACGGCTCCCCTGTGTTCGTCCGCTCTCCGACTCCTTCCCAGATCTCTTCACCGGAGTGGTTCGTCCTCGTGGTAAAGCTCCGTCCCTGACAGCCGTCCGTCGTGTTCCTCGAGCCTCTGCCGTCCCCCGTCATCCTTGTGTTGAAACTCCTCCGGCCGGCGTCCTCCTGCACCGAATCTCCACCCTCTCGTCCGGTCACCGTCGACGCCACACTTTCCCGTCCTCCTCGTCTCCAAGAAAGGTGCCGTTCGTGCTCTCTCCTAGATCTTCACCCTCCTCTGTTTGTTGTGTGTGGATCCGAAACTAGCAGGCTATTAGCTGAAATTTGGTGTGCTATCAATGAAGAATAGAGCTAAATTACCTTACGCCATTACCTAATTTGATGTGCTATCAATGAAGAATAGGGGTAAATTACCTTACGCCATTACCTAATTTGGTGTGCTATAATTTGGTCTGTTTCAGAAAATATATGATATGAAATTTAATTATTGGGTGGATGATTTGGCATCTCATTGTGTCAAAAAGGTTGTGTATATGAGTATATATATTACTATTTGCTCATGAATATCTTGAAAGAGGAAACATTGATATGTTCTTATTTGTTTCGATTGATGACTTGGCAAGAAAATGACGACAACTAATTGTGAGAGGAGCTGGCCTAGTTGATGTATTGTGTGCTTACATGTTGTTTATGTTAGGAAGAGCTAGGAACCAAACCCCGAGGATAACAATTTCCTGTAGGATTGACAGTGATATAGCGAGGGATTCAAACTCGAGATACATCTAACATCCCAGCGACATAAATTGGTCAAATCAGCTAAGAATGAAAAGAGCTCCCTTTTAGTTTGTGTACATAAGTATGTCTTAGTACATGTCCCTGTCCAGTCATGTTTATGTTTTCACAAGATGATGTTACTTTGCTATGTTGAATCCATGAAGACAAACTAATCTGTTAGTTCCGTTACAATGATCTGGTGACTGGTGGCACATAATAGCATTTTTTCCATCTAACGGATTTGTGCTATTCATTTACAGAGATGGGCTTGTGGGTGCTGCTGGAGGGTTTTCTGCTTCTTGCAAATTCATTGGCGATACTGAATGAAGACCGCTTTCTGGGTCCTAGGGGATGGAGCATGTCTGAAGTTTCAGGAAATGGGCAAACAAAGTCTTTGAAGGGCCAGATCGTCGGGCTCATCTACGCCACTCAGTTTCTGCGGATGCCCTTGATAGCGCTTAATATTCTTATCATTGTTGTGAAAATGGTCTCAGGCTGAGGCTCATTGTCGTGTCTCTGCTGTTGGGTTGAACTGATTTCAGTTCCAGCATTATGTAAAAGCTAAATATGTTCAAAAGTTGCAGCAAGGATGTTCACACTGATTCGAATGTCTTGCTGGTTTTCTTGCTGTAAGTTATGTATGGACATACTTCTGTCAAAATGCACCCTCTGGTGGCATCTTCCCTTTTAAATCATTTCTGACTCATGCATTATCTGGTGATGGAACCAACATTTTATGCAGTTCAGCCTTAGTTGCGGTACATTTGTCGATTCTATATACTTTTCCTTGTACTTTAGCTCTGCTTTTATATTTAAACTCTTTCGGCTTCTCTAGATGATGATCAAGGTATGAGAAAAGAATGATGATCCAGTTGCTCATTTTGTGTTGCAAGTTGGAGATGTTCATCAGGCAAGGATGCTGCCTGCCTAGGTGCTCAACAACAAATTGTGTTCTTTATTACACATGCTTTTAACACTATAATTTTGGAATCAGTGTTGCCTTCTGATTTAGGTATTGACATTCATAACAACTGCAACTGTTTTACATAAGATGTTGACTTGAAACATGTACTCATCTGTCACCTTCACTGTAATTCAGCCTATTTGAGCTAAATCTTAACATACACTCGAGAAAGACCAAACCTGAACAATATGGACCCTGTACATTTATCTCCAGCCGCATTTATTAAACTACAATTTTCCTTTCATCACTCAGGGTGAGCACTAACATTATTATATCCAAATCACAATGCCCCTCTTAGTATCTGCACGTACTCTGCACCTTCGATAAGGTGAGGTCGACACCGAACTCTGGTTCCACAATGAGTTTGAGTGTTGGAGAATGCTCATAGCGTGGCGAGAGTTTCAGTGCAAACTTGGAGATGATGAGAGATATCAGTATCTTGAGCTCTGCTGTAGCGAATCCCTGGCCAAGGCAGGTCCGAGCGCCAGCGCCAAATGGCAAGTAGGAGTGTAGCTGGGGTCGAGCATCGGAGAAGCGTGCCGGGTTGAACTCTTTAGCATCAGGCCCCCATAGTTTGGGATCAAGGTGCATTGTGGAGACAGGGATGTAGATGTTGACACCTTTTGGTATGTGTACACCCCCCAGGTTCAGTTCCTGAAGAGCCATCCTCGACACAAAGGCACCTGCTGGGTACAACCGCAGAGTTTCCTGAATTACGATTGTGAGCTGCATTATCAAAGGTGATGTTGAAGTCAGCGAGGTATCATAACAAGTTCAATTTGCTGGCAGATGATACGGTTTCTTCTCTATTTTAGCAAGATTAATTTCTGAAACTGCGTGTAATATTGAAGATGGGGGAAAGGAAGAGGAGCATATATACATACGTTCTTCATTTTCTGAAGTGACTGGGAGTCTACTGGATGACCACCACAGACCTCCATCACTTCTTCTCGCACCCGGTCCTGCCATTCTGGGTGCAGTCCAAGGAGCATTAGACACCAGGCAGCTGTCACAGCTGTGCTCTCGTATCCTGCAAAATATATGCTCTTGCAGTTGTCCACTATAAAGTTCTCTGCCTCGCCAAGGCCCACCTGGCTGCTGCTTGCGCTGCGAAGAATCGCACGCAGTAAGTTCCTGTCTTCTCCGCTTTCCTTGACAATTTCTAGTATCAGTTTGTGCACTTGCTTGTGAAGCTCCCACGCCTGCCTGTTTTTCTTTGTGGCAAAGAATCTGCACACATTCATATCTCACTGGAGTCAGTATATAGAAATTTCAGTTCATGTTCCTGCACTGAGGATAATTGTGACATTTTTCTACATTTTAATGAGCATTTACTTTTCTTAGTTTTGTGCTAACCTCAGGCCAGTCATTTCAGCTAGCACATTTGGCCTGGACACGGCCTGCTGAAGTTCTCGGAGCTTTAAAAAGATTTTCTTTCCTTTGACATAGCTGCTTCCAAAGCATGTTCTGGAGATAACATCTGCAGAGTAGGCTCTTATGTCATCGTCAATCTTGATGTCTACAGTGCCACCATTTTTGTCGACCCTCTCTTCCCATGACTCGAGCAGTGTTTGGGCAGAATCTACCATCAGATCCATCATTCCCTGGGTATGTGAAAGAAAAATAATTAAGATCGAGTAAGGTTGCAGGTACTACTACTGGCGTTCATGTCTATCTAGCTGTATGCTGCTCTTAAATACTGCTAGCTCCGAATAATGCAGGATTAATGGAAGTGGTCCTAATTAATACAACCTCCGATCCATATTAATGACCTCAACTTTATCTAGATACGGATGTATCTAGTTAAGTGTTTAGACTAGATGCATCCGTATCTAGACAATGTTGAGACCATTAATATGGATCGGAGGGAGTACTAGAATCTTATAGCTGGATCAGAATGTTGTGGTTTTGCTGCTGGGCATGGTCCTAACAAGAACTCTCACGATTCATTATCTAGCTGGATCAAAATGGCGCACTTTCTCGCTCTGTCTTGTTGAACTGTCATCCTGAATTATGTTCGCACATAAGCGGCAATATTCAGAGCTACAGCTGTATTTCGCCCTGAAACGTTGAGACCCACCGATGACAGCTTTAAATGCCATTTCTTTCTGAAACATATGAAGGTCACCCACACAACACATGACCTTGAGAGCTGTCTGTGAAATGCATGTGTATTTGAAGTGAGATCGCACTGTCATGTATTACTATTTGCTTATTTTGGGAGGGGGAATATCATCTCACTGTCATTGGTGATTTGATAGCTGCGTGTGTGAGCGACACCTGAACAGTCTTGGCTAGACAGATCAATTCATGGGTCCTTCCTCTACAGACTGGTACTGAAACTAGTTACCAGTGGGGTTGTGATTTGCTGCAGCTAGTGAAATGGAAGGTCGATCAGCATCATATATACGGTACCTTGACCTTGTCGAGGAAGAACTCTGGTGCAATGATCTTCCTCTGGTGTGCCCACGCCTCGCCGTTGGATTTGAGGATGCCCCTGCCAAAGAGTGGCTCGTGCGTGGCCTTTAGGTAGGAGCTCTTGCCGAGGTCCAGGGAGACGCAGAGGTTGATGTCCCGGACCACGTCCGGCCGGCTCACGTGAAGGAACACGACGTTGCCCATGGAGTAAGTGAAGACTGGACCTGCAGGCGATGATGAGCAGGTTAATCTCGGGTAGGTTCGGGTATGGGCTAGCTCCATGTCGTACAGTAATTAGACTCGGACGAAGGATCGGAAAGTATACTAAGCTCTATATTTTCATCATGCATAATAGAGCTTAGGTCAGTTAATTAGCATGCCGGAATGAACCAAATTCGAGATCCCATGCAAGTTTTTTTTTTTGAAATCAGATCCCATGCAAGTTTGATCAAGGAGGAGGAACATATGGCCATCACGCAGGCCGCAGGCAGAGCCAAGAAAGATGTGGAAAATTCAACAAGGAAGGAAAGCGCTTGCCATTGGCTTGGCGGTCACCGTCGTTCTACTCTCTGGGAAAGAAACCGACACGACGGTGCGAAGTGAGTCCCGGCGAATGGCCATCGAGTCACGCCGCTCTGCTATCTATCTCCACCGAAAAGGCGAAAGAAGATCAGACGTGCGGAAGAGGACAGCCTCCCGCGGCCGGGAGCAAGAGCAAGAGCAACCAACGGATCGACGACTGACGAGACCGGCCGCCGTCTCCATCCGCCGATCGCGTCGTCACGCGCGCACCCCCTCCGTTGGTGCCGGCCGGCCGGCAGCTAGATCGACATGTTAACGTTGCAGCAGCTAGAATTAACTGAAGATCGACATCAGATTTGGAATGAGAGGTTGATTTATTTTAAGGAAACGATTTGATATTGCGTACGTAGCTGGACACTAATCATTGCCGGGTCCTGAAGGTATTGCACTTGGTGGTGGCTGAAAATAAAGGAAGTAAACCTTCTTGTTGCTATATGCAGTCTGCCACTATAATGCCCAACACTCGGAGGAGTCAATTATTCCGCTAGATATGTACTACAGCTATAAACATCTAGGTACATATAGCATGCTATATATGGTATCCTATCCCATGTTAACTAGACAAAACGTAATCTTGTCTTCCAATATATTTTTATTCTCTAGTTCTATATATATGAGCCACTGTAGAACATTTTTACTTGGCATGAGTAAAAACAGGGATCACTACTACTAGCTCCTAGCTATATCTCTTTTACGTTATTATTTTCCTGTTGTACTGCTAACTTTCACACAATCTTTCATCGCAAAAAGAAAATTTTCACATAGTCTTCCCGTCTTCTATGGAAACGGGGGTGCCAAATACAAAAAGAAAAATCTAGTTGAGGAAATTAAGGAATAATAACTAACTGAAAAATGAGACCAGATACAATACGAAGATTAACATCAACAGAACATGGCAAAGATCACACATCCATGAGAGGATGAAGAAACCTTTACTTCAGGTTATGCATGCCACACAGTACTACTAGTAATAAAGTTAACATAAGCTGATGGCCATGGATACATACCGTGCTCTTTTCTCCATTTCTCGTAGAAGGGCAGCACGGCAGGCCGATAGTCGTGGACGATGCCGGCGCCACCACCACCGCCGCCTCGGCGCGCAGACTTGGCGGCCGCGACCGCTTCCCTCATGTCGGCGAGGTTGCCGTAAGGGAAGGACGGGCGAGGCCCGCCGATGCCCTGCCTCCTGAACCCTGCAAGAAGCCGTTGCGGCACCACCCACACGGTGTAGTAGAGGTAGAGCGCGAGGCAGCATGCCCCCACGCAGCACAGGCTCAGAAACACCTTCATCACCATAGCCACCTCCATGATTAACTCTCTCTCTATTTTCTCTCCCTCTCTCTATAGCAACAACTTAATCTCTGCACTTCTCTCTATGCGAGTGTCAGAGCCTGTGTGTTTGCTGGTGAAGAGGTTAGCTCTAGCTAGGTGGTAGTGTGGTGTTATATGGGAAAATCAAGTGGGGAAAAAGGTGGTATAGTCCAAATGCCGACTTTAGAATAGAACGGCTCCCCAAAAAACGAAGTTCAGAAGGGACGTCGCACTCACATGTGTATTGAGCGAGTGCGTGGGTCCGCCCCGTCAGGGGTAAAATGCAAGGTGTCGTGCATGTCTATCCGGTGTTTTCTTTTCTTTTACCTTCTGGTTGGTGATCCATCTTTGATCATTGACGATGAATCAAAAGGTTCTCGTTCTGGCAGGCATGCCATCTACTACATCTGATGACAAGTTAGAGCGAGCTAGCTAGGAGACATCAGCTCTCAATCTACTATGGAGTAGCTCCGAGATCAGTCTCATTCGACCTTATCCAGCAAAGTCGGCCAAAAAATTCGGATGCGTGACGACGCCACCCACCTCTGGGTGGAACGGTGGACTTGAGCGCACGACACCGCCTAGGAATGCTCACGTACATATGTTTAGGGGCGCATTTTCTCTTGGATACACCAAGTGATGTAAAATATAATAGTAATATATTAAAGAAGATGTATGATGATAGCATCTCCATCCGCACGTCCGAAAATATGTCCGGCACACCCTCAAAATGTGTCCGGTTTTGGATGTCGGACACATGACTGACACAATGGGGAGTGGTGCCCTCAGCAGCACCGTCCAATCAGACGTCCCTATCAATTTCTTGCTCATTTTATCAATATGTTCATATTTTTCTATAAACCACAAAAAATTGATTGCATGGTCCCACAATAAATTAAACATAGATAAAATATAGTAATTAC
Source organism: Poa pratensis (assembly GCA_947311845.1). NCBI lineage: Eukaryota > Viridiplantae > Streptophyta > Magnoliopsida > Poales > Poaceae > Poa > Poa pratensis. The sequence continues at coordinate 16,890,227 of CAMZMU010000076.1, read as the reverse complement.
AACAATTTAAGTTCTAATTAAATTGATAAGTTAAAGTAAACAACATGAGCTACTCGAACTACTTGTGTGCTTTGACCACCCACAGTACGCTACTAGATCATTTTGTAGTGGATTATAAGTTGCTACATCATGAATTTGTTGATGCATGGCAAGAAAATCAGCAAACTCGGCCGACACGCCCTAATTTGGCTCGGCAAGTGGGTCTTGATACTAAAAAACCTGATCGAAACATCTCTCTCACTCTCGATGATCATAGTGTGCAAGATAAAAGAAACATTCATGATCTTCCATATCTGATGTACCAACCATGATAAAGAAGGGTACCCGACAACTGCAAACATGGCTTGGAGAACACCAAATATCAGCTACACATTTTTTTGGACACTCTTTTGTCTCTTTGCAAAGTGAGAGTTTATCCCACCAACAGGGTTGCAGATTGTCTTCACAAATGTCGACCCGCAAAAAAAAGTACCCATTGTCGTATGGGTGGCCCCACATAGTTGCAATCTGGAGTTTGGCCTTCAGCAAGTCTCGCAAACACCGGAGAAACGTTACATCACATTGATATCATTGTGCGAACCGGCCATGCGAAAAAATGAGTGCCAAATCCACATGCCATAATCTGACACAGCTTAAACTACAACACTACACGCTCCAACGTGTCCTCTTTTCTTTTATACATCCTCTGCCAAGCGAATGGACAATTCTTACATCTCAAATGCATGCAATCAATACTCCTAAACATCACACGAAATCCTCTCGCTGCACCTTGTACAATGAGCTGAGTTGTGTCTGTTGTATTTGGTGTTCTTAGATAGGTCGGTCCAAACACTGCCACCAGCGCCCGACAAAACCTATATGTGTCTTCAATGGATGTGGATTCAGACATACGGAGGTATTCCTCCAAAGAATCTGTGTGAGCTTCATATGCAAGACAACATATAGGAGCAGTGACTTTCTAAATGGATGAGAATCCAAAAATTCTGGCACAATCTTTCTACAGCTCGAAGTAGTCATCATAATCTCTAACACCATGCACAAATTTCATGAACATTTGCTTCTTCGTTCCAAACTTCCAGCGATAATCATGATCATTGTTTGTTGGGTTATCCGAAAAATAGTCAGCAACACATAACCCATTGTCCTTCGACGGTTCTTATTGGCTAGCCATACTGTTCTCGATCCACCATGTTTGAGAGTGGCTTCCCCCATTGCGCAACTAAAAGAACATTGAGGAGAACCATCTCATTTTCTTCATCATCGGCTGCGCGAGCGGCGTCATCTTCCATCATTTGGTGAAACACGAGCTCATCATCTCTATCCAAAGCCTATTGAACAACAATGAATGAACAATAAAGCTATGCAATGAATCAACAACCAAGAAAATGATTTGTTGGCAAACGGCCAAACGTGTGGGGACAAATGGTTCATTTTTCTATGACTTTACCAAAGCCCACGATGACTGCAATCTGGATGAACGATGTGGACAAGGGTGAGGAGGATGAGGGTGTTAAGGACGCCAAGATGGATGTGGACGAGGGTGCTGAGGATACCGAGATGGGTGAGGCTGATGATCCGTATCAGTCTACCATCTTCGCCCAAAAAGCGAACTCGGGGACCATGAGAAAGCCCGCCTCTTTAGCTTCTACCGTCAAGAGGTTGCTACATCAAGTTTCCTTTTTTGACTCGTCTTATTATCACAAATTTGAACACCCATGTGATGGTATGTTTCTAAACATATTTATCTTCTCTATTTTTTGATTATCATGTGTGGCAGTGGTAACATTCTTCTTTTGTTTTTCATCCCAGAAACTAAATCATAAACTAGCGCAAATGAGTGGAATTCCGAGAGATGGAAGAGCTAGCTTCGCCTTGAAGCAAAGGGGGACGTCAATCGTGTTTCATACAACATGGATGTGGACAGCCGCATCATCTTCAGCAAGCTAGAGTGTAGGCAGTTTCTTGAAGGCGAGTATTTGGAGATTGGATATGCACTTCTTATTACACTATGGAATACCAACCGCTGCAATTTTGATGTGAAGATTGTCATGGAGATAATCTAGTGTTCCTGGTTATGTTACTTTGTCGAGAAGTTCTATTTTTTGGACTAGTGAATATAAGTTAGTGTTAAGTACGTTGTCGAGGAATTTTTGTTATGCTACTTTATCGAGAATTTTTTGTTATGATAACATTAGTATAATTATGATAATATTGTTGTTAAACTGCTGTAAATGCTGCCTTGGTAGAAAAAATGAGCCAAGGTATTCATTCTGTTGCCGTGGCAGTTATTTTTTGTCCCTAAATGCATATTAGTGATGTGTCGATGTAGGCACCCCACTAGTAATTCTTTTTACTGGTAGCGTGTGGATTGCATGTCACCAGTATGCATGTTACTAGTGGCGTGTCGGTTGCACCATGCCACTAGCAATACATACCAGTGGCATGCCCAATACACGCCACCAGTAACAAATTGGACACACCAATACTATATTATTTCCTACTAGTGCATCATGATCTTACAATAAATTGACCAACGCCAATAGATGAACCAAATAGAACCAAGAGTCCAAGATGTATACTTATCGATGGTTCAAACCCCGTCTTAACTAATGTTCATCTCACATTTCAAATAAGACATTGGAATCTTTATAAACATTGGCTGACATGCTTATCTGACACTTCAAATGAGTCATCGTGTCAGACCGTCATAACACGATGACTTATCTCCAAGTCGTAAGTCCTCCGAAAACCAAGTACCAATTTTGTGAAAGTAAGCAAACAGATTCCTTGTGGTGAAATCAGCTCACTCATATTCAAATACTCCCTCCATTCAGTAATGTAAGGCATTTTAATGTTTGTTGATTCAAATGTACCTAGACATATTTTATATATAGATTCACCCATTTTAGTATGTATATAGTCAATATGGAAATAGTAGCTAGAATGCCTTACATTAGTGAACGGAGGAAGTACTAAACTTGTCATGTGTGCTTGTATTAATCTAGATTTAAGTGGCATTATTCTTTCAATGGTAAGTGACGTGTCCGTTAATAGCTAGACACTTACGGAGACTTCGTTAACTTTAAAATATGCCGGCTCACTTTTTTGGGGGTGCTCATAGGGGTAAAAACGTGTGCAGACGATTATATGGATGAGTTCTTGAGAACTGAGCTCTATCTCAGTGGCAAGAGTTAAAGTTGCTGAACCCGCCCACCCATGTTCAAGTCCCTCTACACGGATTTCGATGGGGTTTTATCCGTTTTAACTTGTGGATAGCCTCATACTATCTAACAATAGATGCTTAAAGAAGGGACTCTTCCCCTTTTACTCAGCGATTGTATGGATGTGCTCACACGTGTATTTGTGAGCATCTACATCTATCCCGTGTTTCTCATTTTTGTGTGAAATTAAGGATTGATCACCTATGTTGTTTAATTTCAACGACCATTCGTGCATTCGCGACGATATGTGTACGTGGTATCCGTGTAATAATCGTAGAAAAGGACAGTACCAGATTCAATTGCTTAAGTAATTCGAGTTGGGTTTGCAAAACCATCACTGTTCTCCCATGCAATGAGTGCAAAAAAAGAAGCAGCCCGTATTTTTCTTGTTCGAGCACACCAAAAAGGTATGGACGTTAGTCAAAGAGATGAGCTGTGCGGCCCACACAGATATATACTGACAGCATGCTAGATTCGATCTTCTCTACGATCGCATGAAAAGATAAATATTTTGGAGAACTGCATGAGCACGGGGAGAAATAAAACATTCACAATCATAGGGACCTGTTATTGTATTTGGGCCAGTCGTTTTGCCAACTTTATCGATCGGCAGCATGCAAATAGATCCACTGAAGATATATCTGGTCGGCACCTTGCTTGCGAATGAAGCGATACTCCTGTCGGTACTAGTCATTCAGTCTGAATTAAGCTGCAAAAATGGGATTCAGATATTGAGTACATAAAGACTTTTGATTGGTGAACAATGATCTTGTTCTTTGAGTATGTACCAGTCAAATTATCGGCCTCTTTGCTCTCTTGCAGCAGCAGTATACGTGAGGTACGAGCTGATCAAGGGACACAATCACGGCAAGCCTGCAGGTTAAGCTGTCCGACCGCACGCACACATTGTGGAAGTAGGAAATAAAGCTTGGGATTCGCAAAAAAAGAAGGAAATAAAGCTCGGGCTGGGTTAAACAATAGAGCATCTGGAATAACATACCCAACCAATAGTCCAATAGCCAGCTCGTCAGGCATGTGGCATTGATAAATTCCACCCGTCATTTTATATAACTAATACTACCTGTCTACCCTGCAGTCTGCACGTCTGATGTGGAGGCTGCCTGATCCGTTCCGTGGAGGGTCACAACAACATTTGTAGTATAGTACTCCGTCGTAGTACACGGAGTATGTATCAGAAAATGTCTTTGGCTCCCAAGCACCAGTAATCCTGGTGTTTTAATTTTTTTGCAATAAAACATTTAAAAGTTTCAGAGAAATCTGAAAAAAAATCCGGATGTAGCCAATGATATTGGTTGTTTGGTATGTAGCTGTACCCTAACCGACGGCGGCGACATGGAGCCCGGACTCTGCAAGTGTATTCAAAAAACCAAAATCAGCATTTCAAAGTTACATAAAATAATTCATTTTGGTAACTTTTACTGTCCATTTTGCTATTCATGTCCAGATTAAGGTAGGAAATTAGGCCCAGCAGAGCCTCAGGAAAAAAATGAAGCCAGAAGCCAACGGTGACACGAAAAAACAAATCGACCCGACGTTTACACGACGCCGTCTCTAGATGATGCCGTCGCCGCCTCCACCTGACCCGCGGCCGCCGTCTCCAGCTCGTACACGCCGCCGCCGCCTCCACCTCGGATACGGACACTGCCTCGTTCCTCTATGTGACTCGTCTCCTAGACCGGCAAGCCAAATTCGTGCTGCATACCGTCGGCCCAATCTCCGCCGGCACGGGGTACGTGTTCTCCACCATCATCTAAACTGATGAACATTCAGTTATCTAATAACAAAACTGAACCTACAGAAATTCGAAAGATCATCAACTCAGTTTGCACTTGGCAATAAATTGACAGAGAAGTCCTGTAGCTTTTATTCGGATTTGAGGCAGAAGGAATGTGTCCAGGAAACATGCATGCTAGATTGTTGTTCCAGTTTAGTCCCTGCATCTCTGTTGTTAGTCTTAGTTAGCTGTATTATAGTAGCGTGTGTTCAAAAACTTCAAATTCAGAGAGAACTCGAAACCAGAACACCATCTTCAGGCTTTGTAGCAATACCATTGTTCATATTTTGCCTTAGCCTGTTATCTACGCAGTATGGATATGCTGAAATAGATAAATAGGTTGTAGCCCATCTGCCCATGTAAGATGATCCACTTACTATATTTTTGGACATGTCAATATGTTTCAATATTTCTGGGACTCCCACTATTATCGTTCAACTGAAAAATGTAAAGCAATGATATGTTGAAATTTTATCAAGCTGTGTGTGCATATAATGGAAAACAGAGAAAAATATTGCTGCAGCAGAGAGCAAAATTTAATTATGATCAGCAAAATCACTTGTCGTTTCATCTTGCACATGAAGTTGTCTTTTTTAGGCATGATGTACTTGACTAGGAACATGAATCTTATTTTGATGATGGCAGTTTCCAGACATGGAGCATGAGGAGCATGAAGAGTACCTCCGCATGGTTAGCAAGACCTTTAGAAATGAGGAGGAAGGATTCCAATTTTATAATGGATATGCTAAGATGAAAGAGATCAGTACTAGAACATAAGAGATGAAATACTTGACAGGCACCAGACGGCTATTACACGTGCTACAAAGAAGGATATCGTACATTGCCGAACTTCGAAAGACCTGACCCGAAACGAACTTCAAAGGCTCTTACTCGTTGTGGATGCTTAGCTCGTTTAGCTACACGTGAATCATATGCTGTCATGTTGTGAGATGGTGCTGGTATAGAGGATTTGCTCTTTTTAGCTGGTGGAGGCTACATATAGTCTTCCACCATTTGAAAAAATATAGCACTGTTAGCATATGAAACGAAAGTTTGCATGTACCGTACCCCAGCTCCAAAGTTATAAAGCTCATCAATTTTGTCCGCTTTCCTTGCCTTGTCCTCTGTCCAGTAAGCATCAAGGGTATTTGGTGCTCACTATAGTCCAACGCCGCCGAGATTGGTTAGACACAGTTTCTCCAGTACCAAAGTTTTGGAAATTTGTAGTGAGAAAAAAATATGAAAGCAGTTGAATTAGATTAATTTGAAGCAATGGGAGTTTACTCAAGATTGGCTTTTCCAAGCTTGTAGTTTGCTATGCTCTCTAGTAAATGGTCCAGCATCAGCCTTGCCTAACTAATTGATTTCACCTTTTGAATAGTATCCACCAAGCTAAATATTTTGAGTTTACTGTTATACCTATAATAGGGCACAATATTTTCCCTATTGTATACAAAACGAAGCAGTGGCGAAATTATTCTAATGTCAACTTATTGTTACCCTTTTTTTAGCAGGGAACTATACATGATTCTGCTTTTTTCTTTTGTCCTTAAGTTCGTTATATAATGCAAATGTTTTCTCGGATCCGATGGATGAAATTCACGGCCTTGCGATGGCAGACCCATTATAAGATTTTCTATGTCCTTCAGCATAATTCTAACATGTTTACCATCTTTGATGACAAATGCTATAACATTGATATCATACGTATTTGCTACTATCGGCACATGTGAGTCCTGATATTGACCAGCTGTATCTGCAGTCGGTGCCCCAGATCAACAGTTATGATGAACGCACTTTGATCGTGTGTTAATATGTGTGAGAAGCTAACTACCCTACAGGCTGGAGAATAAATGTATTAGAAAAAACATAGCTAGATTGCAAACCCAACTTACTTTTTTACTTGTTTGTTATCTTAGACTATACCAATGTGATGCATTACAAAATTATTCTACTCAAGGTATGCCTAGTACCTAACAGAAACCTTATTTGGTGGCAACTCGAGGTAGAAAAATGTCTTGACTTACCACGAAAGAATGTTCTTGTTATAGAAGCTGGGCATACCTTTTGTAGAATTTTTTGCAATGCATCACATTTATACAATTTAAGATAACAAACAAGCAAAAAAGTAAGACATGCCTGCAATCTAGCTATGTTTTTGCTAACACATTTTTTTCCAACCTGCGGGTCAGTCGGGCCTGCTCACAGCTGGCATATTATATATTAATAATCAGACCGCTAACACCCGATCGACGTGCGTTCATCAGAGCCTCTAATCTGGGCACCTACTGTAGATACAGCCAGTCAACATCAGCCGTCACATGTGCCGATTGTTGGCAAATACATATGATGTCAATGCTAAATCATTTGTAATCAAAGATGGTAAACCTGTTAGAACTATGCTGAAAACATAGAAAATCGAATGGGTCTGTCATCGCAAAGCCGTGAATTTCATCGCATCAGGTCTTGGAGAATATTTGCATTATATAACGAACTTAAGGACAAAAGCAAAAGCGAAATCACGTATAGTTCCCTGTTAGAAATATGACTAACAATAAGTTCCCATTAGAAGAATTTTTGCAGTGCTTTGTTTTATATACCATAGGAAAAATATTGTGCCCTACTATAGGCATAACAGTAAACTCAAAATAGTTGAGCTTGGTAGATACTGTTCAAAAAGTGTAATCAATTAATTGGGAAAAGATGACGATTGACCATTTACCAGAGAGCATAGCAAACTATATTGGAAAACCAATCTTGAGGAAACCCCTTGCTTCTGGTTATTCTAATTCAAGTGCTTTGTTTACGTCATCAAGGTTTCATATATTATATTTTTCCCTCTACAAATTCTACAACTTTGGCAATAGGATAAACTATGTCTAACCAATCTAGATGCAACATTTGATTATAGTGAGCGCCAAATACCCTTGATGGAGTACTGGAATGGTATGTTAAATGCAAACTTTCACTTCATATGTTAACAAAATGCTAACAGTGGAACCATCTACCAACTAAAAAGAGGAAGTTCTCTAAACCAGCACCATCTCACAACATGCCAGAATATGATCCACGGGTAGCCATCCCCTTTCTTGCACATTTTATTTTGTTACATCATAATTATTTTAAATTTGATTCTTCATTCACTAGTCGTTAACCCGTGCATTCCGACGGGGCTATCGACATATTGTCTATATTTATTTAATCAAAGTGAAATACGAAGGACTCAAAAGTTATGTGAAAATTTAATAATCAAATATGAACTATTAGGTTGAAAATATTAAACTATAGAACATTAAGGTATATTTCAAATTGCTGCAACTAATACAAATTTTAAATTAATTTTTAAAGTAAATATATAGAAAAGATTAAAATTCCTAAAAAGTTGTATCTCATTCAACTTCCCAGAATTGCAATGGCAGAAAATTACGAATAACTACCATCATTCGTAAGACTGAAAATATAATTCTCCGTCTTATGTAGCATCAACAGAATGATTCTCCAGCCAAAATAACTACCATCATTCATTGGACTAAAAATATAATTAAAGGATCAACTCCTGGTATTAACACTTGTACCAACTCTAGCATATATTGCGCTCCAAAACTATTTCCAACATCCACCGGAATATTCCCACTTATTATAGTGTTATGTAATGTCTTCAAATGCGTTTTCTTTCAATACACATGAAAAAAATTGCAATGGCAGAATTTTTTTTTGTGTTGGTACGTCTAGTCTTTAAGAATTCTATCTAAAAAGTCTTTAGGTTTTTGTATAAGAAACAATGATACTCGATCAAACAACTGAAAGATTAAACATTGCCTGGTGTGTTAAATTCTACATAAATATAGTAATTCGAGGAAATTAGCACGGTTGATTGTACAAACGGTGCATGGTGTACAGATTTTCAAAAAAATTGCCATGAAATTCTACCAAAAGAATATCTTCACTCAAAGTTCGACAAAACTAACTGAGTACCTGGCGAACAATGTAAACATATTTGCACTGTGCGAATAAAAAATTCTAGCAATGTGGATTATTTTCTCCTTAATGATATATGCATGCTTTGATTATTTGACGAAAGTAGAATTAAAAGAAATACATATATCATTCCATGAACCTTGAAATTTGTTACCGTATTAACTGATCGGTCTTGCATATATAATCTGAAGATATTAACTTGATTTTCCTTTATACAAACGTGTACCTGCAAAAAATAAATTTAGTGACCAAACAATTTCAGTAGAGCGGGAGTATTGAAGTTTGCCGGCTAAATTGCAATTGAATTTACTGAAATAATTAGGGAGATGGAATCTATGAGCACATACAACACGTTCATGTCTCCAGTATTGTGAAAGGAAAAATTTACTGTTTCTACAACAAATCAAAATTCTAGGAGGTCCCTAGTATGGACGACCAATATTGCTTCTACGGATGAATTCCATCGTCCCAAAAGGATTGTGTGGTCTCACCTTTTCCAGATCGAAGCAGCACATGGATCAGATGGGAAAGAGAAGATACATAAAGAAAACACTGGTACCAATTCACATTGCTTACCTGAGAGAGCCGATTCCAGCCAGCGCCCAGCGGTGCGGAAAATTGCTGCACACATCGGACGTGGAAAGTGTTATTAAACTGCTACCGTTGCTGCCATGGAGACGGAGAGCCACAAAATTTATACGACGCGGTGGACAGGCTACGGGTAGGCAGAGGTTGCTTCTCCAACATGCACTGGCGGATCCATCTGATGCAGGTGAGAGGAATTAGATGGATCCGGATGCCAAAATCAACTTTTCGCCGCCGGACCTAGGAGAAGCTTTTATCTCGAGAGCTTGTGCCTTTCGCCATTAGACCTACGAGAAGCTGACGCACTCGACGGTTTTCTTTCGCAGGGGAAAAGGGATTTTATTTAGCTCACAGGTTGAATACAATCAGAGTTCATCACGTCGGCGATTTCTGCTCGAAAGTCACGCCGCCCGTTAGCGGCGCAAATCGCCCGCGCCGCTAACGGGGACCTTCTACCTGGGCCGGCCCAGTAGGGGCAGCCGTGCATACGCTAAGTTTTCCTTTTTTTTCTTTTTTTCTTTTCCTTTGTTTTCTGTTTCTTTTTGTTTTTTGTTTTTTCCTTTTCTACTTTTATTTTTATATGAATTTAAAAAATGTTAGAATTGAAATATTTTCAGATTCAAAATTGTTCATTTGAAAATTATTCAAATTTGAAAATTGTTTATTTTCGAAATTTGTTCAAATTCGAAATTTTCTCAATTTTTAAAAATTGTTCAAATTCGAAATTTGTTCAAATTCAGAAATTTATTCATTTTCGAAATTTGTTCAAATTCGAAATCCGTTTAAATTCGAAATTTGTTCATTTTTCAAAAATTATTCAAATTCGGAAATCGTTCAAATTCGAAATTTATTCATTTTCGAATTTTTGTTCAAATTCGAAATTTGTTCAATTTTTAAAACTGTTCAAATTCAAAATTTGTTCCTTTTCAAAATTTGTTCAAATTCAAAATCCGTTCAAATTCGAAATTTGTTCATTTTTCAAAAATTGTTCAAATTCGAAATTTGTTCATGTTCGAATTTTTGTTCAAATTCGAAATTTGTTCATTTTCGAAATCCGTTCAAATTCGATTTTTTTTCATTTTTCGAAAATTGTTCAAATTCAAATTTTTGTTCAAATTCAAAATTGGTTCAAATTCAAAATTTGTTCATTTTCGAAATTTGTTCAAATTCGAAATCCGTTCAAATTCGAAATTTGTTCAATTTCGAAAATTGCTCAAATTCGAAATTTGTTCAAAATCATATTTTGTTCAGATCCGAAATTTGTTCATATAAAAATTGAACAAATTTTTAGTTGGATTTTTTTTCGAATTTGCATTTTTCGAAAAAAAGAAAATAAGAAACGAAAAGGAAAAGGAAAAGGAAAAGGAAAAGGAAAAAAGAACAAGAAAAACAGATTGAAAATAAAAACTTTACCTGGGCCGGCCCACTTGTCCAGGCGGAAGTGCGTCCTTCAGGCGGCACAACCTTTTACCGCCGCTAACGGGCGGTATATAGGTCCTCCCGCCAGTGGCGGAGCTTCGTGGTGGTGAACCTGGGCCGTCCCCAGCCCTTGAAGAATTTGCCTACTATTTATAGGTTTTTGGCCCATTTGTTTACAAAAAACAGCCCAAAGCTAGCTCCACCACTGCAGACGGCTGTTCTTCCCAGTACGGCTGTTCAGTTAAGGATGCAAAACGGGACTCATTTATCCTACTTATATTTCATTTTATACACGACAAGTGGGTTCCATTTTTGTATCCTACTATTAACCTCCGAACTAATCTTCTTTATACCCCTCTCTCTAATCTTACAAATAGAGCTAACAAGCATGGGGTGGCGTGACCTGCTGGATGTGCTCTCCCTAATGAGTTTTATGGCTTCTGCATCCATGACAATGGGTGCTATGTCCAGTTCAAACCAGAGTCAGCCCCTCCTCCATTGCCACGAGCTCTTTTCGACAATATGAGCATAGGTACGGAGTTGCCGGGATGTCGTGACGATGATTTCTCCTTGATGATTTTGTAGGACCATGCCTGCACCCGATGAGTGATACGTCTCAAATGTATCTATAATTTTTGATGTTCCAGGATTGTTTTATACCAAATGCTACATGTTTTATTTAGAGTTTATATCATTTTTATGCATTTTATGGGACTAACCTATTAACAAGATGCCACAGTGTCAGTTCATGTTTTCGGCTGTCTTTTTGTTCCAGAAATCTTAGTCGGGAAATGTTCTCCAAGAGACCTGGAAATTTACGAGATTTTTTTTACGAAGGAACCAAGCCACTGTCCGAAGGAGAAGTCGAGGGACCCACGAGGGGAGCAGGCGGGCCCTAGGCGTGGCCTAGGGCTTGGTCACGCCCTCAGCCCGTGTGGGCCCCCTGGTGCCCCTCTGACGCCGCCCTTTCGCCTATAAATTGCTTCGTCCCCGAAAACCCTCGACACCCGATCAGAAATCCACGAAAAGTTCTGTCGCCGCTGCCATCACCAACCCTAGTTCGGGAGGGTTCTGCAGCTCTTCCCGGCACCCTGCCGGAGGGGGAGATCATCACCGGAGGGCTCTAACTCTACACCACCATGCCCGCCTCCGGACTAATGCGTGAGTAGTTCATCTTTGGACTACGGGTTCATAGCAGTAGCTCGATGGTTGTCTCTCCACTTTGTGCTATCATGTTTAGATCTTGTGAGCTGCCTAACATGATCAAGATCATCTTTATGTAATGCTACATGTTGTGTTTGCTAGGATCCAATGAATTGTGAAGTTATGATCAAGTTGTTCATCTATTTATCTCTATGTTTTATTTATGTCTTGCATGCTCTCCGATGCTAGTAGGTGCTTTGACCAAGTAGATGCTAGTGTCTCCAAGAGGGGGTATTTATGCTAGATAGTGGGTTCATGTCTCCAGTAGCCTGGGCTCGAATGACAGAAACGACTAAGGTTGTGGATGTGCTGTTGCCACTAGGGAGAAAACAACTTTGCTATGTCTACATGTCATTTGCATTGTTTACATTACACACTTTACTTATTGCAATTATCTGTTGCTTGCAACTTAATACTCGCGGGAGACACGGATGTTATCTCGGGGGTGGATTATTAGTCATAGATGCAGCTAGCAAGCGGTCTATGTATCTTGTTTTAATGCCCAATAAATACTACAATGAACATTGTCTAGTCATAATATGCATTGTCATGCCATTTGCCATTTGTCAATTGCCCAGCAGTAATTTGTTCACCGAACATGTATGTTTATCTGTTTATGGGAGAGACACCTCTAGTGAAATGTGGACCCCGGTCCATTCTTTTACACTGATAAAAACACCGTTTCCACCACGCTCTACACTCATTTGCTCGTTGTTCATTTTTACATTTATATTTATTTTACACACCATATGTTTAATCCTCTGTATTCAGCAAGCCAGGGAGATTGACAACCTTCCTGTTTCGTTGGGGCAAAGTAGTTTGATTGTGTTGTGTGCAGGTCCACGTCAACAACATTTCAACGGCGCTATTGTTGACACCGTGTTGATGCTCTTCTAACTCCTACAGGTTCGATAACCTTGGTTTTGTAGTCAAGGGAAAACTTCTGCTAGATTACATCATACCTTCCTCTTGGGGTCTCCCAATGAACGTGTGTGTTCACGTCATCAAGCAACTTTTTCTGGCGCCGTTGCCGGGGAATTGGAAGCTACAGCAAGGCTAGTTACACGCCACCATTCTGTTTACTTTGTTTTTATCTTGCTTAGTTTATTTTTATTTTATTTTGTTCGCCTTAAAAATTAAAAACTACAAAAAAAATCAGTGCCTAGTTTTATTTCGGTTTTATCTATTTTTTGTCTCTTGTTTAGTTATCATGGGTAGCTCTACTCCTTATATTATGACACATGAGGTTGAAGTTCGTACTTTTAAGCAAAAAGGTGGGGAAAGTTTAAAAGATGCCTGGTATAGAATTAGTGATGCTCATCATAGATCCGGGAAAATATTCCACCACAATCCTTCTTAGAAGTTTTTATGTTGGCATCACAAATTGGTATAGGTATGTTTTGGACACTTGACAGGTGGGAATTTCCTAGGCACTCCCACGTTAGAGGCATGCAATATCATTGAAAGTTTAGTTGGAACCCCACCTATTAATAATACTAAAACTGAAGTTACTTTGGAAGACATTATGGAAAAGCTGGACCTCATAGGGAAAATTTTGCCAAGCATGGATAAGATAAATGAAGTAGATAAGAAACTCCTTGATAATACTAGTAAGTTTGATGAGTCTTTAGAAAATATTAATGAAAGGATTATTGTTTTAGAAACTAGTAAGATCAAAGATGATCGAATTTTGAGAATTGGCAAACAAGAGGAAGTTATTGATACTTTAAGTACCACTTTTTCTTTCTTTAAAGCCTAAAAAGCAAGAGGTTCCACTAGCTAGAGAACCCAAATTTATTTATGTGCCAAAGGGTCCCCAACCGAAATCTACACCACCTGATATCTTAGAATTTAAAAAAGTTTTTCCGGAACTTGCTAGTGAGTCATGCATTGGAAAAACAAAACTCTTTAAGCTTTATTCCAAGGATTTAATGTTATATGACCTTCAAAAAGCCCTCTTGGTACGACAAGTTGCATCTTATAAGAAGTTCTTGATGATTTTAATGTTGCAAATTTTGACAATACTTGATTCTTGCTTTGTGCCTAGCTAAAAGTCGTTAAAGAGAAGCGCTTATGCGAGGCAACCCATTTTTATTTTATGTTGTTTTCTTTTTCTCTTGAGTCAAGGTGTTGATTTCTACTGTAACAACTCATTTGTATCTTTTTATTTTTGTTTGTTCTGCCAAGAGCCTCTAATTGCAAGAAAGTGTTGAAGTTTTGTTTGCTGTCCAGAAACAGATTTCTTTTCCTCACTGTACGATATCCAAAAATTCACGGAACGTCTTTTTGTTCTGGATTTTTTTTTGCAGAAACCTGAGCTTTATATCTATCTTTCGTTAGTTTATCATTTTCTGATTTGAGCAACGTAAGTGCCTCGAAAAAATTCTTCTTTACGGACTGTTCTGGTTTTGACAGATTATGTCTTTATTTTACATTCTCTCTTTTATGAGTGTTGAGTGAGGTTCTCCAAGGGGGGAGAGCATCACCTAAGGCTAGTAACAGTAGCTAATGTTTAAAATGAGTTTTTGCAATGTGTCTTTACATAACCAAGTTGACCTATGTTTTGATGCACTAACCCTCCAATGAAGTTTATGAGAAGTTTTATGTGAAGGAAGTTTTCAAGTATTAAGTGAGAAGAATGATAGAAGAAGATTAAGAAGTGTGAAAAGCTTAAGCTTGGGGAGGCCCCCATGGACCTCCTCTGCATATTTCAAGAAGACTCAAGCATCTAATCTTGAGGATGCCCAAGGCATCCCCTTCTTCATCAACAAAATTATCAGTCATCTCTAGTGAGACTATATTTTTATTGCTTCACACTTTATGTGTTGTTCTTGGAGCGTCTGTGTGCTTTTATTTTCAGTTTGTTTACGTTTTGTTCTCTGATCATAACTAAGTTGAATCCTATCATTCTTGTTTGGGAGAGAGACACACTCCGCTTTTTCATGGAATACTCATGTTCTTCATTTATACTTGTTGAGTATTTTGTTTGCTTTGTTAGCTTCTAGCTCTTGTTTTTCATGTATCTCTTGTTCAGAGCTATTAGTTATTTTGTAGAAAGTACTCTCTTGCTTCACTTATATTTGTTTGGAGATTTGTTCAAATAAGTTGATTGGTGTTTGGTTGGAACAGAAAATGCTATGCATGTGGTAATGGTATAAAGAAAAAACTTACATGTCTTGTAGATCTTATGTCTTGAGTAACTTGATACTTGTCAATTGTTTTGAGTTATCAATTAAGTAATGTTTAAACTTGTGTATCATGTAAGTAAAGGCTCACTAGTGAAGAACTACCATTAAAAGCTTGAAGTTGTTTGGTTTGTCATACTTGGTAGTTCCGAAGTCTAGATACTTCCTTTTTTAAAGGTTGTTTTGGTTAACAAGGAAGACAGTGTGGAGTCTTGTAGTTTCTCTTAATGTTCATCATGTGGTTACCTTTTGTACCGGTTGACATCATGTGTTTGCTTAAAAAACCTTGCTAGCCTAAAACTCTGTACTAAGCGAGAATGCTGCTTGTGCATCCAAAACCTTGAGCCAAAATCCATGCCATCTGTGTCCACCATACCTACCTATATGTGGTATTTCACCACCACTCCAAGTAAATTGGTCATGTGCTACCTTTAAAATATTCAGAATTGTTACTACTCCTATTTTGTGTCTCTGTTTCAAGCTCATGAGGAAGTGGTAGATAATCTTTATTACACTTGTCAAACAGATTTTACTCTTGACTTGCATGCTTCATCTGCTTGTCTATAATTTTACAAAAAGAGCTGGTAGCGGGGTGCCCAGCCCCATAAAAGATAATTTACAACATCCACCAAAAAACCCTCCTCACATTTTGTTCCTGAGCATTCAGTCAAATTTCTGCATGTGTAAACAAAGGAGAAAAGAGGAATGATCTGCTTGCTGCAGAAATAACGTTCCTCAATGGGAGTCGCTCTTAAAAAGTCTGGTTGCCATGGTGATGACGTGAAAACACACGTTCGTTGGGAGACCCCAAGAGGAAGGTATGATGTAGTGCAGCAGCAATTTTCCCTTGATATCTACCAAGGTTATCAATCTAGTAGGAGTCAAAAGTGCTTCAGAAGGTTGTCAACGGTACCAGAAAATATGGCACGGCACAATGTCAGATGATTTGGTGGTTGACGTGGACATGCACACAACACAATAAAACTACTTTGCCCCAACGAAACAGGAAGGTTGTCAATCTTCCCGGCTTGCTGAATACAAAGGATTAAACGTATGGTGTGGAGAATAATAGTAAATGCAAAAAGTAAGAGAGAACAGATGATTGCAGTTGGTGGAGAATGGACCGGGGTCCACAGTTCACTAGTGGTGTCTCTCCATAAAAGATAACATGCATGTTGGGTAAACAAATTACAGCTGGGCAATTGACAAATAGCAAGCGGATGACAATGCAGTATATGACAAGATAGTTTACTGTAGTATTTATTGGGCATTACAACATAATACATGGACCGCTTACCAGTTGCATCCATGCCTAAATAATCCACTTCCGCGATAGCATCCGTGTTTCCCGTTAGTATTAAGTTGCAAGCAACAGATTATTGCATTAAGCAAAGTGTGTAATGTAAACAAACGCATTAGACTTAACAGCAGTACCCTTAAGCTAAGCATTAATTATTTGATCCCTAGTGTCAACAGCACATCCACAACCTTAGATGTTCTTGTCACTCACCCAGATTACTGTAGGCATGAACCCACTATCGAGCATAAATACTCCCTCTTGGAGTCACAAGCATCTACTTGGCCAAAGCATCTACTAGCAACGGAGAGCATGCAAGAATATAAATAAAACAGTAGATAGATTGATAAACAACTTGATCATAACATCACTATTCATCGGATCCCAGCAAACACAACATGTAGCATTACAATAAGATGATCTTGATCATGTTAGGCAGCTCACAAGATCTAAACATGATGGCACAAAGTGGAGAGACAACCATCTAGCTACTGCTATGGACCCGTAGTCCAAGGATGAAGTACTCACGCATCACTCCGGAGGCGGGCATGGTGATGTAGAGCCCTCCGGTGATGATCTCCCTCTCCGGCAGGGTGCCGGGAAGAGCTTCAGAACCCTCCCGAACTAGGGTTGACGAAGGCGGTGGCGACGGAACTTTTCGTGGAATAATGCTCGGGTATTTAGGGTTTTCAGGACGGAGGCAATATATAGGCGAAAGGGCGGCGCGTGGGGCCAGCCGAGGGCCCCACACACCACCACGGCGCGCCAGGTAGGGGGGCCACGCCCTAGTGGTGTTTGGCTCCCCTGGGTCGCCTCTTCGTGCGCCCTTCGGATTTCGTCTTCGTGTCGGTGAAAAACTGGGCTCCGTTGATTTTCGTCCAATTCCGAGAATTTTTCCTGACTAGCTTTTCTGAAACGGAAAAACAGCAGAAAACAAGAACTGGCACTGTGGGATCTTGTTAATAGGTTAGTCCCAGAAAATGCATAAAAATGCTATGAAGTGTATATAAAACATGTAGCAATATGTATAAAACAAGCATGGAACATAAAAAATTATAGATACGTTTGAGACGTATCAGCATCCCCAAGCTTAGTTCCTACTCGTCCTCGAGTAGCTAAACGATAATAATATAATTTTTGGAGTGAGATGCTACCAACATAATCTTGATCAAATAGTAGTGTAAGGCACATGAACTGAATGAAGTGATCCAAGACAATTGTCTATAGTTGCTAAAAAGTAAACAAGGAGTAAACATAATATATCATACAAGTAAAAAAAACTTTTCGTGGATAGTACTTTGGAGACATGAGCTATGAGAATTTGCATAAAAGTTAGCTCACCAAGCAACATTTTCGAATTAAAAGTGTTTGACCAACACAAAGAAAGATTTAAGTTTCAGCATTTGCTTCAACTTTCAACATATTTATCTCATGGATATTGTCAACACAAAGTAGCATAATTAGTCTAATATGCTAACATATAACAATTCTTGTACCAAAGTTGACACTAGTGTTTGCTTGTGGAGAATAGATAGGAGTAGGAAAACTGACTCAACATAAAAGTAAAAGAAAGGCCCTTCACAGAGGGAAGCAGGGATTAAGTCATGTGCTAGAGCTTTTTAGTTTTTGAAATCATATAGAGAGTAAAAATATATTTTGAGAGGTGCATGTTAATGGTCAACGAATGGTAGCAAACAATACAGTATTACCCCTGCCAACCAGACTTTTTAAGAGCGGCTCCCATTGAGGAACGTTATTTCTGTAGCAAGCAGATCATTCATCTTTTCTCCTTTGTTTACACATGCAGATGTTTGACTGAATGCTCAGGAACAAAATGTGAGGAGAGTTTATGATGAAAGTTGTAAATTAAGGGGGCTGGGCACCCCGTTGTCAGCTCTTTTTGCAAAATTATAGATAAGCATATGTAAGCTGCTAGTCTGGAGTAAAGTCTGATTGACAAGTGTAATAAAGATGATCTACTACTTCCTCATGAGCTGGTAAACAGAGACACAAATAAGAAGTAGTAAAAGTTTTGAATAATTTAAAGGTAGCACATGACAAATTTACTTGGAGTGGCAAGAAAATACCACATATAGGTAGGTATGGTGGACACAGATGGCATGGATTTTGGCTCAGGGTTTTGGATGCATGAGAAGCATTCCCTCTCAGTACAGAGTTTAGGCTAGCAAGGTTATTTTAAGCAAACACATAACGTCAACCGGTATAAAAAGAACCATAGGATGAACATATAAGAAAAACTATAAGACTCCACACTGTCTTCCTTGTTAACCAAAGCATCCTTTTAACAAAAAATATCTAGACTTTGGAACTACCAATTATGACAAATCAAATAACTTCAAGCTTTAAAGGTAGTTCTTCACTAATGAGCCTTTACTTACATGATACACAAGTTTAAACATTACTTACTTGA
Organism: Poa pratensis; assembly: GCA_947311845.1. Lineage (NCBI taxonomy): Eukaryota > Viridiplantae > Streptophyta > Magnoliopsida > Poales > Poaceae > Poa > Poa pratensis. The sequence goes on along the minus strand of CAMZMU010000076.1, from coordinate 16,871,113 downwards.
TAACTCAAAACAATTGAAAAGTATCAAGTTACTCAAAACAAATGATCTACAAGACTATGTAAGCATTTTCTTTATACCATTACCACATGCATAGCATTTTCTGTTCCAACCAAACACCAATCAATTTATTTAACAACTCTCCAAACAAATATAAGTGAAGCAAGAGAGTACTTTCTTCAAAAGAACTAATAGCTCTGAACAAGAGATACATGAAAAACAAGAGCTAGAAGCATAGCAGCGCTAGACAAGAATACTCAACAAGTATAAGTGAAGAATAGGAGTATTCTAATGAAAAAGCGGAGCGTGTCTCTCTCCCAAACAAGAGTGCTAGGGTCCAACTAGTTATGACCAGAGAACAAATCATAAACAAACTGAAAATAAAACACACAGACGCTCCAAGAACATCACTTAAAATGTGAAGAAATAAAAATATAGTCTCACTAGAGATGACCTGATAATTTGTCGATGAACAAGGGGATCCTTGGGCATCCCAAGCTTAGACGCTTGAGTCTTCTTGAAATATGTTGGGGAGGTCTAGGGGAGCCTCCCCAAGCTTAAGTTCTTCACTCTTGATCTTATTTTATCACCCTTCTCTCTTAATACTTGAAAACTTCCTTCACACCAAACTCAGAGTAAACTTCATTAGAGGGTTAGTGCATCAAATCATAATCTCACTTGGTTCTGTAAAGACACATTATAAACATCATTTTAAACATTAGCTACTGTTTACTAGCCTTATGTGAAGCTCTTCCACCTTTAAAGAATTTCACTTAACACTTGTAAAAGAGAGAATGCAAAACTAACAGAATCTATCAAAACCAGAAAAGTCCTTGAAGACGAATTTTTTCAAGGCACTTACGCCACTCAAATCAGAAAACACTGAACTAACGAAAGATAGGTAAAAAGCTCAGGCTTCTGCACAAAAATTTGCAGATTAAAATACTGTTTCGTGATTTTTCACGAATTTTTACCGTGAGGCACAAAAATCTGTTTCTGGACATCAAACTAAACTTTTAGTGCTATCTTGCTATTAGAGGCACTTCTTGGCACAACAAAACGAAAAATAAAATATACAAAGGAATTATTACAGAAGTAAGCTAATTCCTTGACTCAACAAAATAAAATAACAGAAAATAAAATGGGTTGCCTCGCATAAGCGCTTTTCTTTAACGCCTTTTAGCTAGGCACAAAGCATGAATCAAGTATTATCTACAAAAGTGAAATCTTCCAACCTTTTAGCAGGGTCATCTTTCTTAATTGGGAAGAAGAACCTTCGATTAATAGGAGCATTAAATTTCATAAATCCGTACCTTGCATTAATAAATCCCCCATTGCTTTTCAAAAATGATCTACCAGGACTATACTATTAGGAGATTTTGCCAGGATCATAAAGTTTATTGGGATAGTCTTATTTTGAATAGTGACTTCAACATTATTAATCATCCCTAAACTCTTTGTAATAGTGCCATCAGCATGGAAATGAAAAACTGAATAATCAACCATGTTATCAAATTTTAAAACATCATAAATCATTTTAGGCATGATGGACATTGTGGAACCAAGATCACAATAAGCACGAAACTTCTCACTACCAATTTTTATCTCAATGAAAGGTTCCCAATCATTTTTTAGTTCGACAAGGGGTTGATCCTTAGGGCTATGATTCAAATTTAATTCATTAAGTGACTTTTCTATTTTATCCAGCCTAGTAACCAACCCATCAGTTTCATCTATCATGGGAAAAATAGCCAATCCATTCAAAATTTTAAAAGCCTTTGCCGCATCATATTCAGAGAAGGTTTCCCCTACCATGACATCTAGGACATTCTGGTATAAAGAGAATAAACCAAAGTAGAAATTTTTTATGAGAACTCCCAAATCCATTTTAGGTTGCATTTTCCTATGCAGTTCTAGCATTCTCTCCCAAGCTTTCTTAAAAGTTTCTCCATTTTTTTGTTCAAACATAATGATTTCGCTTAAAGGGGGTACAATATTAAAGGGAGTAGAGCTAGACATGATGATCGAAGCAAGAAGTAAAGCTAGAAAACCGAAATAAACTAGATGCAAGATTTTTTTTTGTGTTTTTTGATTTTTAAAAGCAAACAAGATAAAATAAAATAAACTAAGCAAGACAAAATCAAAGTAATGAGATTGGAAGTGTGAGACTCCCCTTGCTTTAGCCTCTTGACTCCCGGCAACGGCGCCAGAAAATGTGCTTGATGACGTGAAAACACACGTTCGTTGGGAGACCCCAAGAGGTAGGTATGATTTAGTGCAGCAGCAATTTTCCCTTGATATGTACCAAGGTTATCAATCCAGTAGGAGTCAAAAGTGCTTCAGAAGGTTGTCAACGGCACCAGAAAATATGGCACGGCGCAATGTCAGATTATTTGGTGGTTGACGTGGACCTGCACACAACACAATAAAACTACTTTGCCCCAACGAAACAGGAAGGTTGTCAATCTTCCCGGCTTGCTGAATAAAAATGATTAAACGTATGGTGTGGAGAATAATAATAAATGCAGAAAGTAACATAGAACAGATGATTGCAGTTGGTGTTTTTATCAATGTAAAAGAATGGACCGGGGTCCACAGTTCACTAGTGGTGTCTCTCCATAAAAGATAACATGCATGTTGGGTAAACAAATTACAGCTGGGCAATTGACAAATAGCAAGCGCATGACAATGCAATATATGACAAGATAGTTTATTGTAGTATTTATTGGGCATTACAACATAATACATGGACCGCTTACCATCAGCATCCATGCCTAAATAATCCACTTCCGGGATAGCGTGCGTGTCTCCCGTTAGTATTAAGTTGCAAACAACAGATTATTGCATTAAGCAAAGTGTGTAATGTAAACAAACGCATTAGACTTAACAGCAGTACCCTTAAGCTAAGCATTAATTGTTTGATCCCTAGTGTCAACAGCACATCCACAACCTTAGATGTTCTTGTCACTCACCCAGATTACTGGAGGCATGAACCCACTATCGAGCATAAATACTCCCTCTTGGAGTCACAAGCATCTACTTGGCTAAAGCATCTACTAGCAACGGAGAGCATGCAAGAACATAAATAAAACAGTAGATAGATTGATAAACAAATTGATCATAACATCACTATTCATCAGATCCCAGCAAACACAACATGTAGCATTACAATAAGATGAAATGATCATGTTAGGAGCTCACAAGATCTAAACATGATAGCACAAAGTGGAGAGACAACCATCTAGCTACTGCTATGGACCCGTAGTCAAAGGATGAACTACTCACGCATCACTCCGGAGGCGGGCATGGTGATGTAGAGCCGTCCGGTGATGATCTCCCTCTCCGGCAGGGTGCCGGGAAGAGCATCAGAACCCTCCCAAACTAGGGTTGACGACGGCGGCGACGACGGAACTTTTCGTGGAATAATGCTCAGGTATTTAGGGTTTTCGGGACGGAGGCAATATATAGGCGAAAGGGCGGCGCGTGGGGCCAGCCGAGGGCTCCACACACCACCATGGCGCGCTAGGCAGGGGGGCCGCGCCCTAGTGGTGTTTGGCTCTGATGACCCACCAGTATAGGGGATCGCAACAGTCTTCGAGGGAAGTAAAACCCAAATTTATTGATTCGACACAAGGGGAGACAAAGAATACTTATAAGCCTTAACAGCTGAGTTGTCAATTCAGCTGCACCTGGAAAAGCACTAGTAACAGGGGTGATGTGAAAGCAGCAGTAATATGAGAGCAATAGTAACAGTAACACAGAGGCAATGGCACACGAAATAGTTGATGGCGTGTATGTGGACCGGAAAGCAATGATGATGACAGATGGACCGGGGTTCCCAGCTATCTACACTAGTGGTAACTCTCCAAGAACAAGTGTTGGGTGAACAAATTACAGTTGGGCAATTGATAGAATTGAAATAGCATTAAGACAGAACATCCGGTCTATTAATTATGTAGGCATGTTTTCCATATATAGTCATACGTGCTCGCAATGAGAAACTTGCATAACATCTTTTGTCCTACCAGCCCGTTTGCAGCGGGGCCTCAAGGGAAACTACTGGTAATTAAGGTGCTCCTTTTAATAGAGCACCGGAGCAAAGCATTAGCACTTAGTGAAAACATGTGATCCTCATGTCAAAACCATCCCCTCCAGTTATCCCAGTTGCTGTCACTCCGGGGCCTCGGGTTCCGGACAAGGACATGTGCAAACAACTTGTAGATACAATCTAAGCAATAATTATAGAGCTTAAATCTAAGATCATGCCACTCGTGCACTAGTGACAAGCATTAAACACAACAAGATTGCAGCAACAATAACTTCACAAACTTTAATAGATAGACTGATCATAATGTAACAATTCATCGGATCCCAACAAACACAACACCGATTACATCAGATGAATCTCAATCATGTAAGGCAGCTCATGAGATCATTGTATTGAAGTACATGGGAGAGAGAGTACCAACTAGCTACAGCTAGAACCCGTAGTCCATGGGGGAACTACTCACAAACCATCATGGAGTCGAAGTGGAGGTGGCGTGGTCGATGGAGATGGCTCCGGGGGTCAATCCCTGTCCGGCAGGGTGCCGGAACAGGAACTTCTGACCCCCGAAACTTGGTTTTTGGTGGCGGCAGAGCTACGGAACTCTTCGTGGATGGAGGCTCGGGTGTCTAGGGTTTTCCCGTGAAGATGAATAAATAGGCGAAAGGGCGGCGGCTGGAGCCACCGAGGGGCCCACACCCCACCACGGCGCGGTTGGAGGGGGGCCGCGCCGCCCTAGGGTGTGGCGCCCTCCTCGGTCGCCTCCGTCTCTCCTTCGGACTTCGTGTACGTGTTGGAAAAATAGGAGGTCCTGTCCAGGTTTCGTCCAATTCCGAGAATATTTCCAGAACAGCTTTTCTGAAATACAAAAACAGCAGAAAACAGGAACTGGCACTGTGGCATCTTGTTAATAGGTTAGTCCCAGAAAATGCATAAAAATGCTATGAAGTGTATGTAAAACATGTAACAATTGGTATAATATCAACATGGAACATCAGAAATTATAGATACGTTTGAGACGTATCAAGCATCCCCAAGCTTAGTTCTACTCGTCCTCGAGTAGGTAAAACGATAAAAACAAAATAATTTCTGAGGTGACATGCTACCATCATAATCTTGATCAAATAGTATTGTAAAGCACATGTTATGAATGAAGTGATCCAGGTCAATGGTCTATAGTTTGCTAGCAAGTAGATAATGAGCAAACAACTGAATCATATAAGCAAAAAACTTTTCATGAAAAGTACTTTCGAGACAAGCATCAAAGAGTTTTGCATAAGAGTTAACTCATAAAGCAATATATTCTAAGTAAAAGGTATTTAACCAACACAAAGGAAGATTTAAGCTTCAGCAATTGCTTTCAACTTTCAACATATATATCTCATGGATATTTGTCAACACAAAGCAATATAATAAGTGCAATATACAAGCATATAAAAATTGTTGCACCAAAGTTGACACTAGTGTTTGCTTCTGAGATAGAAAGAAGTAGGAAAACTGACTCAACATAAAAGTAAAAGAAAGGCCCTTCGCAGAGGGAAGCAGGGATTAAATCATGTGCTAGAGCTTTTTAAGTTTTTGAAATCATATAGAGAGTAAAAATAAGTTTTGGGAGGTGTTTGTTAATTGTCAACGAATCAGAAAATGGAAAAGTACAATATGACCCCTGCCAACCAGACTTTTAAGAGCGGCTCCCATGAAGGACGTTATTTCTACCAGCAAGGCAGATCATCCCTCTTCTCTTTTGTTTACACATGCAGATATTTCACTGTTTGTCATTGCTTGACTGATAAATCAGGGCAAAAATGTGAAGAGAATTAAGCGGTTAAAGTTGTAATTAATTGGGACTGGGCACCCCATTTGCCAGCTCTTTTTGCAAAATTAATGGATAAGCGGATGTATATGCTGCTAGTCCGGTGGTAAAGTCTGTTTGACAGTTGACATAAAGACATCCACCCCATCCTCATGAGCTTGGTAAACATTGACACAAAATGGAGTAATAATTTTGAATAGTTTAAAGGTAGCACATGAAAAATTTACTTGGAGTGGCAAGGAAATACCACATATAGGTAGTTATGGTGGACACAAATGGCATGGATTTTGGCTCAAGGTTTTGGATGCACGAGAAGCATTCCCTCTCAGTACTGAGTTTAGGCTAGCAAGGTTATTTGAAGCAAACACAGGATATCAACCGTACAACAAGACTTATATGAAAACATATTGCAAGCATTATAAGACTCTACACTGTCTTCCTTGTTAACCAAACCCTTTTACTAGAAAATATCTAGACCTTAGAGATACCAATCATGCAAACCAAATTTCAATGAGCTTTACGGTAGTTCTTCATTAATAGGTTTTAACTACATGATACAAAAGCTTAAACATGAACTACTTGATAACTCAAAACAATTGACAAGTATAAAATTATCCAATACAGTGATCTACAAGAATATGTAAGCTTTTTCCATTATACCATCTACCACATGCAGCATTTTCTGTTCCAACCAAACACCAATCAACTTATTTCAACATAAACTCTCCAAACAATTATAAGTGAAGCAAGAGAGTACTTTCTTTAAAAGAACTAACAGCTCTGAATAAGAGATGCGTGCAAAACAGGAGCTAAAATCATAGCAATAGCTAGACAAGAATACTCAACAAGTATAATGAAGAATAGGAGTATTCATATGAAAAAGCGGAGCGTGTCTCTCTCCCAATCAAGAATGCTAGGGTCCAATCAAGTTGATCATAAGAAAAATAAAATACTGAAAATAAAAGGCACACAGACGCTCCAAGTAAAGCACATATGATGTGAAAGAATTAAAATATAGTTTCACTAGAGATGACCTGATAATTTTGACGATGAAGAAGGGATGCCTGGGCATCCCCTAGCTTAGACGCTTGAGTCTTCTTGAAATATGCAGGGAGATCCATGGGAGCCTCCCCAAGCTTAAGCTCTTCACTCTTCTTCATCCTATTATATCACTCTTCCTCTAGACCCTTGAAAACTTCCGCCACATCAAACTTCTCATAAACTTCATTAGAGGGGTTAGTACTCAAAAACTTTAATCCACTTTGGTTCTGTTGTGACACATTGCAAGAACTCAATAAAAATTAGCTACAACCCTCCACGTCTAGAGAGCCTTGCTTAAAGCCCACAAGAGACAATGCAAAAAAACAGAGACAGAATCTGTCAAAACAGAACAGCCAGTAAAGATGAATTTTTCCGAGGCACTTCCGTTGCTCAAATCAGAAAACTCGAAACTAATGAAAGATGCGTACATATCTGAGGATCACGCACAAAATTTGCAGATTTAAAAGATTTTCTGGTGATTTTAGAAAAGTGAAACGGTGAACAGCAGAAATCTGTTCCTGCGCAGAAATCCAAATCTAGCATCATCTAATCATTAGAGACTCTTCTTGGCACAACAATGCGATAAAATAAAGGATACAAAGGGATTGTTACAGAAGTAAACAAAACCTTGACTCAAATAAAGAAAAATTGCAGAAATAAAACAATGGGTTGTCTCCCATAAGAGCTTTTCTTTAATGCCTTTTAGCTAGGCTTGATAGTTTTAATGATGCTCACAAGAGAATAAAAAAATGAAGCAAAAGGAGCATCAAGAAGTAAATTCGAAACACATTTAAGTCTAACCCACTTCCTATGAATAGGAATCTTGTACCCAAATAAATTCATAAAGAACAAAGTGACAAGCATAGGAAGATAAAACAAGAGTAACTTCAAAACTTTCAGCATATAGAGAGGTGTTTTAGTACCATGAAAATTTCTACAACCATATTTTCCTCTCTCATAATAATTTTCAGTAGCATCATGAACAAACTCAACAATATAATTATCGCATAAAGCATTCTTTTCATGATCTACAAACACATAATTTTTATCAAGCTCAAAAATAATGGGATTAAAACTTTCAAACCCACTTTTAACAATTTTATAACAAGATGATTGATCATTCTCAAGAGGTATGGGACTCCACCTAGATAAAGTCAAGACCTCTCCAATCCCATTTTCATTAGTAGAATACATAATATTATCAAGCAATATAGGACCATCATCTAGAGCTTTATCATAAACATTTTCTAAACAAACTTTCTCATTACCATGCATTTCGAAATTACGCACAAATAAAGGATTATCATAAGATTTATCAAAATAGCATGGATTATCATAAGTAACAGTAGCATAATCATTTCCACAAGTTTCATTCATAGGGAATACTTCAAGAGAATCCACAGGAACATAACATTCATTCTCCTTTGGTAAGCATGGAGGGCAATCAAATAGTGTAAGAGATGAAGAGTTACTCTCATTAGAAGGTAGGCATGGGTAGCTAATCCATTCTTCCTTCTTTTGTTCATCACTCTCCTCCTCTTTTTCATCCAATGAGCTTTCAGCTTCAGCAGTTTCTTCTTCCACAGGTTCCTGCAAATTGTGAGTACATTCTTGTGCATGAATGAGTCTCCCTTTATAATCAATGATATAACAATTATTGCTGAAATTTTCTAGGCAATAATCAAGGATAAAAGAGACCGTTTCTTTAAGTTTATTACAAGCAACACAAGTTTCATAATTTTTAGCCATGAATGAATCTATTTCAGAAGCTCCCATAAGTAAAACAAATTGTTCTACTTCTTCAAATCCAAGATGAATATAGTTATTCCAATGATAGTTCATAATTAAAACTTCTTTACTGAAGCCACATTGAAATTTAAGATGTTTAGTATCCTGTTCAGAGCAACAATTTATATCATGGCGTTCAAGCAAAATTTCAGCAATTTGATTTAACTTTTTTAACATACCTCTTATGATTTTACCCTCTCTTGATTCTCTATACTTTATATATGATTCTTTAGCTTTCATAAACATAGAGGTTCTAGCATGTTCTTCCATAGCAACAGTTTTTTTTTAGATTTTTGGTTTTTAAATTTTTATGGATTTTCGGGTATATAAGAAAAATAAAACTAAACAGAAATAAACTAGACAGAAATAAACTAAACAAAAGTAAACTAAGCACAATAAAACTAGACAAAAGTAAACTAGACAAAACAAAATAAAATAAAAACAGAGAGATAGGTAGAGTGTACTCCCCAGGTGAACTTATGAGTAGAGCTATGCTCCCCGGCAACGGCGCCAGAAAATATCTTGATGACCCACAAGTATAGGGGATCGCAACAGTCTTCGAGGGAAGTAAAACCCAAATTTATTGATTCGACACAAGGGGAGACAAAGAATACTTTTAAGCCTTAACAGCTGAGTTGTCAATTCAGCTGCACCTGGAAAAGCACTAGTAACAGGGGTGATGTGAAAGCAGCAGTAATATGAGAGCAATAGTAACAGTAACACAGAGGCAATGGCACATGAAATAGTTGATGCGTGTATGTGGACGGAAAGCAATGATGATGACAGATGGACCGGGGTTCCCAGCTATCTACACTAGTGGTAACTCTCCAAGAACAAGTGTTGGGTGAACAAATTACAGTTGGGCAATTGATAGAATTGAAATAGCATTAAGACGGAACATCCGGTCTATTAATTATGTAGGCATGTTTTCCATATATAGTCATACGTGCTCGCAATGAGAAACTTGCATAACATCTTTTGTCCTACCAGCCCGTTTGCAGCGGGGCCTCAAGGGAAACTACTGGTAATTAAGGTGCTCCTTTTAATAGAGCACCGGAGCAAAGCATTGGCACTTAGTGAAAACATGTGATCCTCATGTCAAAACCATCCCCTCCAGTTATCCCAGTTGCTGTCACTCCGGGGCCTCGGGTTCCGGACAAGGACATGTGCAAACAACTTGTAGATACAATCTAAGCAATAATTATAGAGCTTAAATCTAAGATCGTGCCACTCGTGCACTAGTGACAAGCATTAAACACAACAAGATTGCAGCAACAATAACTTCACAAACTTTAGTAGATAGACTGATCATAATGTAACAATTCATCGGATCCCAACAAACACAACACCGATTACATCAGATGGATCTCAATCATGTAAGACAGCTCATGAGATCATTGTATTGAAGTACGTGGGAGAGAGAGTACCAACTAGCTACAGCTAGAACCCGTAGTCCATGGGGGAACTACTCACAAACCATCATGGAGTCGAAGTGGAGGTGGCGTGGTCGATGGAGATGGCTCCGGGGGTCAATCCCCGTCCGGCAGGGTGCCGGAACAGGAAATTCTGACCCCCGAAACTTGGTTTTTGGTGGCGGCGGAGCTACGGAACTCTTCGTGGATGGAGGCTCGGGTGTCTAGGGTTTTCCCGTGAAGATGAATAAATAGGCGAAAGGGCGGCGGCTGGAGCGACTCGAGGGGCCCACACCCCACCACGGCGCGGTTGGAGGGGGCCGCGCCGCCCTAGGGTGTGGCGCCCTCCCGGTCGCCTCCGTCTCTCCTTCGGACTTCGTGTACGTGTTGGAAAAATAGGAGGTCCTGTCCAGGTTTCGTCCAATTCCGAGAATATTTCCAGAACAGTTTTTCTGAAATACAAAAACAGCAGAAAACAGGAACTGGCACTGTGGCATCTTGTTAATAGGTTAGTCCCAGAAAATGCATAAAAATGCTATGAAGTGTATGTAAAACATGTAACAATTGGAATAATATCAACATGGAACATCAGAAATTATAGATACGTTTGAGACGTATCAGGCTCCCCTGGGTCGCTTCTTCGTGCGCCCTTCGGACTTCGTCTTCGTGTCGGTGAAAAACTGGGCTCCTTTGATTTTCGTCCAATTACGAGAATATTTCCTGACTTGCTTTTCTGAAACGGAAAAACAGCAAAAACAGGAACTAACAATGTGGCATCTTGTTAATAGGTTAGTCCCAGAAAATGCATAAAAATGCTATGAAGTGTATATAAAACATGTAGCAATATGTATAAAATAAGGATGGAACATCAAAAATTATAGATACGTTTGAGACGTATCAACGTTGTGCAACGGATTTGGCAGATTCATTGCCCTGGCGATGCTGCACGATGTATCTCTGCTAAACTAAAACTCTTGCGCAAAGCCCTTCGTATTTAGGAGCACTAGTATTTCGGTCATTTCCCACCTTATTGAAAACTGCAACTCAGCTATTCGGATGCTTGATGATTTTGAAGAACTTCGCCCTCTGCATATAACAGAATGGAACTTCCGTAATATTGTCAAAAGAAAGCTGCAATTTTTGCTTGATTGCAAACAGGAGTATTTGAAGAAGCGATGCACTATTCGGTGGGCTAAATTTGGAGGGGAAAACACGAAGTTCTTTCATTCTATGCTACCATTTGATATAGGCACAACTCCATCTCCTCCTTGACATGCTCGGATGGATCAGTCGCTACTGAACATGAAGAGAAAGCTGACATTTTGTTGAATACCTTTAAGGAGCGCCTTGGTGTGTCTACACCAATTGAAAAAACATTGATTTCTCCATGTATGTGCAACATTTCGATGGTCTTGATGAACTATCTGTCCCCTTCTTGCATTCTGAAATTGATGTTGTCATTGCTGATTGCCCGGGGGACAAAGCTCCTGAACCTGACGGTTTCATAGGTCTCTCTCTTAAAGTTTGCTGGCCCATTATTCGCTCGGATTTTTATCGCCTGTGTGAGGAATTCTGGGATCGGACAATCAACTTACAGAGCATTAATGATGCGTTCATCACTTTAATCCCCAAGGTTCACTCTCCCTCTAGCCCTAATGACTACCGGCCGATCTCTCTTCTGAACTCATGTTTAAAGGTTTTAACCAAACTCCTTGCTAATCGGCTTCAGAAGAAAATTCTTGAACTGGTTCACGGTAATCAATATGGGTTTCTTAAAAGTCGCAATATCCAGGATTGTGTTGGGTGGGCGTACGAATACATCCACCAATGCAAACAAGCTCATACAGATACAGTCATTTTAAAACTAGATTTTGCTAAGGCGTTTGATACGGTTGAGCATGCTGCAATTATCTAGGTTCTCCGATGTTGGGGTTTCGATGAGCGTTGGATACACTGGGTGCAAGCTATCTTTTCCACGGGCACCTCATCTGTTTTACTCAATGGGTTTCCGGGTAAGAAATTTGCCTGCAAACGTGGGGTTCGACAGGGGATCCTTGTTCCCCAATCCTTTTTGTGGCCGGTGCTGACCTGTTACAATCAATGGTTAACAAACTGATGAATGATGGCATGATGGTGTGGATCACACGTTCGCTGGAACCCCAAGAGGAAGGTATGATGTAGCGTAGCATCAGTTTTCACTTGATTGCAAAACCAAGGTTATCGAACCAGTAGGACTTGGAGAAGGCTTCGGCTAGGTGACAATGGCAATGGCGCCGAAAAGAGTTGTTGACATGGACCTGCGCACACACGAACAAACTACTTTGCCCCAACGAAACAGAGAGGGTGTCAATCTCTCCGGCTTGCTGAACGCAAAGGATTAAACGTATGGTGGAAAATATTATGAGAGCAAAAATGACCAGCGAGCAAATGACTAGTAAAAGTTATTAAAACAGTTGTAAGCAATGTAGAAAAATAGGACCGGGGTCCACAGTTCACTAGTGGTGTCTCTCCAAAAGATAAACGTGTTGGCTGAACAAATTATAGCGGGGCAATTGACAAACATGAGCGCAACACAATACTATCATGACACATGGTTCACCGTTTCATTTAATATGGGCATTACGTCAAAATACATAGACCATTATCCAACTGCATCTATGACTAATAATCCACCCCGGGACCGCTATCTAGCATGTCACCCGAAAGTATTAAGTTGCAAGGAACAGATAATTGCAATAAGAAAGGTGCATAATGTAAGCAATGAGTACAACATAAAGTAATAAACACCGTTGTTTTATCCCTAGTAGCAACAACACATTTCAAGTTCTAATCGTTTCTGTCAACTCGAGCTCGAACAAGAGAGGCATGAACCCACTATCTAGCATAAATACTCCCTCTAATGATACAAGTAATTACTTCGGCCAAAGCATACACAAACATCGGAGAGCATGCAAGATCATAAATAAAACATATCATAGATAAACTGAACCATAATGTCATAACTCCATAATTCATCGGATCCTCACAAACACAACACATAGTATTACATAAAGATGATCTTAATCATGTAGGCAGCTCATAAGATCTAAACAATGGAGCACAAAGGAGAAGAGACAACCATCTAGCTACTGCCATGGACCCGTAGTTCCATGGTGGACTACTCACGCATCACTCCGGAGGCAGGCATGGTGGTGTAGATGCCTCCGGTGACGATCTCCCCCTTCCGACAGGGTACCGGGAAGAGCTTCAGAACCCTCCCGATCTAGGGTTGGCGACGGCGGTGGCCTCAGATGTTTTCTGGAAAATATGATCGGGTCTCGAGGGTTTCCGGGACGAAGGCAATTTATAGGCGAAAGGGCGGCGGCGGAAGGTTCTCGAGGCGGCCAGGTGGGGCCCAGGCACGGCCAAGGCTGGGCCACGCCTGGGGGCCGTCTGGGAGCTATGGGCCCCCCTTGCAGGCGCCCTCCTGGCTACATCTTTGTTTCTTCATGAAAATAAATCATGTAAATTGGCAGCTTATTCTGAGAAAATTCCCCAATTAGCTTTTCTAAAACAAAAAGACAGCAAAAACAGGAACTGGCACTGGGCATCTTGTTAATAGGTTAGTTCCATAAAAATATGCCAAAATGATATAAAAGCATTATAAGAGCATGTGGCAATGATATATAATATGCATGGAACAACCAAAAATTATAGATACGTTTGAGACGTATCATGGCACTATACACCCACCATTGCCTATCCCTGGATCAGATTTTTCCATTGCCCAATATGCCGATGACACGTTGTTGATTCTCCAGGCATGTCCACAATAGCTTCTGGCCCTCAAGCATCTTCTTCAATCCTTCTCCCTAGCTACTGGTTTACGTGTCAATTATGCCAAGTCCTGCCTAATGCCGATTAATATTGATGGTGATCGTCTTGCTGCCCTTGCGGATGTTTTTGGTTGCTCAACTGGCACTCTTCCCTTCACATACCTTGGGCTCCCTCTTGGTTCTTCAAGACCTACGGTCCATGACTTGTCCCCCATTGTAGACCAAGTTGAACGTCGATTGAATGCTAGTACACGTTTTCTTGATTATGGGAGCAGGTTGACCTTTGTCAACTCAGTGCTCTCCTCTCTGCCGATGCATTATCTTTGCTCACTCAAGATGCCTAAGGTGATTTTGAAGTTATTTGATAGATCTCGTCGCCATGGTTTGTGGGGTAAAGATGAGGACTCCACTTCGGTTCATTCTCTTGCTGCCTTGTCGCTTGTTTGTAGACCCAAAAAGCATGGGGGGCTAGGTATTCTGAACCTTGAAATTCAGAACATTGCTCTCTTGTTGAAGCAACTTCACAAGTTTTTCTGTCGCCATGACACCCCCTGGGTTAAGCTTGTTTCGTCTCTCTATGACCCCTCTCTGCCTCCCCAAGCTCAGACCGCTAGAACATTCTGCTATTGTTGATGGACAATCCACTCTATTCTGGAAAGATTTTTGGCATGACAGATCATTACTATGTGACCAATTCCCGAGACTTTTCTCTTTTGCCCTCACTGAGGATTCCTCGGTCCGCAGCATGGTCGCCATGGATGACCTACATGATCACTTTGCGCTTCCCCTCTCACCTGAAGCTTTCACTGAATTGGGACAGGTCCAAGAAATTGTTGCCTCTTACGACTGGAGCTTAGCTGGACCTGATATCAGAATTTTCCCATGGGGAACCTCGAGCTATACCTCTGCCAAATACTATAGCTTCCTCTTCTCTCATCTGGATGTGGACCCTTCTCTACAAGCAATTTGGAAATCAAAGTTATTGCCTAAACTTAGGGTTTTTGCTTGGCTTCTTCAGAAGGATCGCTTGAACCCTAAAGAGCTGATGATAAGAAAGCATTGGAACGTTGAGGGTGGCTCGGCCTGTGTCCTTTGTCATTCCACCATCCTGGAAGATCGAGATCACCTGGCTTTCTCCTGTCAGTTCGCCAAGTCATGCTGGGACTCTGTCGGCATCTCATGGGATTGCACCTTGCCTATTTCTAGCAGATTTATCAGAGCAAAGCGACTTTTCATCGATCCTTGTTTTATGGAGATTGCTGTTTCAGCTATGTGGAATATCTGGAGGGGCCGCAATGATCTCACTTTTAAAAACCTACTTCCCTCATTGGCACGTTGGAAGGTGCATGCTCAGGCTGATATTTTACTGCACCAGCATTGACTCAAAGCTTCGGTTGTCCAGTCTCTTTTAGATTGGGTCCTGAACTCCTTCATCTAGATGTCCCTTTGGAGCTCTTCTTCTTTTAGGTTTCGGCCCCTTTTTGCTTGGGTCTTTCCTTTTTTTGTGTGTAATATGGACCTTTCGGACTCCTTCCCCTTCATCCCCCCCTAAAATTTTGTTCGTGGTTGATTCCCTGTAAGAAAAACTTCTGTTTTTTCCCGACAGTTATAATTAGAAAATCTATACCGTAGGGGTTCTCTCCTACGGTACCACGTTAAAAAAAGATTATGTTGGTAGCATGTCACTTCAAAAATTACCTTTGTTATCGTTTACCTACTCGAGGACGAGTAGGAACTAAGCTTGGGGATGATGATACGTCTCAAACGTATCTATAATTTTTGATGTTCCATGCTTGTTTTATACCAAATGCAACATGTTTTATTTACAGTTTATATCATTTTTATGCATTTTCTCGGACTAACCTATTAACAAGATGCCACAGTGTCAGTTCCTGTTTTCGGCTGTCTTTTTGTTCCAGAAATCCTAGTCGGGAAATATTCTCCAAAAGACCTGAAAATTTACGGGATTTATTTTTGCGAAGGAACCAAGCCACTGCCCGAAGGAGAGGTCGAGGGGACCAACCAGGGGAGCAGGCAGGCCCCAGGCGCGGCCTAGGGCTTGGCCGCGTCCTCAGCCCGTGTGGGCCCCCTGGTGCCCCTTTGACGCCGCCCTTTCGCCTATAAATTGCTTCGTCCCCGAAAACCCTCAACACCTGATCAGAAATCCACGAAAAGTTCCGTCACCGCCGCCGTCGCCAACCCTAGTTCGGGAGAGTTCTGCGGCTCTTCCCGGCACCCTGTCGGAGGGGAAGATCATCACCGGAGGGCTCTACACCACCATGCCCGCCTCCGGACTGATGCATGAGTAGTTCGTCTTTGTAATACGGGTCCATAGCAGTAGCTAGATGGTTGTCTCTCCACTTTATGCTATCATGTTTAGATCTTGTGAGCTGCCTAACATGATCATGATCATCTTTATGTAATGCTACATGTGTGTTTGCTGGTATCCGATGAATTGTGAAGTTATGATCAAGTTGTTCATCTATTTATCTCTATGTTTTATTTATGTCATGCGTGCTCTCCGCTGCTAGTAGAAGCTTTGGCCAAGTAGATGCTAGTGTCTCCAAGAGGGGGTATTTATGCTAGATAGTGGGTTCATGTCTCCAGTAGCCTGGGCTCGAATGACAAAAACGACTAAGGGTGTGGATGTGTTGTTGCCAATTGGGAGAAAACAACTTTGCTAGTCTACATGTCATTTGCATTGTTTACACTAGTACAGAACCTCGCATTAGAGCCGGCCCCAGAGAGTCACCTCCGACGGTTTTAATGGTCGTCTCTACGTCGGGGTCTCTAATGTACGCTTCATTAGAGCCGGTTGGCTCAGGCCGGCTGTAATGACCTCAGCAGCTCCGACGGCCAGGAATAACAACCGTCTCCAATAACAAAACATTCCGAGACGGCTGTGATTATCAGACGTATGTAATGCATATACATTGGAGCCAGCTACAAATGGTGGCCGTCGTTAGGATGCGGACGGTCCGAGTTTTCTCTTCGGCCGTAACATCTGCATTTTGGGCAATATGCGTGTGCTCCGGGATTATTTCCGGGTGGTCCAACTTTGTGAAGCAAAATATAATAATTAACAGATCATTACCACCAGGGAATCAGTCCCTTGTTCCATTATATTCATAGAAAAGCAATTCACATAAAGAAAGTTCAACCCAACGTAGTTACAACAAAATATTTAATATTATGATTTCACCAAACCCACATGCATATAACTAAAGAAGTACTACTACTAGATGATCTGCATCTCAATGATGACTTCCAAGCTGAGGTCATTGGTTTTTCTAAGAATGATCAGCACAGGTTGATCAACCTTAAAATTCTTGCCTTCGAGAAAATTCTTCCATCCCGGCTTGCTGAAAACAATGCGGTCGTCAGTTTTCGTGGTGTACGTTATGGTGGTGACAACCCTTGTTGTTCCAAGTTGTAGTCCAGCATTGCCTTTAGTCGGTAGGCCAGCCTCTTCTGCTATCGTCTTAGGTAGTTTCTGCGCATGTAAAGAGACAACATAACTATGTAGGCATATGTACATTTTGAAGAGGTAAAGAGGCATGATAGTGTTCGTTACCATATCATGTTGGTTCAGATTTGTGCTCATCAAACGAGTGACAAAAAGAACCCCAACATAGTTAGCTCTTTGGGGGTAGAAGCGGAACAAGGCGGTACTTCTCATGGTTCTTGAGATGGACTCTTTGGGCAACTATGTAACTATCCTCTTCTTCACTCTGTAAATCCTCATCAGAATCACTGTCAGAAGATTTCTCGTCAGTGTCCTCTGCGTTTTTGCCAAAGTCCATAATGAGAACAGAGATTTTTGGATTTGGTCCGGTCATGCAAAAAACTAGCATGTCTCCTACTCTGAGATTGTTCAGCTTGATCAACAGTTCCCAGCCTTTGCCGTACAAGCGAGCCTTTCTATGTTTGTTTTTCACATGAATTTTGTATGTGCCCCCAAGAGAACGAAAAACCAAACTTTTGCGTACTAATATCTCGAACTCTTACCTGGCATAGCATGGTACAATCTGTGCAGCAGCAACAGCAACACATAAATTAGGTATATAATTATGATATGAACACAAAGACAGTACTAGAAGTATTTGATGTCGAACAAGATTTTCTTTCTTACCAATGACTTCCGGTGGCAGTCTTGCAGATAAACACTGAAGGATCCAGTATATTTCCTGCCTACGCAATCATTTTGCACACTTGACATGCCATATATATCCCTGCTAATCAATAAGTGATAATAAACAGGTATCACAACATGTGCATACAAATTCTGAAATGCATTTAGTACTGCATATTCAAACAACATGGTACATATTCAAACAACTAAATCAAGCTAGATTTATAATTAGCTAGAACAAACTGATGTTCAGCCCGAGCGGCCGGATTTTACGTTGCAGAGAAGCAAACTAAACATATTACAAACAGAAACTTGGCGGATGCTGGTTGTAGTACTCTTCACGCCAGCTTGTGGTGGTCCAGAGCAGCGCCGCCGGTCTCCACAGCATGCTCGGCTCGAAGCAGTGTCGTATTAGCCCGAGCGGTGAGGACATCAGCCCGGACGGCCCCGGCATCAGCCTGAGCGGCGAGGACATCTGCCCGAGCGGCCGCGACAGACACATCAACTTGAGCGGCGGCGACATCAGCCCGACCTGCCGCGACATCAGCCCGAGCGGCCGCGATATCAGCCCGAGCGGAGAGGACATCGGTCCGAGCAACAACGATATCAGTCTGAGCAGCCACGACATCAGCCCGAGTGGCCGCGAGATCAGCCCGAGCGGTCATGATATCAGACTGAGCGGACGCGATAGCAGAAGCAGCCCGAGCCTGAGCGGCCCGAGCGGCCGAGACATCAGCCCGAGCGGTGAGGCGCGCGATATCATCATCATTCGGAGCGGTCGCGACAGATCTTCCTCCGGAGCCGTGCCCACCTCTGCCGCGTATGTGGCCGACCATCGATCTGAAGTAACGGAGAAGATCTAAGCTAGTGGAGGCGGCTCGAAGAAGATCTAAGCTACCATAGCGGCGGAGCTATCGGATAAGATCTAAGCTATGAGGAACGGGATCAGAGGAAGAACGCACCTGGGCGACGAGGAACGGCGGCCGGCGGTGAGCAGAGGGGCAGCGATGGGGAACGGTGAGAGGTCGGGGGAATGTGGAATGGGGAATGGGGGCGGCGGCGAGAGGGTCAGGGTCGAGATAGGATTTGAGTTGCCTGGCGGCAGTGGGGAAATATCCCCCGCCCCCTAAATTTTGAGCCCAAAAAATTTGGCATTGCCGCCAATATTCGCCCTTCGGACCATACGTATATGTTCGGTCACTCCGGATTTTGCTGTAATAAAAAATAAATCAAACAAATAAGGAAAAAATGTTATAAATTTTAAAAAAAGTGTACGTATCCTTTGTGTTGTTCAATTTAGTTGATATACAATTTATTGAGCATATAATGAAGATATTATATAATGTAGTATACAAGCTTTGGAGTTTACACTCAAATGTGTGGTGAACCGGCAGTGACGTTGACGAGGGGTAGACTCATCAAGACCCATGGTTAAGGTCCTAGGTTGTGAATATGGGGGAGAGAACGTGGTAGAGCTGGAAGTATCGTCGGCTGACAAGCAGGGCAAAGATTTTACCCAGGTTCAGGGCCCTCGTGTGGAGGTAACACCCCTACGTCCTGTCTGTCTGTTATTGCTTTGTGAATATGATGGTTACAAGGGTCCCGGCGAGATGTCGATCTTGCTAGGGTTTGTGGCTCTAGTTGTTCGTTGTCTGGTTCGATGGCCCTCCCAGTCCTTAAATAATAGGCTGGGTCTCGGGTGTTCGTAACCGACTCGATTTACAAGTAAGGAAACTCTAAACCGACTATTGTTTCGCCAAACTTGGAGGATACTCCATCTTCGTGGGCCTCCCTTCATGGGCTTCATGTAGGCTCTGAGAGTTGGGTCTAGTCGATACGTGCACCAGGTACCCTCATGGTAGGGTACCCGATAGGCATGCCCATGTCAGACGTTGTACTCGTTACAGTAGAACTTCAGTGCATTTTTTTTTGGAATTGTGTAATATAATTACCACAGCCTGTAGGTATCATATAATAAACACATAGCAAGTTTCTTGATTTATTGGCAAGTTTTATGTATTATATAAATTAAAACCGTTAAAAAGCAAAAAGAATAACATTAAATGCAAGTAAAATAAATATTAAATTTTAAAACTCCCCAAAAAATCACAGTACCAAAATTTTTGTGATAAGTATCATTGTAAAATGCAAGAAGAGTATTTTAAATAACTATTAATACAGCAAAACCGTTTTAGTGAAAACTCGAAGTTTGTCCGGACCCTCCGGATATTGGTCTATTAAAATATGAACAACAGCTACAAATATTTTATAATTAAGTACTTACTACAACACATGTACTGATATCATTTAGTGCAAGATGGCAATTTCCATACATATTTACATAGGTAAAAAAAATGGCATGTAATTAAATTATTAATTCAAAAATTTGCGTACTACAACCACAACTCGGAGTTTGTCCGGACCCTCCGGATATTTGTCTATCAAAATAGCTACAAATATTTAAACTTACTACAACACATTAATATATGAAAAAATGGCATGTAAATTGAAAATAATTAATAAAAAGCCAAAAAAATGTGTATATATAACTGGAAAAACAAAAAAATTGTTGCAATGCAACAGTTCGATGGATACGACAACCCACTATCATCGACCACTAATTAATCGATAATATTGAATTGCCGGAGCCACAAGACTGCAGGATCACAACTTTTTTATATGCAACACCAAAATTGCGAGCGTGGGGGCTCGAACTTGGGTGGGCAAGGAAGGCATCACCATCCCCTTGCCACTAGGCTAAGCCTAAGTTTGCGATAAAACTCCCACCGTCAGATATATAATATAATTAGAATGCACGCGAGTCATAAATGCACATTAGCAGGGCTAGAACTGTCGGCCGGCCGGCGCGCAGCTTAGGGTTGCATCGATGCCGGTACACGCGCGCATGCCTACACGGCGCGCCGCTCTCTTGTATGCGGGTTGTGCAGCGTGCGCATGCCAGCGCGCCGTTGTATCGGTGTATGAGCGCGCGCACTCGCCTGCCCACTGGGTCGAAGGGTGGCGCGCCCTGCCGTTCATGTCTGGTCGAGCTGCACGTGCTGCCGTGCGCCCCGTGCATACGCTCTGGCTCGCGATCTCTGCAGCCACGCTAACGCCTGCTCGCTCACATATGCATGCGCGCGTATCAGGTCATCGGAGAGCGAGCTTAATGGCCTGGCTCGATCAGCGAGTTTAATGGCATGCCTCTCCTCTGCTTTCGTCGATCTCTCTCCCACATCCAAAAAGAGATCTATCGATCGAGATCTGTATAGCGCCGCCAACAATGCCCTGGACCACCATCGAGGTTGTCGGCGAGACTCCTCTGCAGGCCGCGCACCCGGTGGAGTTCCTCGGCCCCGCTGCCTCTGGACGCGGGAACGTGCTCCAGTTCTTCGCCATCGGTGGATACGTCACCGCATGGCGCGCGGCGAACATCATCATCGTTCGCTGTACCGCGATCATCGCATGTACTATGTCGACCCTGGCGTGGATGGCAGCGGGGTCTACGTCAGGCTCTGGGATTCACCCATCGCGGCGAAGATGCACGGCGACGTCTTCTGGGTCAGAGACACCCTCGTCTACTGTGTCCAGGTCAACCCGGAGCTCCTCCATGACGCGAGACTCCCACCGGTGTACCCGATTGTCCGTGTCCTCCATCGCGGCGCCTAGAGCTAGATCGATCTCTGGCCGGCCGGCATCTCTCTCTGCTTTAATTTATTCTGTTTCCTATATCTATCTGAACTTGATGTGTAGCGCTTACTGCGCCTAGGCCCTCGATCGATCTGTAGCTGCTTTCATGACTCTGTTTCTGCTATATGCATGTAATGGTGTCAATCGTTATCTCAGTTTTATTATTTTTGGTGGTTAATTTATAAATTTTCCAAACTGTTGTCTCACTGATTAGAAGAACAGAGCAGTAGCACGCGTAGTATGCTGAAACTAAACTCTTCTAAATTCAGCCACAAACTGTTTACTAGCGACGGACGCAAATCACGGCCGCCTAAGAAAAACTCTGCGTCGGTGAAATATCAAAGTCGTCGCAAATGGAAATACATTGGCGACGGTCAGAAATATTAACCGACGCAGGTGTTATCAGAGACGGACAACAAATTCCAGCCGGCTAAGGAGTTTTATCCCAGATGGCCTTTTTTTTTGTTTAACCGGCTCTAGGTCCCGTCTGCAATGTGAGGTTCTGTACTAGTGTTGCATTACACACTTTTCTTATAGCAATTATCTGTTGCTTTAACTTAATACTCGCAGGAGACACAGATGTTATCTCGGGGGTGGATTATTAGTCATAGATGCAGCTAGCAAGCGGTCTATGTATCTTGTTGTAATGCCCAATAAATACTAAAATGAACATTGTCTTGTCATAATATGCATTTTCATGCCATTTGCCATTTGTCAATTGCCCAGTTGTAATTTGTTCACCCAACATGTATGTGTATCGGTTTATGGGAGAGACACCTCTAGTAAACTTTGGACCCCGGTCCATTCTTTTACACTGATAAAAACACCGCTTCCACCATGCTCTACACTCATTTGCTCGCTGTTTATTTTTTGCATTTATATTTATTTTACACACCATACGTTTAATCCTTTGTATTCAGCAAGCCAGGACATTCACAACCTTCCTGTTTCGTTGGGGAAAAGTAGTTCGATTGTGTTGTGTGCATGTCCACGTCAACAACATTTCAACGGCGCTGTTGTTGACATCGTGTGGAAGCTCTTCTAATTCCTACTGGTTCGATAACCTTGATTTTGTAGTCAGAGAAAACTTCTGCTAGATTACATCATACCTTCCTCTTGGGGTCTCCCAACGAACGTGTGTGTTCACGTCATCAAGCAACTTTTTCTGGCGCCGTTGTCGGGCAATTGGAAGCTACAGCAAGGGGAGTTACACGCCACCATTCTCTTTACTTGGTTTTTGTCTTGCTTAGTTTATTTTTATTTTATCTTGTTCGCCTTAAAAATTAAAAACTACAAAAAAATTAAAATTTCAGAGCCTAGTTTTATTTCGGTTTATCTATTTTTGTCTCTTGTTTAGTTATCATGGGTAGCTCTACTCCTTATATTATGACACCTGAGGTTGAAGTCCTTGTTTTGATAAGGCCCTTGCGTTCATGCCGCCATGGCAAAGGGGACTGATTCCTAGAGCAGGCAGATTAATTCTGATCAAGGCAGTGATGTCGGCCCGGCCGGTGCACCGCCTGCTAGTGGCGGAAGCGCCGATTTGGCTCCTGGAAGATTTGGACAAAGGGATGCGAGCATTCTTTTGGGCGGCAAAAGACTTAGTAAATGGAGGCCAATGCTTGGTGTCCTGGGAGAGGATATGTCATCCAGAGTGCTTCAGTGGCTTAGGAGTCAAAAACTTGAAATTACAGGGCATTGCATTGAGAACACGTTGGTGTTGGTTGCAGAGAACGGACATGAATCATCCTTGGGTGGGTCTGCCGATGATCAAGGACATAGCGCGTTGGAGGTTTTCCAGAGTCTGGTTCATATCAAAGTTGGGGATGGTAAGGACACCTTCTTTTGGAAGGACAAATGGATCAATGGGATCTCAGCTAGACATATTGCGTCGGAGATACATGCGCTGGTGAGCACAAGGAGGAAAAACAGTCGGACAGTTGAGGACGGACTCAAGGACAATCTTTGGATGGGAGATGTGGGGATTTTAGCATCTCAACAACACTGTTTGCAGTTGCTGCAGCTCTGGGTGGCGATCACCGAGGTGCAGCGAGTCACGGAGGATCAGGATAAATTCAGTTGGCAGTGTTCTCGAGCTGGGACCGATACGACCCGTGAGACGTACCAGAGGCTATGTCTTGGGAGGGAGTACTTCAACGGACATGCTTGGATATGGAAAGCCAAGGCTCCACTCAAATGCAAAGTTTTTGCATGGTTAGCATTGCAATACATGCTTTGGACCTCGGATAGGAGACATCGTCATGGGCTACAGGATCAAACTTCGGCTTGCTTCATATGTTTATAGGAGGAAGATACGCTCGACCACATCCTTACTCAGTGTGTCCATGCCAGAGAAGTTTGATATGGGGTTTTTCGGCGGCTAAATGTCAGGGCAACGATGCCTACGCTCACTGATAGACTTGAGGCATGGTGGTAAGGAACAGAGTGGGGTTTAAGAGCAAGGAAAGAAAGTATTTCGACACCTCGATCATCTTGGTAACCTGGAGCCTCTGGAAGAATAGAAACGCTTGGGCCTTTCAGAATGGAGATCGACAATATTCAACCTTGGAGCTAACAAACAGAGTGTTGGAGGAGTTTGTGACCTGGATGAGGGTTCCAGGAGGGGAGAGAGGGAGACAATTAGTAGCGCGAGAGTAGGCTAGTGTTTTTTCTTTGGAGTTTTTGGAGCCTCGTGTTCCTCCGCCACATCTGTCTAGATGTTGGTGTGTGATTGTAATTACTCTCTATCTTCTATAAAAGTATGGTACGCCTTTGGCGTACTCGCTAAAAAAAGTTCGTACTTTTAAGCAAAAAGGTGGGGAAAGTTTAAAAGATGCCTGGTATAGAATTAGTGATGCTCATCATAGGTCCACGAGAAAACATTCCACCACAATCCTTCTTAGAAATTTTTATGTTGGCATCACAAATTGGTATAGGTATGTTTTGGACACTTTGACAGGTGGGAATTTCCTAGGCACTCCCGCGTTGGAGGCATGCAATATCATTGAAAGTTTAGTTGGAACCCCACCTATTAATAATACTAAAACTGAAGTTATGGAAGACATTATGGAAAAGCTGGACCTCATAGGGAAAAAATTGCCAAGCATGGATAATATAAATGAAGTAGATAAGAAACTCCTTGAAAATACTATTAAGTTTGATGAGTCTTTAGAAAATATTAATGTGAGGATTAATGTTTTAGAACCTAGTAAGATTAAGGATGATCAAATTTTGAGAATTGGCAAACTAGCGGAAGTTATTGATAATTTAAGTACCACTTTTTCTTCTTTAAAACCTAAAAAGCAGGAGGTTCCAGTAGGTAGAGGACCAAAATTTATGTATGTGCCAAAGGGTCCCCAACCGAAATCTGCACCACCTGATATCTTAGAATCTGAAAAAGTTTTTCGGGAACTTGCTAGTGAGTCATGCATTGGAAAAAAATTCTTTAAGCTTTCTTCCAAGGATTTTAATGTTAAAGGACCTTCAAAAAGCCCTCTTGGTACGGCAAGTTGCATCTTAGAAGAAGTTCTTGATGATTTTAATGCTGCAAATCTTGACAATACTTGATTCTTGCTTTGTGCCTAGCTAAAAGGCGATAAAGAGAAGCGCTTATGGGAGGCAACCCATTTTTATTTTCTGTTGTTTTCTTTTTTCTCTTGAGTCAAGGTGTTGATTTCTAATGTAACAACTCCTTTGTATATTTTTTTATTTTTGTTTGTTTTGCCAAGAACAGCCTCTAATTGCAAGAAAGTGTTGAAGTTTGGTTTGCTGTCCAGAAACAGATTTCTTTTCCTCAATGCACGAAATCCAAAAATTCACGGAACGTCTTTTTGATCTAGATTTTTTTTGCAGAAGCCTGAGCTTTATATCTATCTTTCGTTAGTTTATCATTTTCTGATTTGAGCAACGTAAGTGGCTCAAAAAAATCGTCTTTACAGACTGTTCTGGTTTTGACACATTCTGTCTTTATTTTGCATTCTCTCTTTTACGAGTGTTGAGTGAGGTTCTCCAAGGGGGGAGAGCATCACCTAAGTCTAGTAACAGTAGCTAATGTTTGAAATGAGTTTTTGCAATGTGTCTTTACATGACCAAGTTGACCTATGTTTTGATGCACTAACCCTCTAATGAAGTTTATGAGAAGTTTTGTGTGAAGGAAGTTTTCAAGTATTAAGGGAGAAGAATGATAGAAAAAGATCAAGGAGTGTGAAAAGCTTAAGCTTGGGGAGGCCCCCATGGACCTCCGCTGCATATTTCAAGAAGACTCAAGATCTAAGCTTGGGGATGCCCAAGGCATCCCCTTCTTCCCCAACAAAATTATCAGGTCATCTCTAGTGAGACTATATTTTTATTGCTTCACACTTTATGTGCTGTTCTTGGAGCATTTGTGTGCTTTTATTTTCAGTTTGTTTATGTTCTGTTCTCTGATCATAACTAAGTTGGATCCTAGCATTCTTGTTTGGGAGAGAGACACACTCCGTTTTTCATGGAATACTCTTGTTCTTCACTTATACTTATTGAGTATTATGTTTGCTCGCTTAGCTTCTAGCTCTTGTTTTTCATGTATCTCTTGTTCAGAGCTATTAGTTATTTTGTTTAAAGTACTCTCTTACTTCACTTATATTTGTTTGGAGATTTGTTCAAATAAGTTGATTGGTGTTTGGTTGGAACAGAAAATGTTATGCATGTGGTAATGGTATAAAGAAAAACTTACATGTCTTGTAGATCTTATGTCTTGAGTAACTTGATACTTGTCAATTATTTTGAGTTATCAAGTAAGTATTGTTTAAGCTTGTGTATCATGTAAGTAAAGGCTCACTAGTGAAGAACTACCATTAAAAGCTTGAAGTTGTTTGATTTGTCATACTTGGTAGTTCCAAAGTCTAGATACTTTCTTTTTAAAAGGTTGGTTTGGTTAACAAGGAAAACAGTGTGGAGTCTTATAGTTTCTCTTAATGTTCATCATGTGGTTACCTTTTGTACCGGTTGACATCATGTGTTTGCTTAAAAAACCTTGCTAGCCTAAAACTCTAGACTAAGCGGGAATGCTGCTTGTGCATCCAAACCCTTGAGCCAAAATCTATGCTATCTGTGTCCACCATACCTACCTATATGTGGTACTTCACCACCACTCCAAGTAAATTGGTCATGTGCTACCTTTAAAATATTCAAAATTGTTACTACTCCTGTTTTGTGTCTCCGTTTCAAGCTCATGAGGAAGTGGTAGATAATCTTTATTACACTTGTAAAACAGACTTTACTCTTGACTTGCATGCTTCATCTGCTTGTCTATAATTTTGCAAACAGAGCTGGCAGCGGGATGCCCAGCCCCATAAAAGATAATTTACAACATTCACCAAAAAAACTCTCCTCACATTTTGTTCCTGAGCATTCAGTCAAACATCTGCATGTGTAAACAAAGGAGAAAAGAGGAATGATCTGCTTGCTGCAGAAATAACGTTCCTCAATGGGAGCCGCTCTTAAAAAATCTGGTTGGCATGGGTAATACTGTATTGTTTGCTAACATTCGTTGACCATAACATGCACCTCTCAAAATATTTTTACTCTCTATATGTTTTCAAAAACTAAAAAGCTCAAGCACATGACATAATCCCTGCTTCCCTCTACGAAGGGCCTTTCTTTTATTTTTATGTTGAGTCAGTTTATTTCCTACTCCAACCTTTATCTCCACAAGCAAACACTAGTGTCAACTTTGGTACAAGAATAGTTATATGCTAACATTATGATTTACTATGATTCTTTGTGTTGACAATATCCATGAGATAAATATGTTGAAAGTTGAAGCAAATGCTGAAACTTAAATCTTCCTTTGTGTTGGTCAAACACTTTTAATTGGAAAATATTGCTTGGTGAGCTAACGTTTATGTCAAAACTTATAGCTCCATGTCTCCAAAGTAATATTGTATTGTTTGCTAACATTCGTTGACCATAACATGCACCTCTCATAATATTTTTACTCTCTATATGTTTTCAAAAACTAAAAAGCTCAAGCACATGACATAATCCCTGCTTCCCTCTACGAAGGGCCTTTCTTTTATTTTTATGTTGAGTCAGTTTATTTCCTACTCCAACCTTTATCTCCACAAGCAAACACTAGTGTCAACTTTGGTACAAGAATAGTTATATGCTAACATTATGATTTACTATGATTCTTTGTGTTGACAATATCCATGAGATAAATATGTTGAAAGTTGAAGCAAATGCTGAAACTTAAATCTTCATTTGTGTTGGTCAAACACTTTTAATTGGAAAATATTGCTTGGTGAGCTAACGTTTATGTCAAAACTTATAGCTCCATGTCTCCAAAGTACTATTCATGAAAAGTTTTTACTTGTATGATGCATCTTGATTGCTCATTGTTTACTTTATAGCAACTATAAATTATTGACTTGGATCACTTCATTCAGTTCATGTGCTTTACATTACTATTTGATCAAGATTATGTTGGTAGCATGTCACTTAAAAAATTATCTTTGTTATCGCTTACCTACTCGTCCTACTCGAGGACGAGTAGGAACTAAGCTTGGAGATGCTGATACGTCTCAAACGTATCTATAATTTTTGATGTTCCATGCTTGTTTTATACCAAATGCTACATGTTTTATTTACAGTTTATATCACTAGTCGTCAACCCGTGCATCTGCACGGGCTGTTTTCTTAACAGTTATTTTTAAGAAATCATTGTAATTTGAATCAAAAATCTAATTTTTGTATTTCAGATTTTACTTATCCACATGCCATATAATCTCAGTAAATTCATGTATGTCTCGGCTATTTTTCAAACGGCTAAACGTATTACCTTGAAAAAAAAGGCATAAATATTAAATGCACATAAATACGCTCTAAATTTTATAAGCCTTAAATCATATCACCACGATTGTTCCATAAAAAGTTCAGATGCCCACTATGGTAATCTTCGTGCATTTTGAATTTTCGTTTTGAATGGAAAAGGTAGAGGACTCTATCTTGCCTGGCGTGGAAAAGATAAAAGAAAAAAGAGAAAGAAAAGAAGGACATATACATGAGATTAACCCTGAAGCTTTTGTGCCCATTCCTGGATCTGTTCCTGCTAGTTGTGTGACTTTGTGGCCTGAGAGCTTCAGTTCGTCAACGATTCATTGGAAGATTAATGGAGCGATACATGTGACCTGGTTGAAGATTCTATAATTCCCCGCTATCCACATAATCAGCAAGCACGCGGCAAAGCATTACCAAATTTTAACTGTCCCCAGATGTTTACAGAAAATTAACATGCAGAAGTTCTAGTTGTTCAGGTTGTAGTATTTAATATTTTGCACACATTCATCTACAGAACCTGCCAGCAGAGATTCAAAATGCATATATTCTGCTCCAAATCAATAACAACTTCAAAATACGTTAAGATCATGGCTTCCCGAAATATGGATAGCTACAAACTACATCGATATGCCTCAACAATAAGAACATTTTACTCCAGCTTATATCACTGCAATCTAAAAGGCCCAGTTGCTACATTTGTCAAGCACAACAAATCAGTTGCAAAATTAGCCATGGAAGTGAAGGTGTGGCAGCCGTCAGGGTATCGTTCGAAATAAAAATCTACCGATGTTTTAGAAGCCCATGATAGAAACAGTGAATGCTATAGAAGCATATTGGCTTTGAGAATTTCAATTCAGAAGAAAAGAAATGTTGTTCTAGAAAGGAAAAAACTGAAACATCCAATGAACCTCTTCGAGGAATGATTAAAAACTTGCCTACATGTATATTACACATAGAATATAGTACAATGGTAATTTATTTAAATTAGTAACTCGTAACATTTTACTCATGCTGCAAGCACAAATCATTGCAGACATTTCTTATACTTCCTTCTCTAGAGTAATGTTTGAAGAAATAGATGTAGTGTCATGTAAGTACTCCTACTCCAACAACTCTGCTGCGTACAGTGGAACACATAAATCTAGTCTATTTTTTTTCAACAAAGAGCAATAAATTAATATCAAGCTGATATCAAGTACACGGCTAGTGTATTATTTTCAAAGGCCACTCTGATATCAAAGCTGAAAATGTAGTCAGATTGTGTATAAGCAGGAGCTCTGAAATCCAAATATTGGAACTACAAACGAATCATTAGAAAAAATATCGGAATTATGGATTCCATTGCTACATTTGCATGAAAACTTCATTCAGACATTTAGTATTAAAATAACATGGATCTTGGTGAAATAAAAATAACTAAACAACGTGAACAGAAACCTGTATAACTCGAGTATGCTAGATAGCGCTTAATTTTTGCAAGAAAAATAATCTTGAAATCTTACAACAGATCTAGTAGTTGGTGCAACGAAAAGATTAGACACTCTTTTTGAAAAAAAATTGAAAGTCCTGGTAAGTCGGTAAAACTTAAATATCGACATACCTTTTTATTATTGCTGGAAGACAAAATTATAAGATATATACCCTGCATATGATCTGGGAATTGGTGCTTATTTGGAAGAAACAACATGCAACATCCTCATCCTCTAATGTGAGAGCTCCTAGAGCTTAGGATTTATATAACTCATCATCGGTTCGCTTATTCCTACGATGCGGATAATGAATTGGTTTCTTTACCTTCGGTTTCTCTTTACCTTTAGGTGGAGGTCTTGTTTTATCTAGTGCTTTCCTCTTCTCGCGAGTCTCGGATTTTCTTGCTTTTGCTTTTGCAACTTCCTCCTCTTGCTCACGGCTAAGCTCTTCATCCTTTTTAGCATCAAAGGTCTCAGCATCAGACTCATACGTGTCTTGTTCGTTATCCTCCTCTTCTATTTGGGGTTTTTTTGCCTTCTTGCGTTCAAATCAATGTAGTCCTTTGGATCGACTAAGTCTTCCTCTTCTTGGCTTATCTCCTTGGTCTCTTTCCTTTACCTTGCTTGCACCGATATCAATTGTCATGCATAAAGATGTTTTGTCAATCATCCGAAGGGGCATAAGGGGTATAATTAAACATGGGATTTTGATCCGATCCTAAATATTAAGAAACCCAACGAATTTTCTAAAGTTTGTATTTTGAATCAAATGAGCCCTTTACCAAAATATATAAGATATATCTTAAAGTGATTGTACGTGATAATTGTGCAAGTCAGGTTATACTACAAAGTTCATAATAAGTAAAAAGTAACTAATCACATCATAAATCAGGAAAATTAGAAGGCTGCATTGATGCATGACGCTCTATTCACAAATATAAGTTTCCGTTCCAATATTAAGCAAATGATATTTGCAACATGGTAAATGCATTCTTAATAAACTGGAGATGCTTTATCTGTACCATCTTAGATTTACTTTGCTCGTGGTTCTGCAGTTCTGCAAATCGATTTCCATAGCTGCACATAGTAAAGCATCGCTACATCAAATCTGAAGAAAAACGAAGAAAACAATTAACCTTCAAAGAACGTGTTGAGAAGTGAAATTAAGAAATATCAGATGCAACTAAAATGAATCGTCCATGAATTCTGATAATTGACCTTTTGTAAATAGGTTGAGGAACAATGACTCCGGTTACGAAGACAGATTACAGCTAGCAGAATAACTCAAATAATCAATAAAAAATTAAAGATCATCTTACAAAGTAACACACTTCTCCAGCAACATCAATCAATAGCTCTCTCCTTGCAGATCCTGAACATATACCAATACCATGCATCCTTTTGAGCAGCAGACTCCATTCTCATTGTGGCTGCTCGAGCTCATCCGGCAACTCTCCGTTGGGAAACAGTTTAAAAACAGCCCTTAGCAAGGATGCCTACGGGGCAAAACCTAGCTGCCATGGCTGTGTACAGCTTTTCCCCAAGCTCCCTCCTGAGTGGTCTGGCTTCGCCACTGCCAATTAACGTTGCTAATCAGTAAGCTATATTTTTAATCAAATGCACCAGTGGCATGCTTGGAGATCAAGCTTAACTTGTAAAGGAGCACCATGTTTGATTAGGACCCGAAGGAACTTTTGGCATATATAAGCACATAAGAATATTGAGAAAAAAAACATCTCTACAAAGTCGATTGAAAAACATGGTATTACTACAACCGTTGATGGCTATTTTTTGTGACATATAAGGTTGGTAATTTCGTCAAACATGTGGAAGGTATATAGTATTCGACCCGCAATAGTGCAATACGACCTCAGCTCTGCAGCCAATCCAGCGCATGCTACTGCAAACAAATTAAGACAGTGCGAGTACAGCTTGACAAACGACACAATATCATAATAGTTACCTCTAGTCGTGGCTTAGAGGCAAGATCGCAAGATCATGCAGCGCTTGAAGGCTTCCTCTCTAGCCATGACAGGCAGTGCGGGCGACGGCGCGAGTAGAGCTGGGGTCTGCGATACGTTAGAAGGGTCGCGAAGGAAGCAGAGTATCGACATCCTTCCAGGTTCCGCCAAAGCTTGAGGAGAGACGGCGATGAGGACGGTGTTGATGTGGAGGCGGCGGCCGAGCGGTGATATTATCTTGGGACGGTAGGAGGATTAGGGCGTGGCACGGTGAGTAAGACTTCTTTTTGGCAATGACGTGCAGCTTGGTGGAGTCCATGCGCGCAACTACGGATAAATTAATCGAACGGTTATAGATGGTTCATCCCCTGATCGTACGACTGATTTTCTTTACCGCGTGAGAGTTAACGTGGAGCTTTTTACGGTGCCTCCAATTAGTAAATATAAGATTTTTATGCATTTTCTGTGACTAACCTATTAACTAGATGCCACAGTGTCAGTTCCTGTTTTCTGCTGTCTTTTTGTTCCAGAAATCCTAGTCGGGAAATATTCTCCAAAAGACCTGAAAATTTACGGGATTTATTTTTACGAAGGAACCAAGCCACTGCCCGAAGGAGAGGTTGAGGGGACCCACCAGGGGAGCAGGCGGGCCCCAGGCACGGCCTAGGGCTTGGTCGCGTCCTCAGCCCGTGTGGGCCCCCTGGTGCCCCTCTGACGCCGCCCTTTCGCCTATAAATTGGTTCGTCCCCGAAAACCCTCAACACCCGATCAGAAATCCACGAAAAGTTCTGTCGCCGCCGCCGTCGCCAACCCTAGTTTGGGAGGGTTCTGCAGCTCTTCCCGGCACCCTACCGGAGGGGGAGATCATCACCGGAGTGCTCTACACCACCATGCCCACCTCCAGACTGATGCGTGAGTAGTTCATCTTTGGACTACGGGTCCATAGCAGTAGCTAGATGGTTGTCTCTCCACTTTGTGCTATCATGTTTAGATCTTGTGAGCTGCCTAACATGATCAAGATCATCTTTATGTAATGCTACATGTTGTGTTTTCTAGTATCCGATGAATTGTGAAGTTATGATCAGGTTGTTCATCTATTTATCTCTATGTTTTATTTATGTCTTGCATGATCTCCGACGCTAGTAGATGCTTTGGCCAAGTAGATGCTAGTGTCTCCAAGAGGGGATATTTATGTTAGATAGTGGGTTCATGTCTCCAGTAGCCTGGGCTCGAATGACAGAAATGACTAAGGCTGTGGATGTGTTGTTGCCACTAGGGAGAAAACAACTTTGCTATGTCTACATGTCATTTGCATTGTTTACATTACAGACTTTGCTTATTACAATTATCTGTTGCTTTCAACTTAATACTCGCGGGAGACACAAATGTTATCTCGGAGGTGGATTATTAGTCATAGGTGCAGCTAGCAAGCGGTCTATGTATCTTGTTGTAATGACCAATAAATACTAAAATGAACATTGTCTTGTCATAATATGCATTGTCATGTCATTTGCCATTTGTCAATTGCCCAACTGTAATTTGTTCACCCAACATGTATATGTATTTTTTATGGGAGAGACACCTCTAGTGAATTGCGGATCCCGATCCATTCTTGTACATTGATAAAAACACCGTTTCCACCACGCTCTACACTCATTTGCTCGCTGTTCATTTTTGCATTTATATTTATTTTACACACCATACGTTTAATCATTTGTATTCAGCAAGCAAGGGAGATTGACGGCGCTGTTGTTGACACCGTGTTGAATCTCTTCTAATTCTTACTGGTTCGATAATCTTGGTTTTGTAGTCAAAAGAAAACTTCTGCTAGATTACATCCTCTTGGTGTCTCGCAACGAACGTGTGTGTTCACGACATCACTCAGCCATTTGCCGAGAACGCTCCATCGACGTTTAGCTTCGTCATTTCCAGGTCCGTTGCTTGCCATCGCTGCCGCACCTTCTGGCGGCCTTCCTTCTGATGCTGACTTCCTATGAAATTCTTGCAATGAAACAACTTCTTTTCCTTGTACACACGAAACAACTTGTTTTCCTGTCACAATATCCAAGACATGGATGTTTTTTGATGAGGAGTAAACGTTCCAAGTAGCTCGACATGAATCGCTTTGAGACTCCTATTGGCTCTTGTTCCTTCTTGTCTGTTAGCTCATCAGCATCTGCACCAGCGTTCCCAGTAGGGTTATTGTGGCCCCCAACAAGAAATACATCCAACGCAGGCGCCTTGTCATCTACTCCCTCCGTTCTAAATTAGATGACTTTTCATTCGTGTAAGATGCATCCGCATGTGGACACATGAAAATCATCTAATTTGGAACGGAGGGAGTACAACACATTCGACACACCTGCTGCTTTGTTCCCACAAGTGGATACATCATGTATATACGTATGAGTGTGGCTTTGAATTGTGCACCCAACCATGCATGATAGGTGATCAAGTCGATGCAACTATGGATGCAAGTAGGGCCCCGCTAATATCTCACTCACTGCTAGTTCATTTTTAAAGTGGGATATTAGCGTAGTCAAGGTTGAGTGTTCTGTGCTATGGTGAGTCTGCAGTTAAGATCTAATATAATAACCATCTTTTTTCTCAAGTAGTCAACGTTGAGTGTTTTGTGCTATGGCGAGTGTGCCTGCTGAGTGTTTTTTTTTGCGAGGAAAATAGATATATATTAAAACCAGGTCCTTACAGAACACACCAGAACAAAGTTAAAATTACAATCAAGTCCTTCTGGAGCTCGGAGACGAAGATGAAGCAGAACGTGCCGCCGGCGCGCCGCCGCTGCTCCTCCCTTGACGCCTTGGATCGGAGGAGTCCCCCTGCGGACGGGAAGTCGACGAACCTCGACTCCAAAGAGACTCCACCCTGCACCACCGTCGCCACCGCCTGGCTTCAAAACATCAAGATCTTCCGGAAACTTCAAGATCCGGCGCCGCCGCACCACGACCGCCGGCGAGGGAAGGGCCCGTACCGCAGCTACCAGGAGCTGCGCACGAACCAGGGGAGGCAGGTCCATGGCTCGACTCCACCGAGCCGCGCCATCGACGAGGACGACCGCCACCGCAAACCACCACCCCAGCCGCACCACCTCGCCTCCGCCGCTGGGGATGGACCCACACACACCTACCTGTACATAAGACGGGATCCGGGGCTCCCCCACCCTCCCGCCGCCGGAGCGGCCCGCGGAGGGGAGGGGAGCCGGCGAAGTCGCCGCCGGTGAGGTGGAGCGCACGGGAGCTTCACAAATCGCCTCTCCTTCTACTGTAGCGGGGGAGAGGATAGAGTCCAAGGTCTCTTTTGTGCCTGCTGAGTGTTGATAGAGGATGTAGATGAGCTGCTGATTGTTCATCGCTTGTCCGATATGGTAACCGAGTCTCACACATGGTTCGCTTGTCCGAATATGGTAACCGAGTCTCACACATGGTAACAGTTGATCTCTCATACGCTTTAGGTATTGCACTACTAGTACAATACTCACTCCGTATCAAATTAATTGACACATGTTTATATCTATACAACACTATACGGATGTATCTACATCAATGTTCAGGATATCGCTTCTCGTTAACTTATTGGTCGACCCATCGATTTTATCGGTCGACTATTTATCGGCAAGATTTTTTAAAAATCTCAGATTTTCGTATCATGAGTATCAACCAACATGGAAAACTCGTAAGACATGTCATATGTATTACTCTTAAGCAACCTTAGATGTAGCGGAAGTAGCCATCTACATGAATAGAAGGCATCATGACCTACAAAACATCAACCAAAATAGAAAACATGAGTTAAATAAGTTAAAACTCACAGGAATTGCCAGTGAATATCGACGAATATCGGTGAATATCGGTGATATATCGGTCTGACAGCCGATATATCGGCCGGAACGATAAATGTCGGCGATATTCGTTTATCTTATCGGTCTGAACCCGGTAACCGATATATCAGCTTACCGGCCGATATTTGGAACAGTGATCTACATACTAAAAATAAATCTGTCTCAATTAATTTAGGAAGGAGGGAGTAATAAATATTGTGATCCAAGGCATCCCCTACATTCGTCCAGGTGCACTGAACCATGTCATTTCGAGTTTTGCGGACTCACAGAAAGGTTAAGAATAAAAAAGGTACGTAATAAAAGGAGAGGGAAAAATAAAAAATATCTCAAGGAAGGGGGAAAAGACGACCCTTCTCTCTCTCGCCACAGGGGCCAGGGAGTCCAACCTCGCCTCCACTGCACGCTTGACCGCCGCTCCCCCTCCATCCGTAGGCGTCGCCGTCACCGGTGAGCTCCATGCGGCCTTCCTGCCGCATACTCGCCGCGAGGCACCTACTACGCGGCCCCCGCTTCCAACCCTCCACGGCGGCCGCTGCCGCCTCGGTATACCGGCGGCTCGACGGAACCAATGGGCCGCCCGTGCCCAAGCCTCTCAGCAATCCTCACTTCGGAGACTTCGGACCGAACTGCAGGGCTTTTCCTGGGAGAGGCGCCCCCCTTGCCCGCCTCAACTGCTTGCTGCCGGACTCCACCTACCCGCCGCACTGCGGGCGGCCTCCCGCGACCTGGTAACACGCGCTCACCTCGTATGTCTTAGTAGTAGTTTCGATGCTGGGATGCATAGATACAGTAGTGGATGCTAGCACGTTCTATGATATCACTCATTTTACTGAAGCAAGGGAGAGTTTTTTTTTTTTTTTGACCTGAAAGCAAGGGAGAGGGGGCATGCATTCTCCACATCTGCCAAAACAAAAAAATGTGGTTTTTCCAATGTGGTTTTCTTAGCAGGAAGTACTATTTTTTTGTTTTGTCCAATGTGGTTTGTGATTCTTATTATGTTTGTAGAGGGGGCATGCATTCTCCACATCTGCCAACGCTGTGACAGTTGGGAAGCCAGCTGATGGTAACGTGCATAAAGATGCCCCAAAAAAGGACATCGACGATCAGATAGCAGATACACAGATCCTTAAAAACCTTTGGAAGTACTTAATGATGAACGATAGTCCTGATTTCCGCTTCAGGCTTGTGTTGTCACTGGGCCTCTTAGTTGGCGCAAAGGTAAATGCTACTCGTGAAAATTGTAACCTATTACCTATACAAGTACCATTCGAGCTAAGAAAGATCATGCAACCCACTTTTGTTGGCAAAAACTTTTGTTTTCTGCTGTATTCATCAGTGACTACCAATCTGCAGTATGTTTGCATTCCTATTTGGGCTAAAGCTTTAACATAGAATCTACCATTGTTCATCATGCTGTAGGCTCAATATTGATAATCTCCATACCTCGCTTCATTGGAATGCAGTGCATTTGCATTACCCATTGTTCACTGATATTCTCATGTTTTCTTTACACAAATGACCTTTTTGATTAATTCTGATGTAACCATATAAATTCAGATAGAATATACTTGTTGAACGTGCATTTCT
The DNA here is from genome assembly GCA_947311845.1 of Poa pratensis. Classification (NCBI taxonomy): domain Eukaryota; kingdom Viridiplantae; phylum Streptophyta; class Magnoliopsida; order Poales; family Poaceae; genus Poa; species Poa pratensis. The sequence continues at coordinate 16,833,691 of CAMZMU010000076.1, read as the reverse complement.
TTCTAAAGTAAAATAGGAAATTTCTTCTTGTTTAATAGCTCAACAAGGCTTCAAACAGTCAACTGTCATGACTCTGAGATCAAAGGAAGAAAATTACCCTTGGAATTATGATACAACAACAACAACAAAGCCTTTTTTTCCCAAACAAGTTGGGGTAGGCTAGAGTTGAAACCCATAAGATCTCGAAACCAAGTCATGGTTCTGGCACATGGATAGCTAACTTCCACGCAGCCCTATCCATGGCCACTTCTTTGGTAATATTCCAATCCTTCAGATCTCTCTTAACAGACTCCTCCCATGTCAAGTTTGGCCTACCACGACCCCTCTTAACATTCTCATCCCGCTTTATCCGTCCGGTCTGCAATGGCGCTTCCGGAGGCCTACGTTCTATATGACCAAACCATCTTAGACGGTGTTGGACAACCTTCTCTTCAATTGGTGCTACCCCAACTCTCTCACGTATATCATCATTCCTAACCCGGTCCTTTCTTGTGTGGCCACATATCCATCTCAACATGCGCATCTCCGCTACACCTAACTGTTGGATATGTCGTCTCTTGGTCGGCCAACATTCTGCGCCATACAACATCGCAGGTCGAATCGCCGTCCTATAGAACTTGCCTTTTAGCTTTTATGGCACTTTCCTATCACAGAGGACGCCAGAAGCTTGGCGCCACTTCATCCAACCAGCTTTGATTCGATGACTCACATCTTCATCGATATCACCATCCTTCTGGAGCATAGACCCCAAATATCGGAAGGTGTCTTTCTCAGGTACCACTTGTCCATCAAGCCTAACCTCTTCTTCCTCGTGCCTAGTAGTACTGAAACTGCACCTCATGTACTCAGTTTTGGTTCTACTAAGCCTAAAACCTTTCGATTCTAGAGTCCGCCTCCACAGCTCTAACTTTCTATTAACCCCCGCCCGACTATCGTCAATTAGCACCACATCATCCGCAAAGAGCATACACCATGGGATATCTCCTTGTATATCCCCTGTGACCTCATCCATCACCAAAGTAAAGAGATAAGGGCTCAAAGCTGACCCCTGGTGCAGTCCTATTTTAATTGGAAAGTCATCGGTGTCGCCATCACTTGTTCGAACACTTGTCACAACATTATCATACATATCCTTAATGAGGGTAATGTACTTTGTTGGGACTTTGTGTTTCTCCAAGGCCCACCACATGACATTCCGTGGTATCTTATCATACGCCTTCTCCAAGTCAATGAACACCATATGAAGATCCTTCTTCTTCTCCCTGTATCTCTCCATAAGTTGTCGTACCAAGAAGATGGCTTCCATGGTAGACCTCCCAGGCATGAAACCAAATTGATTTTTGGTCACGCTTGTCAATCTTCTTAAACGGTGCTCAATGACTCTCTCCCATAGCTTCATTGTATGGCTCATCAACTTGATTCCACGGTAATTAGTGCAACTTTGAACATCCCCTTTGTTCTTGAAGATTGGCACTAATGTACTCCGCCTCCATTCTTCGGGCATCTTGTTTGACCGAAAAATGAGGTTGAAAAGTTTAGTTAGCCATACTATCGCTATGTCTCCAAGGCCTCTCCACACCTCGATGGGGATACCATCGGGGCCCATTGCCTTGCCTCCTTTCATCCTCACCCTTGGAATTATGATACATGCCATAATTACATGAAGCTTTCAACTTCTTCACCTGACCGTTTCTGTTTCTAATGAACACCAGGTTATAAATGTTCAAGTGCCTTTCTTGTTTAAGCTTGCTGTCGATTGGCTTGCAGCCCTTGGCGGCGCTGAAGCCTCAATGGCATCATTTACAGATGCTAATGCAATCCTGTTGGCTCTCTTTGCAAGCCCAGCAGCAGTTCTGATTGGATATGGTATTGCACGATCAGGAGTCTCAGCTTGTACAGGTAAATTTTGTTACAAAAGTTGCGTATCAATGCTTTCTATGCCTGAAAAACTGCTGAAGAAACTCCTTTGGTGAGCACAAGCATATGCATTTTCGAGATTCTCTCTTTCCGCTCTCTTGTTAAAACATATACAACTACTGAGTTATTCCTCATGATAAATCCTCTGTTTCAGAACTGCGCAATGCTTTGTTTTCTAAAGTGACCTTGAGAGCCATCCGTTCAGTCTCCCGAACGGTAAATGCTGGACCTTTTCATTTCCATCATACCACTTTGTAGTGAAGTTGTTTGGTTATTTTCTGTTCAAAGCTATCCACAATTTTAGTTAGTTCAACACAGTATGGATGTATGTTGAATGAAGCATTGTTTTTTCTTGCGATTCAATGCTGTTGTTATATATTTTCTTATATCCATTAATAAAAAAAAGGTTACTATAAGTGGCATCTGGACATTTGCATCCACTTCCAGTTGTTGGTTGACTGGTGCTGTGCAACTGTTTTTGTTTTAATCTGCAGACACTTCAGTATTAACTTAGTTTCTTAACTCTTCACATTGCAGGTATTTTTTCACTTGCACGAACTTGATCTGCGTTATCATCTAAGGTACTTTGGAAATGCTCTTATTCATGCCATCATGCCTGTTTCGATGTTTTCTCTGTTTCATTGATTGACTACATTACCCATTTTGCTGACACTCAATACACATTTTATGGCAAAAGCAGCACAAGTAATGTAGACGGTGAAAAAAGGCATTAGATAGCTTGACTGCTTTGACTTGGTATATAATTTACACATGCATGGAATAATGAGACTCCTAGGACTGTACTCTTCCATACAAGCCGTGGGCTAGGATTGCACACGGAGAGGCTAAGGCATAAAGAGTCACACAGTATGAGATCAGTCCGCTACCCATTTCCTTCCAAATTAGTTTAAGCAGATTAAAGTATTCCTTATATTTTGTAGTTTAACTAGCAGGTTAAATCCTGCCTTATCTCGTAGAAGCTTCTGTATAAGCTGCACCCATTTTGTAATCATGCTACCTTTCCTGGTTACCCACGTGCCCACACCAGTAAGGTGCCTCACTGCCAACTGTCAATCGGCCTTAAGGTCTAACCACTGTTTGTTTTGCACCCTGTAAATCAGTGCCAAAAACAAGTTATTAAAAGCTCAACATTTGACCATTTGTAGTTGTTATGTAGTTGCTGAGATAGAGCATTTGAATTTGTTGTGTTTCCTTGCCTGTTAATGTGTTTCAGCCGGCAAACTGGAGCTCTAAATCGCATAATTGACCGAGGCAGCCGCGCAATAAATTACATTCTTACAGTGATGGTGTTCAACGTTGTTCCCACAATACTAGAGGTGCTCACAATTACTGCCCCCAACTGTTAGCCTTCATCAGTGGCGCATATTGCCTATGATATTGGTGTTGGTTGCTTTTGGTAATTTATGTCACTTATTCTCCGGGCCTTTGTGTGGCTCTGTTTTCCTTGTGCTTTTGCTTCTTATTTACAGATTGGTATGGTGTCAAGTATACTTGCCTACAACTATGGTTCCACTTTTGCTTGGATTACTTCAGTTTCAGTTGCTACTTACATTGCTTTCACTTTGGCTGTAACACAGGTGCGGACGCTATACTCTGTCATCACATCTGTAGTCTAGGATCTTGCTTTCATATATGCTCAATCTATCTTTGTAATGATGTCTTTCCTATCATTCATTAATCGGATTCCTCATTGCTGTCTGTTTTCATTATGACAGTGGCGGACTAAGTTCAGGCAAGCCATGAATCATGCTGATAATGCTTCTAGTACAGTGGCAGTTGACTCCCTTCTGAATTATGAGGTCATCCATGGTTGTCCATTACTCTGGTGTCTAATCCGCCTTTTACCCATCTCTATTGTAACTCTAGCATCTTCTTACCAATCTTAATTTACTTGTGTACAGACCGTCAAATATTTCAACAATGAGCGATTTGAAGTTCAGAAGTATGACAAATATTTAAAGAGTGAGTACATATATCGATTCATTCTTGTGATAAGTGTCATCATAGACTGGAAATGCACAGCTATATATGTTCCTTGTTCACCTATTTAAGAACCTGGTGTTAAGTATGTGATCACCTTTCCAACAAAACTACAACCTAATATTCCAGTTTGATACATATGGACAAATTTTGATGTCTATGTTTTGCATTTGTGTATGTTGACATCTGGTTTCCAAAAGAAAAATTAAATAAGATTAATACTTAAAAAGAGTCAAACAAGACATCAAGTTATGCTACAATATTAGGTTAATCTTAACTGGCTATTAACATTAGAATACACCGCAAGTTAATTTTATGAGATTGTTTGATTATTAGCTACTTGTTTCGGTGATGTGTTCAGGCTACGAGGATGCTGCGCGGAAAACCCAAAGTAGCCTCGCCTACCTGAACTTTGGGCAAACTGTTATATTTAGCTCGGCATTATCCACAGCAATGGTTTTGAGCTCATATGGTGTGATGAGTGGTGCTCTGACTGTTGGTGATTTGGTAATTCTTCATGCCAAGCATTTGCGTTTGTATCTTCTGCTGTTTCATTTCTTGGATCACTTTGACACATTAGGACAATAACATATCCAAATCGAATATAAACGTACCTATGGTAAGTTTGTGTTTGCTTAATATTACGTCATGTTATCATTGGAAAAATTGTTAGAAGTGAAAAGATGTAACTGCAAAGTAAAATTTATTTAACGATTGACTTGATATGATCCCTCAGTTCTTCGGTTTTCTGCGTTTCAGTTGCCGTTCATTAATGTTTTTGAGATTTTGGCGTACAGGTCATGGTTAATGGACTTCTATTCCAGCTCTCACTGCCTCTGAACTTCCTTGGGAGTGTCTATCGAGAATCTAGACAAAGCCTTATTGACATGAAGTCTATGTTTCAATTGCTCGAGGTAAAACTTTGTAGTCATAGTCATACTGCCTAGTGCCCAGTGGTATGCAGTTTTAATTTATCCTTAAATCATGGTCTCAGAAATTTCAGAACTATTCTTTGCGTCTTTTTAGGAAAAACCTGGAATAAAGGATGAGCCTCATGCAAAACCTTTGCAGTTCAAGGGAGGGTGCATTGAATTTGAGAACATCCATTTTGGGTAAGTTTTGTCCTCTGTTATCTTGTCAAGTGCTGCTAAGTGCTTATATCATTTTCCAAAAGGAAACCAACAAGTAGCAAGTTTCAAAGCAGCTGAGCACCAAGGAGCTTATTTTTTCAGCCATTGATAGCCAATTATATTGTACCGTTTATTCTAGTATATTTTGTGTCCTTTGGAAAAATGTGAGAGTATTCCTCTCAAATATTATTCTGTAGAGTGATTTTTCCTTTCCTCAAGCTTCTTTCAACAGTGAAAATATATAGCAATGCCAATGAAGTGTTTTAGGCCATCTAAGTTTAGTGATTTCCTTTGTCTACGATCTCCGGTAGTTTTTGAATCCTCTAATCACCTCAGCTGTCATCTCCAAAGATCTCAAACAGGGGAAATATTTATAACTTGAATCATCTGACATATAACTCTTGTTTCATATCATCTGGGTAACCTTTGCTGTTCAGATTCTGGTTTATTAGGGATTTACACATGCACAGCTAAGACTTGTACTAATTCTAGCATCCTTTAATAAGCTAAATTCTGAAAAACATGTACCCTAACTAACACATCGATCCCAGATGTTATTAAGAAATCAACTAAGGCTGTGAGTACATTTATGTAAATCAGATCTGGGATGCACTATAGGCTGTAGAACAATCTCATTCAGGGCCATATATATATATTAGTAACTCAAAGATTTGATTTCTTCCAGGTATGTACCGGAAAGGAAGATTCTTGATGGCGTCTCTTTCACTGTACCGGCAGGAAAAAGTGTGGCAATTGTTGGAACTAGTGGCAGCGGTAAAACTAATCTTTCTTATTTACGTTGTGTTACCAAAATATATCATTCGAAGTCATGAACCTCATGGGTTTTGTGGTGTCATGTAAAATTGTTAGCATCTCATTCTTGTAGAGCTGTAGCTCTTTTCTGTTGGATACCATAATAACTTTTGAATAATAGAGATCAATACATGAATCTGTGGAAGTTCTTGGAATTAGAAGCTCCTCTTGAGTCCCTTATGCACCTGTACATTGTATACAGTACGAGTTGGTACCAGTGGCTAATCTAGCTCAATAGTATAGCCTGGGCAAAGTCTAAGTAAACATGCATTGCCCAGTGCTTGCCCAGTAAAAGGTATTGCTTAAAGCTTCACTTGGCAGTAATACTTAAGATGAACTCACCAGCTTAGCCCGGCAGGTGCCCGGGCATGCCGGGCCTTGGCTCCGCCACTGGTTGGTACCCACTGTTAGCTGTTACTACCACAATACTTCTGTTTTGAGTTAAAGTGGATTGTCTATTTGTACAGTGCTTCTCTAGACGTGCAATGCTTGATATGTCTCAGCTGTGATTAGCAAGAGCGTTTAGTGATTTTGGACTTTTAAATACACTAATAAGAACTCATAGTAGGGCAGACATCAGCAATATCACTTATGTAAGGTCTTCATATATTAATATCAATATTGAAACCGTGGACATTGGCCAATGCATGATTTTTTGACATGTTGTATAATCATGGCAAATAGGAGAAAAGTCGTTAATGAAGGATATCAAGTTTTCCTGTAATGGATGCACATTTCTTAGGGCCTGTAAGCCTCTCCAGTAATATGATGCTGAAGCCAATATGTTTTTTGGGTACCTACTAGGTGTCTTGTAAGGTTCACAAGGCGGAAGTTGAAATCTGCCCAAATATATTTGTGGGCTTATTTCAAATAATTGTTTGTATAGATTACCTTCTGCATTTTATGTGGTCCAAATTTTATCCACTGGATTGACAGCACATGTTGTTTAATCTTGCTTTAACGTGAGACATGAAGAGCTGTTACTTCTTGGTAAGTGACTGTTCATTAACTAGTCCTTTCTTTTGCAGGAAAGTCAACCATACTTAGACTTCTCTTCAGATTTTTTGATTCAACTTCGGGATCTGTAAGAACCGAGAATCAATCTGCCTTTTTATCTGTTGCTGAGGAATTGATGCACATGTCCGGTCTCTCAACTTTCTGATATACTTTAAATATTTCCATGCTTGTGATACCTTTTGTTCTGTCTTCCTTGCAGATACGAATAGATGGGCAAGACATCCAGGGTGTCACACTGGAGAGTCTTAGGAAATCTCTTGGTGTTGTACCACAGGATACGGTTACTACCATGATCCTCTATTCTTTGTCAATACTTTTAAGTAACCATACTTCTGTTGCCCTCTTACTGAATATAATAAATCGTGCTATAGTTTACTTTAGAAAGAGGAACAGACTAAGTAGACTACTATTTTAGAAAGCCAGTTTTCCATGTAAACCCTCCTAGAGCACATGAAAATGATACTCCCTCCGATCCGTTTTAAATGTCGTGGGAAAACAACTGAGTAGGTACAACTCATAGTATAACTTGCGACAGTTATTTGGGATCAGAGGGAGTAGCTTTTGCAGCACAGCAGCTTTCCCACCACAGCCGCTTCTGGTAAAGCCAAGCCACAACCCACACAGGCAGGGTCTAAGAACCTCTGCTAGCTAATGTGGCTAGATATCTTCTGATTACTTGTCTGGTACCCAAATATGATTCTTGTTAGTGAAACACATATTGAAGTATCATTACATGTGTGATAAGGAATATATTTAACACAAGAAAAGTTCCAATAGATGATCGAAACAAATATGGTGCCCCTGTATGCTAACTTTCTTCAGCTTCATAAAATCTTGCGGTAGATTGAAGTTGCTCTGTCGTTAAGGAATCAGGTCGATTCATTTATCACTTGGAACTGTTTCAACCAGAACCAAGCTTACACATTAATTACCATTGCAGGTACTTTTCAATGACACAATTAAGCATAATATACAATATGGGCGGTTATCAGCAACTGATGAAGAGGTAAGGTGTTCTTCTAATGCATAGGGAGTTATAGCAGTCTTGTTGTGAAAAGTTTAATGTTTTCTTTTTTCCATTTTCCATACAGGTTTACGATGCTGCTCGACGTGCTTCTATCCATGATACAATTATGAACTTCCCCGACAAGTATGACACAGTTGTGGGAGAGCGTGGATTGAAGGTAAGACAAGATCTTGTTTTGTGCAAAATCAGGTCTTAACCTGTTGTTCTATATACAACAGCTCGGCATATTTGAAAAACTGTGGTTTGAGCGTTTTTGCAGTTAAGTGGTGGTGAGAAACAACGTGTGTCAATTGCTCGTGTATTCTTGAAGGAGCCTTCCATTCTGTGAGTTTCTCTCACACATTTGTATTTCAGTTTTGCCTGAGAACTTGCCTTATTGAAGGTTATCAGTATTTTTCGAGAAAACGCAAAAGCTTTGCGTTTCGATGCATACATATTGAAGATTGCCAGTATGGAGATACTAGGTAGTACTAGTAACGTTCTCTTGTCAGCAGTATCAGGTTGCAAGATCGGACTGAAGCATCACAATACTATAGGTTTTTTTTTGTTAGCACAATTATATTGCAAGAATACCTAAAACGGATCATGCGAGATGACACTGCGATCCTACCAGCGTGCAATCCATCTTACGATCTGTTCTGGCCAGGCAGAGTCGTACTTTTGCACGATACCACGCTCCACATCACATTTCTGACAGTCATGGCCTTATTGTTCCCAATTTACAAAAGCCACTCTGCGATGTGGAATCAGTTCATGGTGCTGTATTAAAGCTAATATGAGTCAAAGTTAGGCCTGCTAGTGTTCTAAAAAAAAGTTAGGCCTGCTAAATGGTTTTGAAATTTGAACTAATTTCAGATACTTATCAAATGATTTTGTGTTGCAAATAATGGGTTTATCCAGTTCCTTTTCCCCTTATTGACTTAATATTTTTATCTGATTTATACCAGATTATGTGATGAAGCTACAAGCGCACTCGATAGCACTACCGAAGCATCGATCTTGAATTCGCTGATGTCTTTATCTGTTGACCGTACCTCAATTTTTATCGCTCACCGACTCACAACTGCATCGCTATGCGACGAGGTATTCACATTTGTGCACATACATGAACTTATATATATATTGGTGAAATAAATTGACAATATCTGAATGACAAGCCATGTTGGCAGCCAGACGATGCTTTTGCAACTGCTCATGAAATTGATTTACTTACTGTTATGGGTTATAACACCCATATGCTTTGAATTCATATGTTGAACATCATCACTTCTGTGGTTTGTATGCAAGTCATGTTTCAATTGATTTTCAGATCGTCGTCTTGGAGAATGGAACAGTAGTGGAGCAAGGGCCACATGATTTTCTTCTGTCAAAGGGTGGCCGATATGCCGAACTGTGGTCACAGCAGAACAACAGTGAAGCCACTGATGCTTCTGCTGTCAGCTTAGAAGTTTGATAGGCCCCAATACGTTTTCCCCTTTCCAGGGTAGCCATCTTGGAATGAAAGTTGTTTTCTTCTGATCTGCCTTTGTAAATGGAGTGCTTAAGATTTTAGATGAGAGTTGAGGGGAAAATTCTTCCATTTCCAAGAGAGCCGAGAGGCAATTTTTCTTATAGAAGCATCTAACAATCCTGGCATATGTCCATGTCAATGTAACAACATTTTAGTACGTGGAATAATCCTGGTAAATATTAATTGCTTCGGCTGGTCCATGATGCGGGCAGGCAGCTAAATGTAGTGCTAAAACTTGCGTAAACTGTTGTTTCTCATTTTGTTTGGTCTCACTTCATTGCAGTTATGGTAGATGGTATCAGAATTCCTAATGGACACCAGATGCACTTATAGTGCCGTTGTGTAAAATAGACTGTCCTATTTTACATAAAGCAAGTAAACGGGACTGGAGTCATCTCTTTGCCGTAGCAAACTATTTTCCCCTGCCACATTGGAAGGCAATTTTTCTTTGTGAGACAACTGGAAGGCAACTTTTTTGTAGGGGCCTAAACAAACCTCGGGATGGTCTAGGTTCTGGGATGGCACGACCGACTTGAAAATTTTAGGCCTGAGCGTGGCCCCTTTTTTGTGCCTAGTTTTCTTATAAAAAATAGAAAAAGTATTTGGGCTACAAAAATAAAAACAGCTATTTTTTTTATAAAAATATGGAAATAACCGATTCCAGGCTTTGGTGGGCTTTTGGGCCATGCTTTGGGCAGAAAACCAAGGTCCTGAGCCCGGACGTCGGGCTGGGGGCTGTCCATGTCTAATTTAATTCAAAAACAGTTACAACTATCTCTATGCACTTGAAGACCATCACAGGGCCAGAAGTTTCGGGCCCGACGGGTCCGGGTTATCCTCCGGACTTTCCAGAGAGTTGCGCAAGGCTGCGCAATCTATGAATACCCCGAAGGCTAGGGCTGGACATAAAGCTCGATGTTCGTTAAGCTTATTGAACACTCGGCAGCTCGACTCGTTTGAACTCGACTCGTTTTGTTAATGAACCGAGCTGAGTTGGAATTTTAGCTCGCTAACACTAACGAGTTAAACAAACAAACTAACGAGTTTCACGAGCAACTCGTTAAGCTCGTTAATTTGGATCTCATCTTTCTTTTAGGGGTAGATCCCATCTAACTAGGATCCTGACAGGTGACGGCCCAACACTATTCAGCAAGTCCATATCACAGCCGAGATTTACGGTCTACCCATGTAGGCAACATCGAATCTCATTTACTCCTTGTCAATCGTCAATGACCTAGTCATCTCTAAATTCAGATTCATTTTCTTAACGAGCTGCTCGCGAGCGCTCGCGAACACTTAACGAACCGAGCCACACTTTATATTTAGCTCGTTATCCTTAACGAGCTTAACGATTTGAGCCTTAACGATCACGAGTCTTAAAGAGCTGAGCCTTAACGAGCCGAGCAGCTCGTTAGTCCAGCCCTACCGAAGGCTACCCGAGAAGTCCCGGTGCATGGAGGATCTGGATCACACCTAAGAAGTTCTAGGTCTGCAAATCAGGATTTTCACAATTGAATCAAAGGAAGTGTTCTCTCTTGGGAAGCTTCCGTGGGCACAAATATGTTTGTGTGTGTGATGTGACTCAACTTCTAGAGCAACCCCCTTTTAATAATATGGTTTGAGATAAACACACTATAGGTCACTCAACTTGCTGCTCACTCACTCGCAAAATGTGAAAACTAGTCACTCAACTCGTCTGCGATAAGTGAATTGGTCACGAACCAGCCCTCGAGCCGGTTTTAATGTCCACATTTTTCATCTGGCACGTAAATGACTCAATATCAAGTCATTTACGTGCCAGATTTTTCTAGATGAATGCAAATTATTACTTTTTTTGCAAAGGGGTCATGTGATCCCAAGACACATTAGTGGTTTTCGATTTCTTTGCATGCTAGCCATATAATCTAAAATGATTTCAAAATCTGTATAAGAGAAGTGTTCACATATGGAAAGCAGAAACAAGAGGAAAATCTGGCACTAATTATGGTAAGTTAGTAGTACACAACCAAACTCTTTTACAGCTATGTTTAAACTGGCTCAACTATTCTAGTGCATTGCTGCTATATGCAATCTGTCAGACAGTATTAGAAAGCCTTAAAACGCTAACATAAATTTAAATTTCCATTTCAGGAAGAGCATTCACGGTTTTACATAACATACATGCATGAGAGCTACCAGCTGGAAAATACATCAGGGTACATAAGTTCTAACGTGTCGCAGGCTCGCAAAAGATTGCCATTCATCATCGAGCAGAAAGGAAGAAGAGGAGGTGGCGCGTGCAGAGATCCATGTCTGGAAAAGGGAAGAGGCGAAGCGCCAGGTTGCTCAAGCTCGAGGAGCAGAAGACCGACGACGACGTCGATGCCTGCCGCCTGGATCCTTTGCAGATCATCCGGAACACCATCTCCGGCGCCTCGCGTGGGAAGGGAAAAAAGAATGGCGAAATCCAGGTAAAATTGATCATCAGGAGCTTTGAATTTTTTTTGTTCCTGATTGCGTTTGCATCTCCTGGTTCATGTACGTTTTTCTTCAGAAGTTGCAGGGAGAAGCTTCGTCTAGCCAAGCGATGGACGCGGCGTATACTGGTACGATAGCCCTGCCACTTTCTTGCTGTCTCTGGTGCTGTGGTGCCTGTATGCGCGCTTGAATCGGTGCCAATTTCGTTTCAGGTAACATATCGGGCAAGGGATCGATGCCGGGCCAGATCATCGAGTACATTCTGGACACGCTGGAGCTGTAAGCTTGGGCTTTGTATTTATCTCTCTTTTTTTTTTGCTAGAGTACAAGTGACTTACCTTTGCTTCTTCTTTCTCCGCTCGGGTGGCACGAGGAGGAAGGAGATAGCAGTGGAAAGAGTTTACAGCTGGCTGTACTGCACTGGAGAATAACTAGGGGTGGGCATATAAACCGAAAACCGATTTACCGAACCGATTAAACCTGCACCGAATCCGAACTGATCGAAACCGAAATCTTCGGTACTAACCTCGGTCAGCAGATCTGAGAAACCGAATTAAGTTCGGTGATTTCGGTACTAGCTGTCGGTCCACCGAACTGACCGAGGACCCGATGCATTCTCGCATATCCCCTCCGGCTCCAACCCCAGACGAGGCGGTCTTGCCTCACAAAAATCACCTATTACCTCACAGATTCCCTCCCCACTAATCACGGCGCCGAGCGATCTTTCCCCTCCATTAAAGCGCAGTCCCGCGTGAATCGTGATTTCGTGATTTCTACCTTCCCAAGTCGATTGGTCTTTTGCGTCGTCAGTTCTTTATACGAGAAGCCATTAGCTGGACTGCTGGAGGGCCGATGTATCGTTTCGTGGCTCGTCTGCGACTCTGCGTCAGTCACTAGTTGCGGCTCGCAGGCGATGCATCATGGCAACGTCCGGCCGAATCCGGGATCGGAAGAACAACACTAGCTACTTCCGCGTCGAGCACAGAGCACTGCTGCTGCTGCTAGCCTGCAACTGCAAGCTGCAATGTAAGTAATGGATTTGGTCGGGTTTTAATGTGCACTGTTCAATGTTGATTTCCATGTGCTTCGATCCCTCTGGATGAATTAAAATCATATTTGCTGTATCGTTCTCAGCTTGAAGCGTTGTTTACTTCTTTTTTTTTTTGGAGTAACGTGTTGTTTGGTATCCCAAGCAAAGAGCAGTTCCCAGCCGGACAGGGGACAGCCCAGCCCAGAAAAGATGATCTGCTTTATCCCGCGCGGTCAGCCCAGCCAATTAATATTCTACTCTAAAAAAAAAGCCAATTAATATTCGGTCAGTTCGGTAAAACACCGAAGACCGAACCGATTTATCGACTAGGCGGGTCGAGGATCAAGATCAGAGATGGGGGAGGAGAGGAGGGCGGCGGCGATGGGATAGCTGATAATGAATAGGCAATAAACAAAGTTAGGTTTAGGTGAAGACAATGAAACATAACCATTAGATGGAAATCATATGATTAAGAAAAGTGTGTGTTTGTCTTGATATTAATATAATTTTTTATCAAAAAAGGAAAAGAGTGCGTGATTTTAAGGAAATTGAGGCAATTATGATCTAGCGAGCGCCTTTTTTGGTTTTGCTAGAAAGACAACTTTGCTTCTTGCTCCTCCCCCCGTTGTTGGTACAAGGCATAGCTCGCGACCCCGGGAAGGAGATGGCAGTGGAGGAATATGTTAGGGTTGGAGTGATGGGAACCGATTGTACATATGAAGCTCCGACTCTCTAACCTAGAGGGATGTCCATATGGCAGAAAAAGGATATGTCGAGCAAGGAGGCGACCGCTGGGCGGATCAAAGAGTGAGTTGAGTAAACGACAATAGGGAGTGACCGGAGAGGGGAAGGCGGCGGCGGGGAGCTAAAGGCGAGGAGAGCCAATAAGGAAAGTTGGAGCCGGACGAATGTGATGAAACATAATTGTTGCACAGGAATCATGTTGCCCGTAGAGGAGAGAAACTATGAAAATCATGTGGCTTAAAAAAGTGACTACGAATTAAAGTAAAAACCAGTCAGTTGTGCTCTAGACAGACGATCTCCTTTTTCCTTTGTGGAGTCAAAAAAAAAAAAAACCTCGAGGTTTCGTTTAAATGTGTATTCTTTCTTCCGTTGCAGGAGAGACAGACACGAGTTGTTTGCAATGCCAGATGACATCCAGGTAAGCCATGCATGAAGAACAAACGTCTGAAATTTTCGTTTTCATGTGTTTTATATAGATGGAACCATTCAAATAATTCTTTTTCTCATTTGGAGCCTGGGACATTGATGGATACTCATTTTTACATGCCACCACAGGTATGTGATTACGCAGAACGGATAAACAGGCCGGGCGACTTTGCGACGTTGAGGCAAAAGAATACGGATGGCATGTACAAGACACTAGAGCAATTCGAGGTCCATCCATATCATTGAACATTCGCCTATTTTATCTATTTCTTTCTTTTGAGAAATTAACTTTTAGGCTGCATGATCTCCATATGCAACTGCAGAACGATGTCTACATGGTGTTCCAGAGAGCAATTTCCGTAAATAGCCAGGACACCATCCCTTACAGAGAGGTCAATATTGGTCGTTGATTCCTCGATTAACCAAACCATATCATGCATACTCCTACATGAAAAATGTTTCCTTTCTCCGTGCAGGCGATGTCACTGCTGGATCAAGCCAAGCAGGTGTTCTTGTCGCTGAAGAGCAACGGGATGTACACCGAGTCGGAGCTCCTGGCGTGGCGTCAGAAGCAACTGGACGTCGGGCCGAACAGGCCAGCGAGAGATCAAGAAGACGGCAACGACGGCGGTGGCTCGCACGGCATTGCTGATGGTGCACCTGTGCAGCAGCGTCCCGGCAGCGCGCTGGTGAAGAAGAAGAAGGCCACCGGCGAGAAGAGAGAGCCCATCAGCCCCGGGAAAAAAACTGGCAATGTCTCTGCAGACAATGGCAAGCCGAGGCTGCAGAAAGGAGCGAGGGAGGGCCAGAGCATGCCGTCGCCGGTAAAGAGAGCAAGAAAAGGTAAGAAACTGAGCCATTGATGCGAGCTTGCTACATCCAAAGCACATACATACTACCATCGAAGTGCATTGCTGAATGAATGCTGATGCGATGGTGTTGGCCAGTGGGGCTCGCAGCGGTGGAATCTGGCGGTGCCAGGGTGGGGAAGAGGAGGCTCACTTACGACGACGATGCTGATCACGGTAGGGCGAGGACGATGATGACGCCGCCGCCGCTCACGCTGCCTACCTTTGGGGACCGGAACGCCGCCCTCCTCCCCGCAAGCCCCATAGGTTTGGTGCAGCGTCCGCAGGCGCAGGCGCAGGGGCACACGTACCACGACAGCCTGCGTCGGTTCGTGAGGCACGCGGGGCTCAGGGCTCGCCTGGCCGCCGAGTTCAGGAGCCTCGAGTGCGAGAACCGGGCCAGGCAGAACCCACCCCCGGCGTCATACTGGAACGGCTCCGGCGCGGGTGGCGGCAGCTACTTCCTGCCGTCTCTATCGAGCGCGGCGCTCCGGACACCGCCGTCGGGTGGAAGTGCCATAGGCGAGCAGGAGCCGGCGCCGGAGTGCAAGCTGGAGACGGACGAGCTGCTCAAGCTCGTCGTGCTCATGGGCACGCCGGAATTCTTGGACAGAGCCAAGCAAGTGTTCCGTGATACGCGCGGCGAGGGAAGCTCGAATGGGGGATGCGTCGCAAGAGCTGGAGACGACGTTGCTGTCACACAAGCCGCGCCGCCCGCGGCAGTACCCGCACCAGCGCAGACGAGTGGCGCAGGCAAGTCGGCCTCGGCGATTGACTTCGGACCGTTCGCTCCGCCCAAGTTGGCCCTCAGCCGGCTGGGCTTTGGCCAGTTCGCCGGCTCTTCTGCCCCGCCGTTCAAGCTGAAGTCGCCGAAATCTCCTGGGAAGAAGAAACGAGAATGAACTCGGAAGCACCAGCAGGTCCCTTCCTACATTTTGTGTCGTGTCCCTGATTGCCTTCATTATTCAGGGGTGAAAGAATTCGAGAATAATTGCAGTTTACCTCTCCTTAAAAAAACTGAAACAGATAGTGATAGTGTGGTAAACTAGTTGAAAAGCTTAGTCAACGCCGAAGTGGCTTATCATTGATGTATGCAAGTTACAATCACTACAGACTTCAGATATACTTGAGACATTCTGCCATAGACCAACATAAATTTTGTTTTGCCGAGAAAAGACCATTAACATATGTCACATTTGATGTCTCATTGATGCAGTATCAAAGCATATTACTACACTGTACTCCTTTCTCTGTGTGTTTTGAAACGGAAAACTAACAGATTTAGACTCTTACTAGTACATACTTGATATAACCTGTCTTATTACCACTCTCAAAGCATTGCACGACAGTGAATCCCACCTACATGGTGAAGATTTCTGCGTTAGCCAACTTCAGGAGGCCTGACCAACCTAACAAACACGAAGAAGCCGGACCTACAGCACGAGTAGCAGTTGTGTTTATCAACCTTTCCAGTTATCCTTGATATTCCTAACCGTCCCCAGCGCTTCAACTGGTGACTTCGCACTAAATTTTGCCTGCAAGATCGATAATACAATCTAGGTAAGGATCATTTGACAAAAAAACTAACTTGAAATTAAGAACGGCCCTTGATGCGCTAGTTCTTATTCGTAAGGCGACAAGTTACTATTGTAAGAAGTTGCGCTTGGATTACAGAAGATGGTATCATGTAGAACCATAGTAATTAGAGTGTGCGGATCGCGGACCTGTATTTCAGGCAGATCAACACGCATGAAGGTGTTTATCTCAAACTCATCTCCTATAGTTGAGGGAACTGTCGGCTGATTTGCTTCACGCTGCTTTTGAGCCCATTCCAGTTTCTGCTTCATCTTTTCGTTCTCTGGCTCGACAGTCAGCATGAATTGCAGGCTTTTTACGGTATACTGTGAGTCAGGATGAAATAATAAGAGCAGGGTATACATCATTTATCGTTCAAAGGATACCATTACGAAGACACATAATGCAAATTATTGTTGGCTGGACACATGGACTAATGGCAAACTTTTAAGAAACCAAGAACACTTGTTTTCGTAGCATAGAGAGTCAGATGGAAACAATTTGTGCCAGGCAGAAAATACATTAGAGCTCGTTTGGCAATCATTTCATTTCATTTGGCAAGTGAAATGACAGGGTTAGGGATAGGAATTAACATACAATAGGCATTTGCTGGAATTCCAAATGAAATGACATGTCCAATTCCATGACAGCCGAATAGGTTGGGTATGGAATCACAAATGAATTCCATAATTCCGGCTCGAAATGATGGCTACCAAACGACCTCTTAGATATTATCTAGTATTATTTAAGGACATTCAGAATTCATGTTCTCGCATGTACTCCAGAATCTTAAAGCATACATCATCATCTACAACTCAAGTTCAAAAGATTATCAAAATAAGCTAATTAAAGAATAGAATTTTGACTATACAACTTTAATCAAAGTTTCCAATTTATAAAAAATGAAGGCCTATTATTCAAAAAGGAGCTAAAAAACTGACCTCATGGCCACAGTAAACTCGAGTTGACTTAGGCAGCGATCCCAGTGTAACACAAAGGGACTGATACATTTGCTCTGCAGTACCCTCAAAAAACCTCCCACAACCAGCAATGAACTGTGCTTCCAAAAATGGTCAGGCATTTAAAACGAGGAAGAGCAATTATTATATGATGTGTATACTAACCAAGGTATCTCCAGTAAATACTGCTGGGTCTTCCTCCTCTTTAGTAGAAACGTAGTAGCTAATATGGCCTTTTGTATGACTGTTGGAAGAATAAAAATGGTAAGGACCAGAAACTACAAAACAATAACGAAGTTGAGCATTGACACAACAAACATACAAAAGGATGCCAACACTATCCAAATCAGTAGTCCTAGTAGAATTCTTGAAGTAGTTATGCTATCACATGATTTTTCGGGCAAACGCACATCTATAAACAATCCACTGTCACATTATGCACAAAAAGGTTCAAATTCTTATCTTTAACGCTTATGTGATCTAGTAAGAAAATCACAGTAATCATATGGCATACAGTAATGAAAAGGTGTTCTCCCTAAAAAGACAACAAATGAGGAGGAAAGAACTATGTTACAGGGTAAGAAGTAATAAAGCATACCATGGCGTATGTAGGCAAAGTATGCCAATTTCCTTTCCCACGGACAACTTGGTTCCATTCTCCACTTGATCAGTGCAGCCTTTCACATTGTCCAAGGATCCCCCATAGACCTTAATCCCTGGTACCAACAGCCGCATCTTCTCATTGCCACCAGCATGATCCCTACAAGCACAAATCACCATTATCAGCTCACTACATGGTCGTGGTAAACCTTGATGGCTATAGCATGTATGGAGTTAACTCATATTCTACCTACCACCTGATAACTATCTTCAAATCGTCAAAATGTTTCCTTTGTCAGTCTTATGTATTCTGTTTTACAAATTTTACATGTCGTAGAGTGACATATGCCAATCACTTACATTGTATAGTGAATGGAGTGCCTACAGAGCTCTTTCATCATTTCTTATGTAATTTATTACTATATTTCTCACTCTCCATTTCTTACATATGTAGTTCTACTTCATATGGCTAACGAATCGCACCAATATATGTTGGTTTATTAGCATATAATATTATTGATATGATAGTTGCCCTCAAAACATCAACCTTTTGGCTTTATCTCCCACTCCCCATTTCTATATTTGAGTTTTAGCATGTAGCATGGCCGAGTCACAAATATCAGCCACTTTGTTTTTCCAATTATACTTCCATTCATCAGTAACCCCCTAAAAGATCAACAGCTCTAGAAGCACGAATCAGAACATACCAATTAAGTGTCGAACCGCCTAAAGAAATAAGGGAAGAAAGCAGGTGAATTACTACTAGGCTGGGACAAAGACTACGAGATAGCGTACCAGTGGTGGTTGGTGGTGAGGACGCAGTCGATGTAGGCGCCGACCTCGCTGGCCGCCGCCAGCACCTTCTCCGGCTCCACCGGGTCAACGGCCGCCGCCGCCTTGGTGGTTTCGTCAATAATCCTTCAAGAGAAAACAACCAGGATCTCCAAATCACAAAACGGATCCGGAACACAGCCAAGCAACGGGACGTCGGTCGAATGATATATACAGAGATGGAAGGAGGATTCAGGATTCGTACAGGTAGGCGTAGTTGTCCTCCAAGCAAGCGACCGGAACGATCTTCATCTTCGGCTTCGGGTTCCTCCTTGCGGAGACTGATTCGGTTTATCTTCGAGCTCGATTTCTGGAGCGAATTCCTGGCGGAGAAGAGTACAAGCAGGAAGGGAGGAGAGCGTCGTGGAAGGTTTAAGAAGGGGGAACAACCGCTTTGGATGGGAAACAACTGGGGGATCCTCTGTATCCGTCAGCTACTGTGACCACCAGGCAAAATCGCAGCCATCAGTTTCATTTTTTTTCTTGCTCTGAAAAATCTACTCGGCCCTGGCATTCGGTAGAGGGCATGTCCAGTGGTACCACACCTCTCACATGATATCACTTTTCCAAATTTAAATTTACACGTTTGATAAAATTCCAAAATAAATTTATGAGTTTTCACAAAATGTGTCTTACAAACCCATCTAGGGTTCCGTCCCCCTCGTCGGAGACTCCGCCGGTCCGCCCCGCCTCCGATGGCTTTAGGGTCTTGGAGGCGTGGCGGATCACGGCCTCTCGCCGGCGGGAGGGTCTCGTCCTTTGTTTAGCTTTTTTCAGTGTCTTCTTCGAGATGGTGAGGCGACGGCTACATTTTGAAGTCAGAATAAGTTCCTCCCATCCTATCCTCGCTCTGCTGATGCGTCTAGCGCCAACGGTGGGCGCGTGGAGACGTGTGTCTACCGGATCTCCTGGGATCCAATCCGTTTTTCGTGTTCATCCGTGTGGTTGCAGGTCTGACTCTTCCGATCTATGGTAGTCATCATTGGCGATGGTTACTGCTCTGATCCACTGGTCCCTCGGGGCCTTAGAACGAAGACTTCCGTCAGTCTACTACAAAAGCTTTACCGGCTCCGGTAAGGGAGGGGCGAGGACGACGGCGCGCCTTCGGCTCGCTTCAGTGTTTGTAGTCGTTGCTAGCTGGTCCGAAGACCTATTTGTAATGTTATTACTTTTAGAATTCTTTATTGGTTGGCCTTTTCTCAAAAAATGTGTCTTACAATCCCTAAAAATCGCATAAATAAATTCAAAAAACAGGCAGAGAATCAAAAACAACAAATCCAATATGAACAGTGTCACACAAAGATAACACACAAATAACACTATTCACGTAGCAATTTGTATTTTTTGTTCTCGGTGTGTTTTGGTTCTAAAAATTCTTGAAAATGTAATCATATCTTCTACACACTTGCATATTTGTTTCAAAAAAAATTGACACTTCTAAATTTGAATTTCGAGAAGTGGTATCACGATATCATGGTATCATGTGAGGTGCGGTGCTGACATGGGGATAAAACCCGGGTACCCAAACGCCCACAGAAGATCCCGAGTGAAACGCAAATTCAAGTGTCCGGCCACCTCCAGCTGTCCGGCTAAGCCGAGCCCGTCTGCCCCGAGCGCAGCCGGACTCCGCCTAGCCAGTCGAAGCGCAGCCGAGCAGCGCGGGCAAGAGGAACTGCAGACTCGTCATCGGCATGGTTCCCAGACAAACAGATAACGACAAGCATCGCCCGCCTTATGCGACCAAGGTCAACGGTGGCAGCCGGATTCGGTTGCCCGCCAGCCGGATGACCGGCTGCCGCGCTCCCACGACGAGCGGAAGACAAGGGCCCGTGTTGGGCGGATGCCGGGGCCGTGCCCGGTATGCCCTCCACGTCGCCCAGGCGTGGGCTGAAGCGAAGCATGGCCTGACGTCTCCCACAGTGCCCAGCAGCCTCGACAGGCGGGAGACACGGGGCGCTGCCCCGCGCCCGACAAGATCCTAGGCGCCGCCTGCCCGGTCGGCGGGGTCCGGCACCGCAGCCGGTCAGCCCTCCACGACGACAGGCCTAGCCCGACATCTCCTACGCGGCTATGGAGTTCTACTGTGCGAAGCATAGCGCACTGTGCCGCGGACATGCAACGTCACGGAGAAACACCCCTGTAGCCGACACCGGCCGGCTGGCGCGGACCAGCCGGCCCCGCCTGTAAGCCGGACAGCCAGGCCTATATAAGGCTGTCCGGTGCCCAAGTAGAAGGGGTCGTCTCATTCTTCTTCCTCCCACACTCGAGCCATGGAACACTCACCGAACAGCTCAAGGAGCAACTCTGTACTGTGTCCCCCATTGATAGAGAGATCGAGCAGGAGTAGGAGTGTTACCTCCTCCAGGAGGGCTCCGAACCTGGGTACTTCCCGTGTCCGCACTCCGGCGCAATCCCTGCGGGTGCCGCTGTTTCAGAACGCTGCCTCCATTCCGATCTTAGCCACCCCGTGGCATATGCCGTGTTCCACACCACGTCATTTGGCGCCCACCGTGGGGCAGATGGCAGCAGTCGGAGTCACATTCCGCCAGGGATCCCGCAGCCGTCTCGGCGAGCGAGTCGCCTCCGGCCTCGTCTCGATGTTCGGCTCCATCGACTTCGTCAACGACAACGCGAACTGCGTCGTCGGCTCCGCCTTCCCCGAGGATGGCACTGTCCTGCACTTCGGCGAGCACCGCGTCTACATCGCACTCGCGCCCGCCTACCCCGCCAACATCCAGCGCTGTGTCGACCGTTTCCCCGAGGAGACGGCCGCACTAGTACAGAACGACACATCGGAAACAGGCCAAAAACCCCTTCGGCAACGGAGAAAGGGTCCGTGTCCCCGACCCTGTCACTGATGTGAAGGCCTTCATCGGTAACGGAGGCAAAAAACCGTCACCGATGAGGCATAAGTTGGCTACGGTTGCGGACCCATCTCCGTTTCCGATGTATCGGTGCATCAGTAACGGAGATTCTATTTTACTCGTTTGCATTGAGGTTCTTTCAGAAGCCAACAGGAGCAATTCGGTTGCCAAATTACATTCAAAATCTCACAGCAGAAGCACAAAGTTGCTACCAAATCCATTCATAACGTATATAAGAATTGTCATCATTACATAGCATCAAAAGATGAGTTACACATGTCTCGCTAATCCTATCATTCTCATGCCTCCCTAAATTTAACTTTTATGACACTCCACTCTTCTCCAGCTCCACCTTCTTCCTCAGTTCCGAAGCGCCGAAAACAGAATTCGACCTAGCAAAAGACTCGAGTAGCGGTTTCATGCTTCTCCAAATCACATCTGTAGCCAAATTGCTACACACATACACAAAATAGATGGAGAAACTAAAAACAAGAAACCACACCGAGCTCGCAAGCCTCCTTAGCAAATTAATCTTGCCAAATTCTTCGTAGCGAGGCTTGCTCCATCTTGGACGGTGTCGCCAAAATATAATAACGTCACCGCTGTGACATTTCGGCCACACTGTCCAAGACACTCTTAATTAAAAAAGTGTTTTGAACAGTGCAGCGAAACGTCACAACAGCGACGGTTCACGGATATGATCCCACTTTGTATTTAGCTCTTTTAAAGCTTGTTTGGATCTGCATGGCGCTTCTGCATATAAAATACATGGATGTCTAGTTAGAAAAGAGCCAAATATGATGCTACATGACATAAATACAATTTAAGATGAAAACAGTTTACACCTTAAGCGCCTATATCCGTGTGCTTGCTGTCCGATCGAAACGATTTGGAGGCAGAACTTGAAGGTGATGTTACCTTCAATTGCCTCACCATTTTTATGCATCGTCGCCGAAATATACTATTACTTCATACACTAGCTACACAAAACCATAACGAGGATTAGCACATTGACAAAGGGTTGAAATTAATCTATTAGACTTCAAATACTAAAAACAAACACAACACAATACTAGACTTCAAATACTAGACAAGTTGAAGATAATGTATTCATCGTCGGCAGTACTAAAAACAAACACAACACAATACTAGACTTCAAATACTAGACAAGTTTTATATGCTACTTTAAGAAAATGTAAGATCTAGTGTTGAGGGGTGTATTCATCATCGGCAGTACTACAATACTAGACAGAACACAATACTACAATACTAGACAGTACTACAATACTAGATCGGTAGATGCTACTTTAAATAAAATGTAAGATCTAGTGTCGAGGGGTGTATTCATCATCTGCACTAGACAGAACACAATACTAGACTTCAAATACTAGACAAGTTTTCTGTGCTACTTTAAACAAAATGTAAGATCTAGTCGGCTACATACCCGGGGAAGATGCACGGCAATAGACCAGTAGATCCACGTCGGCGACATACTCGGGGAAGATGCGCGGCGGCTCGCCGACGAGCCGCTGGGGGGGATGCGCGGCGGCTCACGACGCGCCGCTGGGGGGATGCGCGGCGGCTCACGACGCGCCGCTGGGGGAAGATGCGCCGACGCGCCGCTGGGGGAAGATGCACGGCGGCGATGCCGGCCGGACGCGCCGCTCAGATCTGCGAGATAAGGGTTAGGTCTGGAGCCGCCGCCACACTGTGACTGTGGAGTGAGAGTGAGAGTGAGAGTGAGAGCGAGAGCGTTAGGGTTGCCGCAGTGGCACATTTATAGCATATAACATCGCAAACGGAGGCGATAAACAACCGTTTCCTCTAATTTCTTCACTGACACACTGGGCCTACTTACAAAGGATCGATAGAGTAATTGAACTAACTATCTACTCTACTTGTTCTGCTTACGCCCTGCCTCCGCGCCATTGTCATCCGCGGCGCGGCGTCGCTTCTTGCCGGTTGCCTTTTCCTCAGGCGCGTGCTCCTCCTCCTCCTCCGGCTCGTGCTCCTCCTTCTCCGGCCGTGCGTCCTTCTCCGGCGAATCCTCCTCTCGCGCCTCCTTCTCCGGAGCGTGATCCTCCTTCTCCGGCGCGTCCTCCTCCGGCGCCTCCTCCGATGCCTCCTCCTCCGGCGCCTCCTCCGATGCCTCCTCGTCGTCGTCGTCGTCGGCGTCGTATTCTTCCTGGCTAGAATAATACGGCTCCGGCGGGTCCTCCGGCTCCTCTTCCTCCGGCGACTCGTCCTCTTCGGAGTCGTCTTCTCGTTCGCGTGAAGACGGCGGGTCCGAGTCGTCGGAGTCGTCTTCTACAGAGCGTGAAGATGGCGGGTCCGAGTCGTCGGGGTCCGAGTCCGGCGGCCCGTCTTGATCCCACCATGGAACTTCACCGCGGTCTTCCGCGCTCGCGTCGTCGATCGGGACTTCCTCGTTCTGCCACCAGGGTTCCTCCATGGCGGTTGTGCTAGTGTGGTAGATAATGTGGAGAAAACGAAGGGAGAATGCGGGACCTGCCTGGCTTCGCGCGGTTCCAGTCACATTTTATTAGCGTCGATCAGGCGGTTCTAATCCCTCGTGAATTCAGCCGCATTGAACAGGCGCGCTTCCAGATTGCAACTGCAATTTCCCAAGCACATCGCAAACGGATATACATAAACAACCGTATCCATAGAGATACATATTGGAAACGGAGATAAATTTATGACCGTTGTCAATACTTTTGGTAACGGAGATATAAAATTCTCCGTAACCAATGTTGACGGACCAGCCTCTGCCAGGCCTCGTCCGCAACGCTAAAATCGCGATTCTCTGTCGCCTAAGTCGTGCCGTTTCCATAGAGGGGTATCCGATGTGTCGTTCTGTACTAGTGTCGGCTGCGAGAGCAGCACCGAGACCCGCGTTTACGCGGAAGTTATGGTGTCCGACGTCGCTAGCACCCAGCAGCACGCCCCCGTCGACTCCGTCCAGGCTATACTCCAGGGCCTGGCCACACCCATCGCCGCCGACGCGGATCCCGCGCAGGCTGCCATCATCCTCGAGCAAGCACGCCAGCGCCTCCTCAACAGCGGCATGGCGTCACAGCCACGCATCGCCGCATGGAAGCGCAGGTCCGCAAGTACAACTTCGCCCACGGCTTCACCCCCATCGCCGTCGAGCCCAACCCGCGGGGAAACATCAGGCGCAACCTCGCCAACGAGATGGCAGGAGGACCGGCTCCCGACGCCGAGCCGGCTGGACCAGCCGGAGCACCGCCTACTCGTCGACCCGTCTACAGCTCCCCCGCGAAGAACATGAAGGCAGCACGCGCCGCCGCAGCAGAACTACCCAATCTGGAAGGGGGAGAGCTACGCGCGCAGCAGCAGCGCGTCCAGGACCTCCTCGACACAGCCGACCACCAGTTTCGCCAGAACCAGGCCGCGTCCACGATGAACTCGCCGTCCCTCCCACCGCCCCCACCTGGAGCCCCTCCACCCGGCGCAACTCGAGGTGACCGCCAGGCGTCGTCGCCACAAGCCCCCCAGCCGGGTGGAAATCGCGCACGCAGCATCAACTCCAGACCAAGTCGCTTCAACACGTCGGCTGCCGGTGGCGGCCAGAATTACAACGTGCCGGCTGCTGGCGAGGCCAGTACAACTACCCCGACCCGCCGGCTGCCCGCAGGGGAAGCGTCCACGACCGGCTGGGAGATCTAGGCCCGACGTTTGGCCCCGATGCCCGTGACCGCCTCGACGCCCTGGAGAAATCCCGCCGGCTCGAAGAAGAGGAGGCGAGGTCCACCGGTGCTTCGGACCTCGCATCGCAAGAGAGCCTTTCCCGCAGAACTTCTCCCTCGCGCGCGACACGCCCAAGTACAACGGAAGCACGAAGCCAGAGGACTGGCTATCCGACTACGTCACCGCCGTCTCCATCGCAGGCGGCAACAAGCGCGTAGCGGTGCGCTACGTGTCACTCATGCTGAAGGACTCAGCTCGCACATGGCTCAACAGCCTGCCGATGGATCGATCAACTCCTGGCTGGACTTCCAGCAGGTCTTCGTTAGGAACTTCTCCAGCACCTACAAGCGCCCGGCTCGCCCTCGCCAGCTAGCCAGCTGCACCCAGGGCAAAACCGAGTCCGACCGCGACTACCTGACGAAATGGTCAACCCTGCGCAACACCTGCGAGGGAGTCCACGACATCCAGGCGGTCGGCTTCTTCATCAACGGCTGCCGGGAGGGTACGATGCTCAAGCACGCGCTGCTCCTAGACGAGCCAAAGTCCATGGCGGAGCTCATGACCATAGCAGACAAGTACGCCATGGCCGACTCCGCCATGAGAATCCCAATGCAGGTAGATGGAGCCGGCAGGCCACAAGAAAAGCCAGCTGCGAGAGAGCTAGGCGGACCCAGCAACGACAACCGAGGCAACCGCGACATCCGGGACAACCGCGACAACCGCGACCGCCGCGATGATCGAGATCGAGACAGCCGGAAGAGAAGCAGCGCGCCAGACGGGCGGTACGAGAACCGTGCCGTCAACGCAACCGAAGCCGGCCAACCGGCTGGCGACGACGGTGGGAACCGGAATCCCCGCCAGTGGAACAAGCCAGAAGGGCGATACGAGGACCGCCAGTGGGCGAAGCCAGCATACCTGTTCGAGGACATGATGAACGGCCCGTGCCGGTACCACAGCGTGACCAGGAAGCCGGCCACCCATACGACGGCGCGCTGGAGCTGGACTCTCCGTCTGCAGCGCGGAAAGGGTCCGCCGCCTCCAGCACCCGGCCCACCCCCTCCCCAAGGCGGCATCAACATAGACAACAACCAGCGCAATGACCGCCCAAGACAGCCGGCTGCCGCAGCCGGCACATCTCGTGACATGTACCCCAACACGGACGCCGCGTACGTCATCTCCATCATCGAGCGCAACGACAAGCGTAGCCAGCGGCTGCGCGTCGCAGAGGTGAACGCAGTCGTCCCCGCCGTCCAGCAGCTGATGGACTGGGCCAACCAGCCCATCTCCTTTGGACCCGGCGACCACCCGGATATCATGCCAAATCCCAGGGGCTACAGCTTGCTCCTGGACCCCACCTTCGTCACCGAGCAAGAGTTCTCCGTCACCTTCTCCCGAGTGCTCATCGACGGAGGAAGCAACATTAACATCCTGTACAAGGACACCGCCGACAAGCTGGGGATAACCGAGGCCCGGATGAACCACAGTCGGATGATCTTCCACGGCAACTTGCCGGGGCAGTCCTGTACCCCAATCGGCACCGTCCGGCTGGACGTCGTCTTCGGAGACAAGAAGAATTTTCGCCGTGAAAGCATCTGTTTCGAGGTAGTGAACCACCGCAGCCCCTACCACGCCATCCTGGGCCCGGCTCTCGCTCAATTCATGGCCGTACCCACTACGGCTACCTGAAGATGAAGCTGCCGGGTCCGAGCGGCATCATCACCGTAGCCGGCGACTTCAAGCGCTCCATGGCATGCGCCTCGGCCGGCTCGAAGCTCGCCGAGTCGCTGGTAGCGGCTGAAGAGTTCAAAGAGATCAGGCGCGCCGTAGCAGCCGAGCACCCCGGAAGTACGGCTGCAAAGAAGCTGTCGGGCGAGACGCAGTTTCAAGCCAAGAAAGACAGCAAGCAGGTTCCGCTTTGACATGGGTATGCCTATCGGGTACCCTACCATGAGGGTACCTGGTGCACGTATCGACTAGGCCCAACTATCAGAGCCTACATGAAGCCCATGAAGGGAGGCCCACGAAGATGAAGTATCCTCCAAGTTTGGCGAAGCAATAGTCGGTTTAGAGTTTCCTTACTTGTAAATCGAGTCGGTTACGAACACCCGGGACCCAGCCTATTATTTAAGGACTGGGAGGGCCATCGAACCAGACAACGAACCACCAGAGCCACAAACCCTAGCGAGATCGACATCTCGCCGGGATCCTTGTAACCATCATATTCACAAATCAATAACAGACAGGCAGGACGTAGGGGTGTTACCTCCACACGAGGGCCCTGAACCTGGGTAAAATCTTTGCCCTGCTTGTCAGCCGACGATACTTCCAGCTCTACCACGTTCTCTCCCCCATATTCATAACCTAGGGACCTTAACCATGGGTCTTGATGAGTCTACCCCTCGTCAAGTGGCGCCGTCTGTGGGAAAGAATAGCGCTGGACTCGAAGTTTCGCCGGTCCCAACAGCAAACGGCAAATCGCCGATCACACCAGCAAACGGCACGCCGATCTCACCAGCAAACGGCAACTCGCCGATCTCATCTGCAAACGGCAACTCGCCGGCCATGTCAGCAAACAGCAACTCGCCGATCCAGGCGACACACGGCGACTCGCCGATCTACTCGAAAAGCGGCAGCCTGCCCGCTTCACCCGCAAAAAGCGCATCTGCTCTTCCAATGAATTTCAATCCGCACTCGCCGGAGCTTCAGGAGGCGTTTTCTGGCCTTGAATCAGGTTTGAGCTTAACTGTTGGAGCATTCAATTTTTTCGTAAACAATCTTGGCACGCAGGACTCAGCAGATCCGCAACAACTGGCGCTGGGTGCACTCGAGGCTCCGTCGACTGCGCTCGCCCCATCGTCGAATCCTGAAGCCTGCTCGCCCGCAACAACCATGTCGACCGGCGAGCTCGATAGGTTCATGATGACGGAACTCCAAGGCGAGGAAGCAGAATCAGCATACAACACAAGCAACATCGACTTCAACCTACCACTCGACGAGAGTTTCGACTGCGGGATCTCCCTCGATGACTTCTACGAGCCCGCGATTCATAACGACAACAACGTCGACTCGGAGATCTTCACCAACACCAACCTCGACTCAGAAATCCGTAATGGCTTCGCCAACACCGAGATGAGCATAGGTGATGAGCACATCGACAACGAGATTCGCCTCGAAGATCTACTCGATGAACACACTGGCTCTGACATGAGCCTCGATGGCGATGTCGAGTCCATGACTGGAATCGACAGCACATACACCTGTCCTCGGGTCACGCCCCATCAGGTCTACGTGGCCTTCACCGCAGAATCATCCGCAGACGCTGCCGCTCGCAGGCCTGCACAATTCCCATGCACGGTAACCATGCCAGATGGGGTCACAACCTTGACAATCACGGAGGAGATGGCAGCAAAAGCAGATAAAGTCATAAAGGAGTGCACTATGATGCCGCCAAACTCCACCCAGAGGAGATGTTGACCTTCCAGTACTTCAACTGGCAGGAGTCAATTCGACTGCAAAACTACCGAGCGACGCTCGAGGAGCGCAAAAGGCAAGCCAGCCTCTCGAGTGCCCGACGAAGGGAGCAATCCCTCGGGTCCACACAGCAACCAACCCCTCGACCTAGGTCGCGGTTGGCAAGCCTTCCAGAACATGAAAGGGTAGCAATCACCCGTAACCTGTCGTTCATGACAGAGGACGCTAACGGAATCCCAGTACCCAAAACTGCTGCGGGTGCATTATTCTCCGTAGGTGCTTACCTCAAGGCAATACAACCTCCGGCGAATGACCCTAACGCAGCCCTGCATCGCCAACAACTCAAATCGCTAGCTCTAGCGGCACAGGCTATGCAGCCAGAAGACAAAACTCCAGCAAGGGATCGCGATCGCGACATAGTCGACTCACGACACGCAGCACATCATCGCAGTGGTCGCAGCCACCACTCGGATGAAGGAAGGAGAAGCACGCGCCGGCACAGGTCCAGCAGGAGCAGGTCTCGAAGATCCTATAGCAGCGATTCATACTCTGATCGCGAACCAGAGCCATGCGGAGCATTGTGCTTCACTCGACGCATCCGTGAGACGCGGATGCCCAAACGGTTCAAGTTGACAGGCGAGCAACCCAAGTACAACGGTCGCCAAGAACCTTCTGGGTGGCTAGAAGATTACAGACTCGCCGTGGCATGCCAGCGGGGCACGAACACCACGGCGATGCAGTACATACGACTTATGCTCGAAGGAACTGCCCGCGACTGGCTCAAATCACTCCCTCCATCATCATATGACTCGTGGGATGATTTCCGCAGAGACTTCATCAAAAACTTCGAGCCTCTGTGTGAGCGCCCGAAGACATTCGAGGAATTAAGGACATGTACTCAACGATCAGACGAGTCGCTGAGATCATACATACGGCGGTGGACCGAAATACGCAATTCGGTTGGCAAAGTGTCAGAAGACAGGGCCATGGATGCCTTCATACAAGGTCTCGCCAGGAAGGACTTCAAAGAGGCACTTGGTCGTGAAAAGCCAACCTCCCTGGCTGACCTCATCAAAGTTGCGACTGAGTGGGCAGATGGAGAGGATTCTGTACGCAGATCCCGTGCTTCCCCAACACGCGACAACTACGAAAGCGGCAGTCGAAGCCGCAGAGATTCATACAGAGAAGATCGCAGGCGTAAACGGTCCAGACGTCCTTACGACGATAACAGACCCGAGTTCATGGCGGCTGGATACACACAGCCAAAGGAGGACCATGATAGAAGCAATCGACGCTCGGATGATCGACGTGACAGTCGAGATCGCGAGCAGCGGAGCGATAGCTACAAAAGGCAAGAATGGCGCAAACGTAGCGACGCAAAACCCGAGCGGTCGTTCGAGGAAAAGATGGACGACTGGTGCAGATTCCACCTCTTCAAGGGGGACGACGGAAAACTACGCTCCAATCACACCCTAAGGAACTGCAGGGAATTCGACCAAATGGCGACTGACTATGTGATACGACTCAAGAGGAATGGCCCAGCACCTGCTCAGCCCATGCCTGCACCCGTACCACAGCCGAACGCTGTGCCCGCTCTCATGGCGCCACAGCCGCCACCGCAACCCGCACCACAGCCTGCTCCAGGCGCAAATCTCGCAGGTGCCATACAACCTGTGCTACGGGCGGAAGATGATCAATATCCACAGCCCCACGGGCAGATGTACATGATACAAAAGGGTCGCCCCTCTAACAGGCAGCAAAAACTAATCACTCGACAGGTGAACTTGGCTGTCATGGCACCTCCAGCCGTGCCCGAATTTCTGAAGGGATCGGAAACCATCATAAGCTTTAGTCGAGAGGATCATCCCCCAGCTGTAGCTCGACCAGGGCATGCGGCTCTGGTACTCGACGCGCAAATAGGAGGCTACGCCATGACCAAGGTCTTCATGGATGGAGGCAGCGGCATAAACATCATCTTCGCGGACACACTCCGCAAAATGAACAGGTCAGTCGAAAACCTCCCAAAATCTTCAAATACCTTCCACGGTATCGTTCCTGGCAAAGCAATTAGCCCAGAAGGCACCGTACAACTCGACGTTACGTTCGGGGACGTAAGCCACTTCAGGACAGAGTCGATTGAGTTCGAGGTCGTCGACTGGAAATCACAATACCATGCTATTCTTGGTCGCCCGACGTTTGCTCGATTCATGGCGGTGCCACACTATGCGTACCTCACGCTGAAGATGCCAGGACCAAAGGGAGTCATCACTGTCCGTGGAAACTTTCAAAGGTCCGATGCTTGCGACCGCGAGTTCAGCAAAATCTCCGAGATGTTCGGGGTGGAGGAATCACTCGCTGACTTAGCGATTACCAACGACCGCACACTCCTTCCAGAGCATAAGAAGTTGGCAGTCGACAGATCCTTCAATGCTACAAATGACACAAGGTCGCATCAGGTGCACCCGACCGATCCGACCAAGACAGTCAACATATCTTCGAGCCTGCCTATCGCATAGGAAGGCGCGCTCGTCGAATTCCTCCGTGAGAACTGGGAAATATTTGCGTGGTGTCCAGCCGACATGCCAGGTATTCCCAGGGAATTCGCCGAGCACTCTCTCCAATTGTTTCCAGATGCAAAGCCAGTCAAGCAAACGATGCGTCGAATCTCCGGTCCAAAGCGAACCGCAGTCGAATCCGAAGTCGACCGGTTACTCGCAGCAGGATTCATTAGGGAAATCAAGAAATCACAATGGGTGGCCAACCCTGTACTCGTAGAAAAGAAGCATACAGACATCCTTCGGATGTGCGTGGATTTCACAGCGCTGAACAAGTGCTGTCCAAGGATCACTTCCCGCTACCCCGGATCGATCAGATCGTTGACTCCACCGCCGGATGCGCACGACTCTCCTTTCTGGATGCTTACTCAGGTTATCACCAGATAAGGATGAAGCAAGAAGACGAAGAAAAAACGGCGTTCATAACCCCACTCGGGGTCTACTGCTACACAACTATGCCCTTCGGGCTAAAAAACGCGGGTGCAACATACCAGCGCATGATGCAGGACTGCCTCAAAAAGCAAATTGGACGCAACGTCCAGGTCTACGTTGATGACATTGTCATTACCACAAGGGAAGAACGCACACTACTCGACGATTTGAGGGAGACGTTCGCAAACCTCAAACGCTTCCATATCAAGCTCAATCCTAAGAAGTGTACGTTCGGCGTTCCAGCCGGGCAGCTCTTAGGGTACCTAGTCTCTGCTCGTGGAATCGAAGCAGACCCGAGAAAATACAGGCCATCCTCACCATGCAAAGGCCTTCAAAGCTTCATGATGTGCAGAAACTAGCAGGACGAGTAGCGGCGCTCAGTCGATTCATCAGCAAACTGGGTGAAAAGGCTCTACCATTCTATCGACTGATGAAGAAGGCGGACAAGTTCGAGTGGACGCCAGAAGCTGAAGCAGCCTTCACAGATCTCAAGCGGATCCTCACAAGCCCTCCAATCCTCGTCGCACCTAAGGAACGGGAACCACTCTACCTGTATGTCTCGGCTACAAACAGGGTGGTGAGCACCGTACTGGTAGTCGAACGCGTGGAGGAGGGGCACATCCAAAGCATACAACGTCCAGTCTACTACCTGAGCGAGGTTCTCTCCATATCAAAACAGCGGTACCCGCACTATCAAAAGCTGGCATACGCTGTATTCATGTCCTCAAGGAAGCTGACACACTACTTCACCGAGCATCCGATTACCGTGGTAAGCAACTCAGCAATCGGTGATATACTCACAAACCCCAATGCAACGGGTCGAGTGGCAAAATGGCTCATCGAGCTGGCTCCAAGAGATATCAAGTACGAGCACCCGAAGGCTATCAAAGCACAAGTCCTACCCGACTTCACAACCGAGTGGATAGAAGCCCAATTACCTGGAGCACCAGACGTGGCCAATTCCTGGACCATGTACTTCGATGGGTCCAAGAAACATGAAGGCGCAGGCGCAGGCGTCGTCCTCATATCACCAAAAGGGGACAAGCTACGTTATGTTTTGCAGATGGGATTCAAGCTACCCTCCAATAACGAGGCTGAATACGAGGCTCTGATCCATGGCATGCGGATGGCAAAGGCACTCGGGTGCACTCGACTGATGATCTACGGCGACTCCAACCTCGTGGTGCAGCAAACAATGAAGGCCTGCGACGCAATCGCGGACAACATGATCGCTTATCGCGATCTGTACAACACACTAGAAGGCAGCTTCGAGGGCTGCGAGTTGAGGCACATAGGAAGGGAAAGCAACGAAGAAGCAGACATGCTAGCCAATCTTGGCTCAACTGGCGCACAAATTCCACCTGGTGTCTTCCTCGAGCGTATTGAACACAGATCCATCAAGGAGAAACGAGAGCCTCCTCCGTCGACTACGCCACCCAAAAGCAAAATGCCTAGCACAGAGGACCCCCCTGTCGAGGTATTTCTCATTGAGCCAACCTGGACTCAACCTTTTCTGGCTTACATACTCCGTAGCGAGCTACCAGATGACATAACCGAGTCCCGACGCGTGACTCGAAGATCAAAAGCATACACCGTTATCAACGGCGAGTTATACAAGCGCAGCATATCAGGTATGTTCCAAAGATGCATCGCACTCGAAGATGGCCAAGCCATACTTCGAGACATTCATGCAGGTACCTGTGGGCATCACGCCAGCAGTCGATCACTCGTAGCCAAAGCCTTTCGCGCAGGGTTTTACTGGCCTACAGCACTCAAAGACGCGGAGGACATAGTCAAAAGGTGCGTCGGCTGCCAGAAATTCGCAACAAGGCCGCACGCACCCGCATCGGCGTTGAAGACTATACCGCTGGCCTGGCCTTTCGCCCAATGGGGGCTCGATATGGTTGGGCCACTCAAAAAATCATCGCATGGCGGGCATACTCACCTACTGGTGGCAGTCGACAAGTTCACAAAGTGGATCGAGGCGGTCCCCATCACAAATTCGACTGCTACTACGGCAGTCAACTTCATAAAGAGCATCATCTATCGCTTCGGTGTCCCAAACAGTATCATCACTGATAACGGCACAAACTTCACGGCTGAGGAGTTCAAAACCTTTTGCAAAGAGCAGGACATTACGCTCAACTACGCATCCGTGGCGCATCCGCAATCCAATGGCCAAGTCGAAAAGGCCAATGGGCTTGTGACGAGTGGGATCAAGAAGCGCCTCCTGGTGCCACTCAAAAGAGCTGCAGGTGCTTGGGTCGAAGAACTACCGTCTGTGCTATGGAGCCTACGCACAACTCCCAACACTTCTACGCAGTTCACCCCATTCTTCATGGTCTACGGTGCAGAGGCGATTCTGCCATCAGACGTAAGGTTCAACGCACCACGAGTTGAAGCATACAATGAAGAAGACGCAGAAGAGGCACTCGAAGACGCAGTCGACTTGCTTGATGAGGCGCGCGACACGGCCTTAGCCCGCACAGCTGTTTACCAGCAGGACCTTCGCAACTACCACAGCCGTCGACTGCGCACCAGGTCCTTCGTCGTTGGCGACCTGGTTCTTCGACTGAAGCAAAAGAAGGTGCACAAGCTCGCTTCCCCATGGGAGGGTCCCTTCATCATCACGGAGGTCCTTGGTGGAGGTGCATATCGACTGAAGCACGCGAAGACAGGCGAACCCTCTCACAATCCGTGGAACGTTGCGCATCTGCGCCGTTTCTACGCATAAAGTGCTCACAGTCATACAATGTAATAGGCTATATGTCGGATGGCTGCAGGTTTCAGACGCGCTCTTTTCCTTACCAGGGTACCTAAGGGGACTGGAAGGTTTTTAATGAGGCGGCCTGCAGCCTAACATTCAAAAGAGGAATAAAATCAATGTTCCTTCGACTCCTTTGTGGCTACCACCTGCATAATTCATACCTTAACCGCACCCGAGACCCTCGGGGGCTGCGTAACAAGGATCCGAACAAAGAACATAAAAACTTTGCAGCCGCACTCGAATACTCGGGGGCTGCACAGTCATCGGTTCATAACCAACACATATTTCACAAACCCCGCTCGATTGACTCGGGGGCTCGGCAAAAAATCAAAGTATACAAACTATACAATATACAAAGAGTCAAAAATTACACTCGGGGGCTGCCCCCTATACAAAAATTGCACTCGCAAACCATTCTAATCCTCAGGCTCGTCTTTTACGGGCAGCTCGGGGCCGCAAAGCTGTTCGCGAGTGCACTCGATCAGTGTCTCCGCAGCTTGGATCGTGTCATCCAAGTCTTTTTGTCGAGAACCTCTCCGGCTGCAGGTGTCCGCAACACCAACCTTGGTTTTCGACTACGCATATACGCCATTGCAGCGTTGGCTCCAATTACAAGTCTTTGAGACAGCAACTCTCGAATGGGATTTGTTTGGCGGAAGATGTTCAACACAGCACGAATCCCTTGTGGTTGTGGCCCCGAAGGAAAAAGAGTCTCGTTCAGACGAATAAACGATGCCCGGCATAACTCCAGCAGCTCAGCACTTCGCCAGACGCGATCCTTCAGGGTGGCAAGTATGCGGGCATGGTACCTATCAAGCCAAAAGTGTTGACGCCCAGTTGTAGGGTCGTCAACCACGCTATCCAGGCGTCCTTCCACGCGAATCTGTTCAGCCTGGAAGTTGTCGACAAAGCCTACAAATACGGGCGCACCAGTTAGATCAAAAGGACAAAAGCTACACAAAAAGCTTGTAAAACAAAGCAAGATTCGAACTTACACTCGAGTTGCCTGTTCACAAGCTCCATCTCCCCGAGAACATAATCCTCGCGTTGGGTGGCCAACGCGGGTCTGGCCCTCAATCGACTCAGCTCAGCCTGGGCGTCCTTCAGATCTTGCTCCATTCTCACATATTTAGCCTTCATATACTCCATCACCTTGGCATCATTTGCCACCTGACCCTGGGATCGGGTGGTGGTTGGAGCCTGCGAGGAACTAGTCGCGTAGCAGGCTCGTGACTGTTCAAAGAGCATAATCACAAACACAAAGTTTGTAAGACTCGCGTCATAAGCATACAACTCTCCAAATGAAAGACATTGGCAAAAGAAGTTTGCATAAACAAGGTAGCAAAAACAAAGCGCAGACTCGCGCAGTTCAGAAGGTATCATTACAAGGCATAAAAAAGCAAAAGGGTACAGCTACCCTAAGCCTAAGATTTCGATTTCCTAAGCAGACGATTGGCAGTCTCGAGTGCCCGGCGCTCCATGGTGTTCATGAAAACTTCAGCCAGTCGCGCGGCTGCTCCGCTCACCCCCTTCAGCGAAATGGGCTTCCCGTCTGGCTTCTGAGGGAACGCAGACAGTGCTGCCTCATAGTCGCAATCTATCCCATGTCCCATAAGAAGCTTGATGGTGGACTCGGATCCGCGTACCGTGTTGGCGCGAGCAAAACCCGCCATGGTGGACGTCCCGGGGCCAAACACGTTGGCGAAGTCATCCACCGTCGACGGCACCACGCCAGTAGGGAACACCACTTGGTATACAGCACCAAGTGTGCTCGTTGATTTGGCGAGTGCTTCTTTCGCCTGGTTGCACAGAGCGCCTAAGCCGCCCACAGCCTGTTCCAGCGAAAGATCGTCACTCGCCACGTCTGCAGAGGCCGGTGCGCCAACAGCTTCTGCACAATTCAAAACAGGCATAAGTACGACACTCGACAAGTTATATAGTCATATCAAAAGGAGAAAAAGATTACTCACCTCCCATGGCCTGCGCGAGTGCCGCGAGCTGGTCAGCATATTCTCGCTCGCGTGCAGCAGCTGAGT
Source organism: Poa pratensis (assembly GCA_947311845.1). Lineage (NCBI taxonomy): Eukaryota > Viridiplantae > Streptophyta > Magnoliopsida > Poales > Poaceae > Poa > Poa pratensis. Next base: position 16,796,970 of record CAMZMU010000076.1, on the reverse strand, counting down.
TGGTGGCGGCAGTCAGCTCTTTCTTCGATTCTTCGCGCTGCGCGGCGAGTGCGTCTTCCAGCTCCTTCTTCTCGCCTGGCCCAGCAAAAATTACGTGCATTCAATACTCGACAAAATCAGGCATTGCGAAAAGAAGTTGGGCAAAACAAAAGCAAAAAGGAGAACTCACGACTGAGCCGCTCGAGCTCGGCGCGCATGGTGTCCCTCTCCTGCTCCACCTGGACATAAGCCTTGGCAGAATCTGCCAAGGTGTGGTAGAAGGGCTGCGAGCACACGGATTCAGCAAAAATCTAAAAATTCTCACAGACCTACAACTAAACGGGTCAAGCAAAAAGTTACTCACGTGGTTCATCCACGGCTCAGGAGCCGCGACTGATGTCCCGACATCTGGAGTTGCCGCCTTGGCTGTTTCAACGACAGCGTCAGTGGCCATGGGCTGGGCAGCCTCGTTTCCAGTCGGTGCAGACTTCGAGTGCTCCACGGCTGGAACATTCTCGACTGGAGGAGTCCCAGGCTGGTTGTTTTCAGCACTGTGAGCAACACAACAAAACAAAAGGATGGTCAGCACAAAAATATGACAGCACAAACATTTTCATATCATACTCAAAAACACACATACCTGTGCTCCTCATCTTCCTCGTCTTCGGAGTCGCCAAAAATTGGTCCTCCAAAGGCTGGGGTACCACTCGACTGAAGCGGAAGAGTCGAGCTTGTTGAGCACGCACGCAAAGGAGCGGCTTGGAAAACAGGTGGTGAATCTGATTCCTCGTCATCCTCCAAGCCTTGCTCCTTCGCGGGTGAACTGGCAGCAGAAGGCGCCTTCTTGGCCAGTCGACGCCGCTTCGGTTGCGCGGTATCGACTTCTTGGTCAGAAGGAGCCTTGTCTTCAGATTGGACTTCTTCTGCTGCTTCTTCCTCGACATCCTCCACACGTGAAGTGGTGGCGGAAGGGATGGGCGACTGATCCCCTTTCGGGTCCACCACCTGTGCCTGTGTTTCTTCAGTCTCGCCATTTTCAGGCAGAGGAGGAAGGGAGGCAGCAGTCGAGTGACCCTGCATAGCACACATCACAAATTGCAAAGTCAGAATCAAAAATCGCGATCATAAACATGCGAGTGGCAAACTTTCATTGCAAGCAGGCTATAACACATACATACCTCAAGCAAAGGGTTCTCCAACCCATATGGTGCAACAGGGCAGTCGACATTGCAAGTGTCGCCTGTCGTCAAGTTGGTGATGTGTCGCACATGCGTCAGCAGCTCACTCCTTGAAAGCTCCTCTGGATTCATTCGGGTGATGTCACCTGCGCCTTCATACTCCCACATGGGGTGCGCTCGGGCGCGAATGGGCCACACCCGCCTCTTCACAAAGGTGGCGATCAAATGGATGCCTGTGACCTTGTCCAGCATGCCTCCGATCCGAGCCAGCAAAGGGCTTGCCTCCTCCATTTCTTCGGCTGAGAGTTGGTGATCCCACGCCTTGGTCCTGGTGAAAGCAGCAGTCGAGAAAGGGGCGGCTGCATCCTGCTCCACAGTCGCATAAAACCACCCCTTCCTCCAGCCTTGAGCGGAGTCGACGGTCTTCAGGCGGAAGTATCGGGTGTCGCTGCGCACCTGTATTCCACAGCCGCCGACGGGGTAGGTGCGACCACCTCCTCTGTTCGGCCGCACCATGAAGATGGCTTCCACAGCGCCCAGCTGGGAGCGACGCCGAGGAAGCACTCGCACAGCGTGATGAAGCACGCGATATGCATAATGCCGTTTGGGGTGAGATCATGGATCTGCACCCCGTAGGCAAAAGAAGACCACGAACGAAATCGTGGAGGGGAAGCGAAAAGCCCCTAGGCAAAAACTCCGCAAAACAAACACGCTCGTTGGCGCGTGGTTCGGGGAGTACCTCCTTGGGCGACGGCGCGCGGACGGCGAGCTGCTCCGCGGGTGGCAGATACCCCTGCTCGCGGAACTTGACCAAATGGGCGTCCTTGATGGTGGACTTCGCCCAGTCCCCGCTGCCCTTCTTCAGCGCGGCGGATGCAGATGTACCCGCCACGGCCTTCTTGCCCTTGGTCGCATCGGTAGCGGCGGCGGCGGCAGCGCCACGCTTCGCACCTCCACCTTTCGCCATCGCTACGTGGAGGAGTGTGGGGCAAAGAGCTTGGGCGCAGAGCAATGGAGGGGCAGCGCGAGGAAGGAGACGAGGGGCGGCGCAGGGGAAATGGCAAGTAAAAAACTTGCCAGCGCCGTCCCCCCTATTTACCACAGAGCGCAAAAACGATCGTAGCCGTTAAAACAAATCCATACGCTCCGCGCGAAATCTGGCCATACACGTGGCGGCCACGGAGAGCAACCGTCGCCGGCCACTCCGCCCACTACGCACGAGAATCCAGGAAGCCATCATCACGCCCCGTGAAAATAGTGCCCGAACGGTCAAATCAAGTCCACGCGGCGTCATCCCTGGTCAGCTCTGCAAAAACGGGCCCACAGAACAGGGTCACGTCTTATCAAAGCCTCTCCAGGCACGCCATCGCTTGTCAGAGATAGCAGTCGCAAAATGCGTCATTGCTGACGTTGTTCTCTCTTTCACAACTGGCATAAAAGTCACTCGATGATATCTTCGGGTGGTCTCTCGCATAAGTTTCGGTTGGTTTTTTAGCAAAAGTCATAGAGGCCAGTCGAAATTCTTTCGACTGCAGCATCATACTCCCATCGGGAGCGTATCAAAAAATTTCTTTGACTAAAATGTGCAGGGTAAAAGAATTTGAGATTATCCTCCATTGCAAGCAATAAAGCACAATCTCGGGGGCTACTCCCATCGGGAGCGCTGTCGCGCACCCGATAGAATAATGGCAAAAGTGCAGTCGACGAACATTCGACTAAGTTCATAAGCAAAATCACACTCAAAATATTCCCGAGTTGATCCGACGATCCTTGGATGCTGCATGCATAAGTGCAAAGGTAAGACCCGCCGATCAGTCGAGCTGGGCTAAGGACCGCTCCAGCAGCGTTATCCTTAAATGTTCCGTGTCAGCAGACATGATGAAAATCCCCGACGGACGCGTTGGGTAGATTCAAAATTATACTGCAGTTCGATTCAGTAAGACCTCAACGGCCGTTTCGAGTCTGTCCAGTTTGTTCCAGATTCGAGTCCGGGGACTCGAGTTTGATTGAAAGCTAGTATGGTTTTGCCACAAATGGTAGTTAACCGGCCCCGATCCGTCGTGTGTGCCGGGCCTGCTAAGCTAATATCCCTTGATTATCATAAGCAAAAACTCATAGTCGATGAAAACACTCGGCATTGCTAACATGTGCTATTTCATAAGAATTCTAAATACAGATGTAAAAATATATATAACGTGCATGATGTATGAGTCCATGCCCGACTCTTCGAATCAGACAAGTACTCGGGGGCTACTGACATGGGTATGCCTATCGGGTACCCTACCATGAGGGTACCTGGTGCACGTATCGACTAGGCCCAACTATCAGAGCCTACATGAAGCCCATGAAGGGAGGCCCACGAAGATGAAGTATCCTCAAGTTTGGCGAAGCAATAGTCGGTTTAGAGTTTCCTTACTTGTAAATCGAGTCGGTTACGAACACCCGGGACCCAGCCTATTATTTAAGGACTGGGAGGGCCATCGAACCAGACAACGAACCACCAGAGCCACAAACCCTAGCGAGATCGACATCTCGCCGGGATCCTTGTAACCATCATATTCACAAATCAATAACAGACAGGCAGGACGTAGGGGTGTTACCTCCACACGAGGGCCCTGAACCTGGGTAAAATCTTTGCCCTGCTTGTCAGCCGACGATACTTCCAGCTCTACCACGTTCTCTCCCCCATATTCATAACCTAGGGACCTTAACCATGGGTCTTGATGAGTCTACCCTCGTCACGCTTGATGCAAGCAAGCGGACGGAAGTTCCTCACCATCGGCAACACCCTCAGCGACAAATAGGAAGGCGAGCTCATCGAATTCCCTCCGTGAGAATCGAGACATCTTCGCATGGTCTCCAAAAGACATGCAAGGTGTACCGACGGAGTTCGCTGAGCACTCTTTACACGTCAAGCCGGATGCTAGACCGGTGAAGCAACCCCTCCGTCGTTTCGGAGAGGAGAAGAGAAGAGCAATCGGAGAAGAAATCGCCCGGCTACTCGACGCAGGCTTCATCATGGAAGTATACCACCCGGACTGGCTGGCCAACCCAGTCTGGTAATGAAGTAAAAACAACACCTGGCGCATGTGCATCGACTACACCAGCCTCAACAAAGTGTGCCCCAAGGATCCATTCGCCTTGCCTCACATCGACCAAGTCATAGACTCCACCGCCGGTTGCGACTACCTGTCCTTCCTGGACGCGTATTCCGGCTACAACCTGATCAAGCTCCACCCGGATGACCACCTGAAGACCGCATTCATTCATCACGCCCTTCGGAGCATTCTGCTACACGGTCATGTCATTTGGCCTGAAAAACGCCGGCGCCACTTACCAGAGGTGCATGCAGAAGTGTCTGGGCGACCAGATCGGGCCCAACGCCTACGCCTACGTCGACGACATCGTCATCAAGACCAAAGAGCGTCGCACCCTCATCGACGACCTGAGAGAAACCTCGCCAACTTGCGCCGGTTCCAGATAAGCTGAGCCCGACCAAGTGGCGTCTTCGGAGTACCGGCTGGCCAGCTACTCGGTTTCCTCGTCTCCGCGCGAGGGATCGAGGCCAACCCAGACAAGATCGCCGCCATCGAGGGCATGGAGCGGCCAACCGGCTAAAAGACATCCAGAAGTTGCCGGCTGCCTGGCCTCGCTGAGCCGGTTCGTCAGCCGGCTGGGCGAAAAGGCCCTGCCTCTGTACCACATGTTGAAGAAACCGCAAATTCGTCTGGACGGACGAAGCAGACGCGGCCTTTCGCCGAGCTCAAGAAAGCACTGTCCGAGGCACCGGTCCTTGGCGCCGCCTGCTCCAAAGGAGTCCATGCTCGTTGTACATCGCCGCCACCAACCGGTGCGTCAGCATCGTCCTAGTGGTGGAGCGCCAAGAGGAAGGAAGGAGCACCCGGTCCAGCGCCGGTCTACTACGGAGCGAGGTCCTCTCGCAGTCGAAGCAGAACTACCCCCACTACCAGAAGCTCGTGTACGGCGTGCACATGGCGAGAAGAAGCTGCGCCACTACTTCCAAGAGCACGTCATCGCCGTGATGAGCACGGCTCCACTCGGAGACATCATCGGCAACAAGACGCAACCGGCCGAGTCGCCAAGTGGGCAGTCGACTTGGCCCCGCACACGTCCTGTACCAGCCAAGAGTATCCATCAAGTCCCAGCTCATCGCCGATTTCATCGTCGACTGGGCGGAAAAACAGTACCTGCCGCCTGTGCCCGACTCCGCGCACTGGCGGATGCACTTCGACGCTCCAAATATACGAAGGCCTGGGAGACGGAATCGTCCTCACCGCGCCCAAGGCAACCGGCTGGAGTATGCCGTGCAGCCCCACATCAAAGCCTCCAACAACAACGTCGCCGAGTACGAGGCCCTCGTCCACGGCCTCAAGATCGCCAAGGCAATGAGCATCCAGCGCATCCTGCGATTCGGCGATTCAGACCTAGTGATCCAGCAAACTTCAGGAAATTGGGACGCCAACATGCCTCACTACCCGGTTCTTCGTGCAGCAGCTCTGCGCATTGTTCGAGGGTGCGAATTCCACCACGTGCCCAGCCAACAACAAGATGGCTGACATGCTAGCCAAGCTCGGCAGCACCCGGCGAGCCATTCCACTCGACGTCTCCCTCGAGCACGTCTACAAGCCTCCACACACCGTCACCCGACTCGAATCCATCGTCATCCCGGGGGCTGCAGGCCCACCGCCGGACAAGCAAACCCGGGGGCTGTCCCCCCACCACATCGTCATTTGGACCCACCTGGCTACGAGCGCCAGCCGCACCCATCCCCGAGCTCATCGACAAGACCAAAGCAAACCCGGGGGCTGCTTCGACACACCCAGGGGCTGCGCAGCCGGATCCAAAAGCCGCCCACTGGCGCTAGCCGGCGTCTTCACCATCCACGAAGTTCCCTCATGGCGCAACCATTTCCTCGACTTCCTCGCACACGGCGCACTCCCGAGGGCGGAGGTGCAAGCACGGCAAGTTCTGCGACGCT
>CAMZMU010000076.1:16494304-16784016 GCA_947311845.1 Poa pratensis | reverse complement strand
CCGTTGATGCATGTAAAATGCATACATGAATCTTTGCATTATATTACTTATATTTCAATCATATTTGCATCATAAAGGGTTATATCATTGTTTTATATTGATTTTGGGAATATTTCATTGTTTCCCTATTTTTCTGGAATTAACCCTGCACAGGCAGAAAACCCTATTTTCTATTTTTGATGTTTCAGGGACCCAAACGACGTCCAAATGACCTAATAATTTACGAGATCAGTTTTTGGAAGGAACAAAGCGTGGGAGCGAAGGAAGCGAACAAACGGAGGCCCGAGGGCCAGAAGAGGGTGGCCCACGCGGCCAGATTCCTTGGCCGCGTGGGACCCACCATCTGGGGCCTCGTGGCTCCGTTGCCGTCGATCTTTTTTCCCGAGCCTCCGTCTTGACCTAAAAAGACTATAAAAATAGTCCCCGACGCCCTTCGGAAAGGAGCGCCGCGCGAAACACAGAAACCACGAAACAGAGACCTGGAGTTGCAGATTGGAGGGGGAAAACTCCGGCGGGGCGCTGCCGGCGTGGTCTCCATCTTCTCCAACGACTTCTCCACCGTCTCCATGATGAAGAGGGAGTAGTCCACCCCTGGACTATGGGTTTGTGGAAGTAACTTATGTATCTCTCCTCTCTTGAGCTTCACTAATTAGTACGTATGAGCTGCTGAACATGATTACGGTCATCTATGTAATACCTTTGTGGTGGATCTTTTTATGAGTTAATATATGTTTGAGATTGCAATAGTTTTGTTTCAGTTATGAAAGTAGATGCATATTATGTACCCCGTTCTTGTTTACTTGTTTGATCAAGCATGTGTATGAGAGCGTGTGAGGGGAACGTGTGCATTAGTTGGAGTAACGGGGGGTGGCTAGTGCGGTGAACGTGAGAGAAAGTTCCGCGATCCACTTGGGTGTTTTACCTTACTTTGTTGCCTCACTAGGGATAAAGAAAAATACCTTGCTACCGGAGATGTGGGTGTGACCATTGCCACTACTCCATGACTAGATCTAGCATGTTCTTATTTTAACTTCATGTCATGAAACTTAATGCTATGCTCTGATTTATCTTAATTACTAAGGTGTTATGATTTAGTTCGCATCTTGGTGGAGTATAAGAGAGATTAATAAACAAAAGATCTCTATGTTAGGACGTGATGCCCATATAATTAGTAACTTGTCATGAAACCTTTTGTTGCAATCTCATATGTCAATTCTAGTGTTCCATTGTCTACCACTTTATTAAAGAGAGAGTGCATTTGTGAAACCATGAACCCGGTCCATTTTTAATCATAAGAAACACCTTTCCAACAACTTTTATCCACTTTACATTTTCTGCCATTTAAAAATCCGAAAATACAAAAACACTTTTACATCTTGCATTCACAATACAAAACCCAAAAATATCATCCATCATTGTTTCCACCATCCTTGCATATTTATTTATTCATTGCATATTTATTTACTGTTTTGCATTCATTTTATTTTGATATCATTCTCACACCTTGTGCTTGACAACCACTTGGTGAGGTTGAGGGCACAAACAATTTACTTTGTTTTGTAGGTTTTCAAGAGAAGGATAAGAAGATAAATCTTTCACTACTGATTCCCCGAGAGTTCGATATTAAACCCTCGAGTCACCCCTCGTGGGGAAAACCGTCTTTCCTATACTATACACTCTGCACTTGGAGTCTCAACCTAACCCATATTCTTTTGACGCAGGTAACTACGTCAAGGGCCATCAAGACAGTTTTCTGGCGCCGTTGCCGGGGAATCATTGCTGTAAAGGTTTATCCAAGGGTATCTCACAACAAAGTCAACTTCATCACCAACTTGTGCAAACACCTAAGCTTGGGGAGGTTGCACCTACGTGAGCATCATCTTATCCATCTTTACCTTCAAAGCATTTTATTTTGTTTTGTTATTGTCTTGCATATCATATTTATATTTCGGTTTGCATTTTATTTTCAGTTTTGCATTTTGTGTTGCATTTGTTATTTCGGTTTGCATTGTTTAGTATCATTTTATTTTCAGTTTTGCATAAAAAAAAAAAACACATAAAAACTTGCATAATGGAAAAGAGAACCTTTTGGCCATTTAGTGTTAAGAACTTTCCTCAAAATATGAATATCCCTGTTGAAAATTTGAAGTAGATCATAATATCACTAAAATGATTTATGAACACCGTTTTTATGGGAAACCCAAGGAAGATCCTATACTTCATCTTAAGAAGTTTAATGAAAGATGCAAAGTGTTAAATTTGAACCATGCCAATGTTAATATGATTAAAGTTAAGCTTTTTCCCTACTCCCTAGCTGGAAAAGCCTTAGATTGGATATTAAGATGGCCACCTGGAAACTTTAGCACTTGGTTTAATTTAAAAGCTTCATTCATTGAAAGATTTTGTTCCACTGAAACAGTTTGTAATTTGAGACAAATAGTTATCACCTTTAAACAAGAAGAGGATGAACCTTTGGTAAAAACATGGGAAAGGTTTAGAGGTATAGCTTTTGGAATGGAACATGGTCTTAGAGATTGGATGCTCATGCATATATTTTATAGAGGATTGTCTGAAACCTCTAGAGTCTTTTTGGATAATGAATGTGGGGTTCTTTTATGAATACTACTGCTGCTAACACTCATATTCTACTTGATGGCTTGCTTTTGGAAGTGAAAATTAAAGAAAGTTTAGAAAAAGCCCAAGTACCAGAAGATGTTTTTGATGACCGTCATGAAATATTTAATCTATATAATAGGGAAGAAAAGTTGAGGAAGTTAAAATGCTTAGTGAAGTCAAGGAACCATTGCTTGACTTAGAGAATTGTAGCTTGCATGAATTAATATCTATCTTACAAAATTTGCAAGTGATCCTTCCAAATGTTAACCAAGCAGGTTTTGGTTCTTATATTGCTAATCATGTTTTAAAAGAAAAGATTGCTAGGTACAACCAAGAAGCTATGATACCACCTAAGCTTGGGGATATATGGATTCCCAAAGTACTAGTAACCATTGGAAAAGAGACACACCATGCTATATTAGATCTAGGATCTAGTGTCTCTGTTTTATCTAAAGAATTATATGAAGTACTTGAATTAAAGAATCTTGAAAAATGCTCTATTGAACTTGCACTTGCTGATGATTCCATTAAACATGCTTTAGGAAAAGTAAGTGATGTTATGGTAGAGTTGCATATGACATTTGTACCTGTTGATTTTCTAATCATGGATATGGGGAATAAAACCTCTAGTCCAATTATTCTTGGAAGACCTTTTCTTCGTACCACAGGTGCTATCATTGATTCAAAAGAAGGGAATGTGAAGTTTCAGTTTCCACACAAGAAGTGCATGGAACACTTCCCAAGGAAGAGGGACACATCAAAGTTCAAGCTCCCTCATGAGCTTCGTCCACAATAAATATCAAGTAAGAAGCCTAGCTACATGGCTATAAAGAAAGCGCTTTACGGGAGGCAACCCGGTTGTTTTTATTTTTGATTTTCTTTGTGTCCTCTTGCTGTAACAAGAGACTTAGTTTTTAGTTTTGTTTCTGGAATTTTTAATAAAGTGCCAAGTTTTACCTATTTTGGTTTGAAAAAGTTGCTATTTGCATTCGGAGATTTTATTCCAGCACGAATCTGTGCACGGTATGATTTTTAATTCCTATTCTGTAACTCCGAATGAGCTGATATTTGAACTGTAGTTGCAACTTTTCATCCTCTGTAAGCATGAATTTTTCAGAATTTTTCGACATATTTAAGTAGGGTAGAAAAATACGTTTTTGCTGCTGTTTTTCTGGACAGATTCTGTCCCATTTTGTTTGATGCATTCTTTGAACTTTTAACTTGAATCTTTTTGATCCAATTGAGTTTATAAGTAGGCATACAACATTATACACTTTCTGGACATTCATATGAATTTTTTTTAAGGATTTTATGCAGCAAGTAATTCATTTGTCTATCACTACTAATGTCACCCCACAGAAAAGAAATGGGAGAAACGGTGTTTTGAAGTTTTTTCACAGGGATTAGAGGAGATGCACCAAGAGCTATCCAAGGATGGTGAAGACCATAAGCTTGGGGATGTGAAGACAACCCCACTGGACCAACACACTCTCGGTTTGCACACGTCTAACTTCTTTTTTCGATCAATGCACTTTATCGCATAAACTTGGAGCGTCTTTTATTTGCTTTTTATTTCGGTTTGATTTTTGTTTGTCTTGAGACCACCACTATCATTTATATATGAGAGAGCTACTGGAAATTTGGGTTGAATTAAGTTGGATGCTATTAAAAAGATTGGGAAAGGGATGTTTGAGTTGATTCAAAAAGATACATATAGTTGCATGATTCATATGCTTTTAATGAATATTAATTTGCAAGTGTTTTATCAAGAGCTATCTTTTATTCATGTTTTGATGCTGAATGTTACTTTACTTTGTTTAACATGGATTGGTTAGTTCTATGGACACTTATGCATGCATTTAGACGGTCAACTTTCTCCCTCTTGCTAGCCCAAAAATTCCAACAAGTAAAAACTTGTTTTCCAACACCTTCAACCAAAGTTTTTCCAGTGAGTCCACCATATCTACCTATTAGCTTTATGCTATTCCGAGTATGTTTATCATGTTATTTTGTATTATCTATACTTCTGAATTAAAATGCTTATGTTATTGATTGTTATGGGAAAAGTTGGTTAAAGAGCTCTCACGAACTTGATGCACACCTTACTTTTATTGCACTTAATAAACATGACCCATTGTGATTAAAATTATGAAGTTGTGAGCTTGACAAGAGTCTTGGTTGGGAGTTAGCTCATATGTGCTGTCACATGGCAAGCTTTCAACGTGCTCTTTATATTTTGTTGATATCATGTACTTTTGTTTATGGATGCTTATCATGGTGCCAAATAAATGTGGAAACTTAGTAAGTTTAATGAGTTTGTATAAATGGCTAGAGAGACGCCTGGGCCGCTAATCTAAGCCATGCATCATTCATGGTGGAAATTTACTTACATGCTATGGTGAACCTTCAGTGATGCACCCCACAATAAAAAGCTATACCAATAGTAAATAAAAAGGGTGTGGAGATTGTTCATTTTGTTTGTTTGTCTTGTCATTTTGACATGGGCTTGTTCCATGTCCTGGGACAAGAGGTACCCCAGTTGACGCTCTTGATGACGCTATTATATTACTTACAATGACCTTAACTTGAACTTTTTTGTGTCCCAAGTTGAGTAACACCGTGGTGTAGGTACTCGTATTCACGGGGCATGAGACATTCAACCCATACTTTGTCAAGCATACTACTCATATTTGCTTTCACTTTAAACTTTAACCATTCAAGATGCTATGATAGGGGTAATGAGAGCTTGACACCAATGAATACCACATTGCAAACATTAACTTAAGTAGAAGCATTTGGAAGTTAGATGAAACTTATTCATGTTTTACCTCTACTCATTTATATATCTTTCCAAAGTGTCCACCTTTTATATTCAGATTTACAAGAATACTCTATGACCATTATAGGATGTTTTTACTTTTCATTATGCATACATTTGGTCCATAGTACTTTCTTCTATGTTACACTTTGTGAATTATCATTGAACATCCTTACATTGAATATTTGATATCACTTCATAATCTATCTTGTATATTGCTACTCCTTTGAAGAATGAATCATTTGACTCTATGTAGCAATAGTAATCATCTTTGATATCCTTTGATAGTATTAAATTGCAAAGTCCATGTTAGTTTTATCACCTTCATACTCGAGGACGAGTATAGGTTAAGCTTGGGGATGTTGATGCATGTAAAATGCATACATGAACTTTGCATTATATTACTTATATTTCAATCATATTTGCATCATATAAGGGTTATATCATTGTTTTATATTGATTTTGGGAATATTTCATTGTTTCCCTATTTTTCTGGAATTAACCCTGCACAGGCAGAAAACCCTATTTTCTATATTTTGATGTTTCAGGGACCCAAACGACGTCCAAATGACCTAATAATTTACGAGCATCAGTTTTTGGAAGGAACAAAGCGTGGGAGCGAAGGAAGCGAACAAACGGAGGCCCGAGGGCCAGAAGAGGGTGGCCCACGCGGCCAGATTCCTTGGCCGCGTGGGACCCACCATCTGGGCCTCGTGGCTCCGTTGCCGTCGATCTTTTTTCCCGAGCCTCCGTCTTGACCTAAAAACGACTATAAAAATAGTCCCCGACGCCCTTCGGAAAGGAGCGCCGCAGAAACACAGAAACCACGAAACAGAGACCTGGAGTTGCAGATTGGAGGGGGAAAACTCCGGCGGGGCGCTGCCGGCGTGGTCTCCATCTTCTCCAACGACTTCTCCACCGTCTCCATGATGAAGAGGGAGTAGTCCACCCCTGGACTATGGGTTTGTGGAAGTAACTTATGTATCTCTCCTCTCTTGAGCTTCACTAATTAGTACCGTATGAGCTGCTGAACATGATTACGGTCATCTATGTAATACCTTTGTGGTGGATCTTTTTATGAGTTAATATATGTTTGAGATTGCAATAGTTTTGTTTCAGTTATGAAAGTAGATGCATATTATGTACCCCGTTCTTGTTTACTTGTTATGATCAAGCATGTGTATGAGAGCGTGTGAGGGGGAACGTGTGCATTAGTTGGAGTAACGGGGGGTGGCTAGTGCGGTGAACGTGAGAGAAAGTTCCGCGATCCACTTGGGTGTTTACCTTACTTTGTTGCCTCACTAGGGATAAAGAAAAATACCTTGCTACCGGAGATGTGGGTGTGACCATTGCCACTACTCCATGACTAGATCTAGCATGTTCTTATTTTAACTTCATGTCATGAAACTTAATGCTATGCTCTGATTTATCTTAATTACTAAGGTGTTATGATTTAGTTCGCATCTTGGTGGAGTATAAGAGAGATTAATAAACAAAAGATCTCTATGTTAGGACGTGATGCCCATATAATTAGTAACTTGTCATGAAACCTTTTTGTTGCAATCTCATATGTCAATTCTAGTGTTCCATTGTCTACCACTTTATTAAAGAGAGAGTGCATTTGTGAAACCATGAACCCCGGTCCATTTTTAATCATAAGAAACACCTTTCCAACAACTTTTATCCACTTTACATTTTCTGCCATTTAAAAATCCGAAAATACAAAAACACTTTTACATCTTGCATTCACAATACAAAACCCAAAAATATCATCCATCATTGTTTCCACCATCCTTGCATATTTATTTATCATCATTGCATATTTATTTACTGTTTTGCATTCATTTTATTTTGATATCATTCTCACACCTTGTGCTTGACAACCACTTGGTGAGGTTGAGGGCACAAACAATTTACTTTGTTTTGTAGGTTTTCAAGAGAAGGATAAGAAGATAAATCTTTCACTACTGATTCCCCGAGAGTTCGATATTAAACCCTCGAGTCACCCCTCGTGGGGAAAACCGTCTTTCCTATACTATACACTCTGCACTTGGAGTCTCAACCTAACCCATATTCTTTTGACGCAGGTAACTACGTCAAGGGCCATCACCCGTCTGCCCCGAGCGCAGCCGGACTCCGCCTAGCCAGTCGAAGCGCAGCCGAGCAGCGCGGGCAAGAGGAACTGCAGACTCGTCGTCGGCACGGTCCCAGACAAACAGATAACGACAAGCATCGCCCGCCTTATGCGACCAAGGTCAACGGTGGCAGCCGGATTCGGTTGCCCGCCAGCCGGATGACCGGCTGCCGCGCTCCCACGACGAGCGGAAGACAAGGGCCCGTGTTGGGCGGATGCCGGGGCCGTGCCCGGTATGCCCTCCACGTCGCCCAGGCGTGGGCTAAAGCGAAGCATGGCCTGACGTCTCCCACAGTGCCCAGCAGCCTCGACAGGCGGGAGAAACGGGGCGCTGCCCCGCGCCCGACAAGATCCTAGGCGCCGCCTGCCCGGTCGGCGGGGTCCGGCACCGCAACCGGTCAGCCCTCCACGACAACAGGCCTACCCCGACATCTCCTACGTGGCTATGGAGTTCTACTGTGCGAAGCATAGCGCACTGTGCCGCGGACATGCAGCGTCACGGAGAAACACCCCTGTAGCCGACACCGGCCGGCTGGCGCGGACCAGCCGGCCCCGCCTGTAAGCCGGACAGCCAGGCCTATATAAGGCTGTCCGGTGCCCAAGTAGAAGGGGTCGCCTCATTCTTCTTCCTCCTCACACCCGAGCCATGGAACACTCACCGAACAGCTCAAGGAGCAACTCTGTACTGTGTCCCCCATTGATAGAGAGATCGAGCAGGAGTAGGAGTGTTACCTCCTCCGGGAGGGCTCCGAACCTGGGTACTTCCCGTGTCCGCGCTCCGGCGCAATCCCTGCGGGTGCCGCTGTTGTAGAACGCTGCCCCCATTCCGATCTTAGCCACCCCGTGGCATATGCCGTGTTCCACACCACGTCAGGTACCACTTGACATTTTCCCATTCGCTAATGCGATTTTTCTTAGCACGGGACGTGCATCTCGTCGTCTGATTGGCCACGTTGGGCGCGCATGTCTATTTGTTACCATTGCATGCAGAAAGTAACAAAAACGGTTTTGCTAATTCTAAACCGTTATTCTAACGGGAAGACGTCTCCTACTGGTTATGACGTGGAGGGTTCTATTTTGAGACAGAAAGGTAGGATTCCAGATCCCAGTTTGGTACATTTTTTTACTTGGGCCGAAATTTCATTGTTTGTCTGTCTCTCAGTTTTTCCAACACACCTAGTTTGGTCATACAAAATATAAAACTGAAATATGTTACCATAACATTTATGTGGTATTCAAAAGTTTGCGTCAACTTTGGTTAATTGGTTATTATCGAAACCGAACCGAAATTGAATGTTTATTACCAAAACCAAACAGTATTTTCGTACAAAAAAGAATATACTAAAGTATCAAAACCATATTTACCGTATAACCGTATAGACCGAACACCGATTGGATGGAGCAGACTTTGCTTATTGGTCTTTGGGTTTGAACAGTCCAGGGGACCGAGCCGAATTAGGCAAAGTCGCAGCCCATCATCGCCACCTGTGACGCATCTGCTACTCTGCTGAACTCTGAACCCTTAATCTGTAACTCTGAATGTCGTCTAGATCATTCGATTATCGTTCATGACCAACAAAGCGAAATGACTTGGAAATAGTAAACGACATGAGGACGTGTTAGATTCGACTTTGTGTGCTTTTAAGTTCTTGTTCTGCCACATGTCGACAGTCGGCCATTTGTTTATACGACCTCTAGAATGTTTGTTTCGTTAACTTGCACTAGTCTTCCTGACAAATTTAGTCAGGCAGGCCAGCCAGGCAGCCACAATGCCGGACGCCGGCGAGGATTCCGATTTTTTTCACGGAACAAAGTACATCGGGTTTGGTATCTTGAAAACACGGTCGCCGACGTTATCTCCCTGCAGGTCGCTCCACTGGTCCCCGACGTTGCCCCGGATCTTGTAGCCCTCGTCCACCAGCTGCTTCCTCATCGCCGACTTGAACACCGACGAGCTCTGCCCTCGGTAATCCGGAGTTCTGCAAACGCATGGTGGCACTGCACGTCAGCCAAAATAATTCACACTCGAACCAAGCAAGAGGCCGCCGGGTGTTCGTAGTTAGTAACACCTACCTCATGAGGAGCCTCTCGTACCCCGAGAACCCCTCCGACTCCAAATTCTCAGAAGTACACGAGCCCAGGGTCTCCTCGTCCCTCCCGGAGAGAAGGAAGACCTTGACCCCCTTGCCTTGCAACGTCGCGAACAGCTGAAGAACCGCAGGTATCCCCGGGCAGGCCCTTTGGCTAGCCCAGTTCTTGAAAGCCAAGGGATCGTACGCCCTGAAAGACGTAATAATTTGCTACTTGAAAGTTCAAACACGATCTCTCGGTGCACTGAATGCAAAAAAAAATACGAAATGGACGTACCCGAAGCGCTTGGCTTCGTAGTAGAGCAGGTTGGAGAGGCAGGTGTCGTCGATGTCGAAGATCCAGGCGTCGAGGCCGTCGTCGGCGGCGGCGATCTGGTCGACGTACGCGGACACCTGCTCCATGACGCTGTCCAGGTCCCTGCCGTACTGGCCCCGCGTCATGTAGCTCCTGACGTACCCGACGCAGGGCGCCGGCACCGTGCGCCAGCCCCTGGCGTTGTTGGCCTCCACCATGACACGCCAGCTGAGGCAGCTACCGTCGTCGTGCGCTGAGCTCAGGCAGAGGAGATGCGGCGGCAGGACAAGCGTGAACAGCACCCACAGAGCAAGCGGCCGGCAGGAGGAAGCCATTGGAGATATTGCCGGGGTGTGTCAAGCAACAACGTGGGCTGAAACATTCCATCGAAAGTTTAGTTCGCACGTACCATCGAAGAGATTCTTCCCATGGTCACGATAATGTTCCATCTCCATTTCCAAACAAAAAGAAAGACATGAAAAAGAAGGGAGATGTTAAATTCGTAATCTTACCTTGATGGATCGATCGAGACTGGTGTCCGAGAAGCAGCCGGCTTAAGCGTGGATTTTATAGGGAGGAGACCGAAAGAAGCCGGTCTGGAAGGTTCATGCTTGAAAGCGCCATGAGTCATCGTCCAATGGAAGGAAAAAGAAATACTAGGAATGATCACGCCATGGAATTGGCAGGAGGATGCATGCGGCCTGCTGTACGAGGGTCCACCTCAGGGTGATGCCTGACCCATTTGCACCGCCGGCGCTCCGGGTGCGCGCCACGTCGGCACCACGGCGCCGCCACCCAAGCTGACGGTCGAGTGATGGCGACCTCAACTAGCTCGCTGGCTGCTCTTTTAATCGATGCTGATGATGCAGGTCAACAGGCGCGCTGACAAAGCAGGCGTTCTGGTGGGAATTGCACGAGTGCGGAGGACATTGACCACACCGAACGGGAAGCCCCTCCTACTAACGGCACGCAACAACATATATGCTTTTGCCGGAAGAAAATCCTATACGACCCAAAGGAGAACGACCCATCCGGTGGACCAAATCTAGCACCGTACACGTCGGTGGATCACGTCTACCCTGATCACGGTTAATCAAATCCTGCTGCTAATTTGCGACGTGTACTTCACCAGATGTGGTCCACGACGACTGGGTCGTTCTCCCCTGGGTCGTATAGGATTTTTTTCCGCTTTTGCCAGTGCCGGCAATGTACACCGGCTCCAACCCCCCACACACACGACAACGGAGCATCGCAAGTGGCTCCGAGTCCGCTTTTGAGGTTTCTTTACTACTCCCTCTGATCCTAAAAGATTGACGCAAAAAGTGTGCTAGCTCCATGTAAATTTGCACACAGCTCACGACGCTCATATAGGATCAGAGGGAGTACTTTCTTGCGTGAAATGCAGGCACTCTGCCCATTTCATTAAGATGGAGAAAGGTGAAAAAAGTAAAGGGTTGTTTACATTAGGGAAAAGTAAAAAAAACAAAAAACAAAGGTAAGACCGAGGAGAAAAAATCTGCAAAATCATGTATTATGTTAGGTCGAAGAGATAAACGAAACCTTTCCTCCTAATCACTCTATGAGTCCCATTTAATCATTTCCATTTTTTTTAACTCAACCATCTAGCAAAATCATATCCGACGCATGAACGATACATTGTAACTTGTAAGCATTGTTTGTATATGCGCAATCTAATGAGAGACTTTGTTGCAATACTATGGGTAGATCACCATGGTGACATATTTGCTGTAAATGTCGGAAATGTCAGGGCCAACCCAATATACCCTCTCGTTTTAAGTGGATAAGTTTAGTGAGATGTCGGCTGATTTTCCCAAAAGGTGAGAGACTGAAATGTAGAAGTATGATGCGGCTCATTCTGGGCGTTGGATGCCGATCAGACGACTGACGCCTAGCACGCCTTTTTTAGACCGCTTTCAGTATCTAATTCCCCTTCAACTATATATTTATGATATGCATGTTTATGCGAACTGATTCTACCGGGGCGGAGACCGGCAGGTTTTTTTTTTTGAAAATGGCAGTTTATATTTCATTCAGTCAACGATTGTTCAGTACATACAATGGTCCTGATTACATCAGGTACAAGATTAAACCACCAGGATCCTTGATCATATTCAGATGATCTTGCTAAGACATGAGCTGCCATATTGCAACATCGGTTGACATGAGTAAAAGTACAGGAATTAAACTTTGAGGCCCTACTCTTTATATCATGAACTAAGACACCAATGTGGGATCTATCAGATTGCAGACATTTCACTTTGCTGATCAGAGTGGCACAGTCAGATGCCACGATCACCTTCCTAAATCCTGCCTCTTCAGCAAATTTTAGAGCATGGCGCATAGCAACAGCCTCTGCTAATTCAGGTAACTGAAAATGCATAACATAACGTCTGCACGCCGCAAGCACTTGGCCCAGGTGATTGCGAATCACCATTCCAATTCCCATGCGTTGTGACTGAGAGAAGATCGCTGCGTCTATGTTAATCAGAACTGACCCTTCCGGCGGCGGAGACCATTTTTGGATTGGAACTTGGTTCTCACGCCTAGTGGATGTAGTCATTCTGAAATTGTTAGACATAATGAAATCAATATAGGCATTGATCTTCCCAGCTACACGAATAGGATGGGAAAAATTTTCACCGTTTCTTACATTGTTCCTGCATTCCCATATGTGCCATGCAGCAACAGCAAAAACCATCATGTGGTAATCAGAGGCTTCATCAATCCACTGTAATAACCATTGCCTAATGTGGGAGAAGTTCTTCAGCCTTAAGGAGATGTTATGAGAATTTTTCAGTTCAGACCAAATTTCCTTGACATAATGACAATATAGAAAACAATGTTCCACTGTTTCATATTGATTGCAAAAAATACATTCATACCTTGTTTGTATTGCTCTTTTTTGAAGTTGGTCACCCGTAGGAAGACAATTGTGAGCCATGGAGACCGGCAGGGTTATTTCTACTTAGTGTAGTGGATTAGGTTTCCGATTCGACTCGAGTCTAATATATCCCAACTAGAAATAAATGCATATTGTGTGCCGTTCGGTATGAGCTGACGACTCCTTGTGGATCTCTAGTTTTATGAACACTCTTGATGTAGAGAAGTTCTCGACTATGCGCCCATAATTCTTCCCATCAATGATTTTTCATGTAAAACTTGTTGTTCCTTTTCGTAAAGGAAAATCAGTTCTTGGTCCTCACTTCTTAGCTGCCTATCCACTTCTAACCAGCCGAATTAAAAAATAATTATAATGTACTCTATTATTACCAAAGAAGCAGAAACACTTGATACTTTTATACAAATAAATCTTGACCGACTTCCAACCTTATCCACAATTCATCTTTATTTGGACGGACTTCCAGAATTATCCATAGTTCATCTTTTGATTGCACCCGTAATCAAGAACAAAACCCACTACCAAGTACTCCCTCCGATCCATATTAATGGTCTCAACATTGTCTAGATACGGATGCATCTAGTCTAAACACTTAACTAGATACATCCGTATCTAGATAAAGTTGAGTCCATTAATATGGATCGGAGGGAGTATTATATTGATTGCACCTGTCACAAAGTCAAGACCAACTTGCATGACCAGGAAGGGAGGCGGCAGCAACTCAGAAAGATTTGGTTATTATTGGATGCATTAGCACTGAACAATGCAAAGAATTCGTTGTAATAGGAAAGGCTCAGTCAGTAGCCACCCACCGTTAGTGGCTGATAGATGAAGGATAATAGTCTACACCATTTGCCTGGAATGCACCTAGGGAACTTTTGCATAGCCCACCACTCCCAACTAGTGAACAAGAGAATTGTATTCTCTGAGCAACTGTACGTAATGGAATAGCAAGTCCAGTAGATACCTGCTATTAGTGGCACATGGGTCACAGCCTACAGCACCTCTCCTAAATAAACCCAAGAAACTTATGCACATAGCACTCAGAAGTCGGAACTACACGAATAATAGATTATCAGCAGGACCAGTCATCTTAGAGGACAACTTGACCAGATATCAGAGAGGCAATAAGTGATATTCAAAACTGTTCACAATTGCAGAGAAAAATCGCATACAACTTTGTTGGTCGTATGCACATGCAAGGTGCTGCTCTGCATATACTACATGTATAATGTAAGCTAACAAAAATCTTACAGGGGGAGAAAGAGAAATAGGACCGAGGGTAATTCAGAACTTCAGGGTTCCAGTCCATCTCCAAGAAGATGGCATGCCTGGCCAAATGGGTACTAGTTCAAGAATTTCACTGAAGTTAGTGTCTTTTTACTTCCAAACTGCATGCATACTAGGTATAATAATGTATGGAACCCGACTAGTGACCAAACTGTTCTGGCAGAGAAACTAGTAGTGGCTGGGAATTCAAGCATTTGACCTGCAAAGGAGTGTCTATAATCAGCCAAATCCATAAGAGGCTGGTCCACCTTTACAGAAAAAAACGAGATATTATTTTCATCATTTTCACCATGAAGATGCATATTTCTTCATGACATCATACGAGCAAACGAAATCTCTCAATAGGGGAACAAAGAACAGTGAACAAGAGAAAAACCTCATTCATGCTATACAAAAGAAGCGATTGATTTGAAGCCACCCTCGTTGATGTGGTTGGCTAGGGAGCTGTCACCTGTCTTCACTATCTTGCCACTTTCCTGCAAGTTAAAAAACAGAAGCATTATCAATGAAGATGCATGCCCTTTATTTAAAGTTTGAAATGACGACATACTCACAGCACTGTTCCCACATTATAAAAAATTAAGGTCGAAAAAAGTAGGACTGCCAAGGTGCCAACGATATTTCGATTGGCTATGTAAGATTATATGAGTTAACTCATTCATGTTTGTTATATATGTTACAATCATCTGGAGTGGAGTTACTTTATCAGAGTGCTGCTGTTATAGTGAGACAATAGGTCTTCACCACCTGATTAAGAAATACTGCATAAGAAGTTAGGACACACAAATTCAGTCCTCTCTTTGGCAGTACTCTCTAAGGAAGCACAAATAGATGATCAGCCAATTCCGAGTCCAAATGAATCTTGAAACAAAATAGAGGAATGCTTAAATTCGATATATCTGAACAGACAAATGCACTTATAAAAACAACAGCTCTACAAAATATGTATGCCCATGAGCTTACCATGATGTGAACATAGCTTGGCTTAATAAGATCCAAAAGACGTTGGTAATGTGTAATCATCAGAACAGAGTTTTGGGGGTCAAGAGCCCATTCACTGCATTAGCAACATCTTCAAGTGCATCAACATCCAATCCTGAATCGATCTCATCAAGGAGAGCTAAATCAGCCCCAACGACCTAATTTACAAAGCATGAATCAGAGAAATTTATTGATGAAGTACACAACTAGATAGATAAATTTTGATTCCTGGTAAAATGTTCAACAAGCATTTTCTCTGTAACAGAATGATGCGTTAGGCTTATGCAAGAAAACTTTACCGATATTGTCAATGTCACACATATACCTAACAAGTCTCAACAAACCAAGGACACTGGCATGCTTCATACAATAACGAATATTAAAGTGCACATGAAGACGATCCTCGTTTGAGGAAAGGAAGGCCTAATATATCTCAAATGTACACACCACTTGTAGGTCAAACCAAGGACACTGGCATGCTTCATACAATAACAAATATTAAAGTGCACACGAAGATGATCCTCGTTTGAGGAAAGGAAGGCCTAATATATCTCAAATGCACACACCACTTGTAGGTCGTGGCATCATGTTTACACTCATGTAGAACATGTTCAGAGCTGAAAATGTAGAGACACAAAAAGGCTGGCAGACAAATCTAGAATGAATCCATTGGATAGGAAAAATAGAATGGGAGAGTTTGACTCAATAATTATTTACAGCAAAAGAAGAAACTGTAGCCAATAGATATATCTTCCTAAGATCCTAAATAATTAACCCCATACAGCTTTGCGATACTATGCCTTTAATATGATTTGCTTTTCAAAATTTCAGCCAAGTTCAAGTTAAGATCAAAGGGTTGAATTTGCAACGTAAGGGCATGCATTTGTGGAGCTGTAAAGAAATACCATGGTTTCCAAAACAAATATTGTAGTAGTATAAAAGGTCATATTGGTATTATAATCAGTCCAGCAAATAAAACAAGGATTGGCTTATCAGATGGACTGATTGAACTCGTTGATTTGCATATACTGAACAAGAGGCCTAATCTTTCAAAGTTCATTTGGTATGGTTTAGCATTAACTAGTCACTAGTGAATTTAAAACACTTGCCAGTTCAGCTTTTATCAATCGTCAATGATTACTTGGCCTAACAGCTACTACTTTTTTAACACCATAATGTATTAAATATTGCAATCTGAAATACTTCTAATTTTCGTTAATGTGCGAAAACCTTTTGGCACATAAGTATTTGTAATAAATAAAAATGTGAAATTTAAATATCATAGCATATATTAATGATGTAACATTCAAATAAAGTTTGCCTGATGGCTTCATAGTAATCTTACAGAAAGCTGCAGTATCTCATTGCGCTTTCTTTCTCCACCACTAAATCCTTCGTTTACATTACGATCAAGGATCTTTGGTTCCATCTTTAAGGCCTCAACTTTTTGTGATACAACTGAATAGAACTGCATGATAAGGCAAATATATGTAAGAGTTGTACTTATCTCAGAAACTAGTTAGCAACATACAACACAGCAGCCATAATGTTCAAACCTCAAGAGGCCCTAAAGCTGGGAGACCATCCTTCTCTCTGCGAGCATTTAATGCCATGAGCAGAAAATCATAATTGCTCACTCCAGGAATCTCAATAGGCGCTTGGAAGCTCATAAAGAGACCTGCAAGAGATCTTTCCTCTGGCTCCATGTCAATCAAGTTCTCACCCTTGAAGAGAATGGTACCACCAGTTACCTCGTAATGTGGATGGCCAACAAGGACCTGCAACGAAAAGACATAACACTCAACTGAATGTCTAGATACAAGAGCAAGGAACACACTGTCCGACAAGGACCTGTAATGAAAAGAAACAACACTCAACTGAATGTCTAGATACGAGGGCAAGGAACATGGTAATCAGGACGTCTTGGAGATGCAAACACGAGAAGGGATTTAATTAAGTTGCACAACTGCCATGGCAGAGCTTCTGAGGATATGCAATGCTCGCATTACATGAAGAAACTCGTTGAATACATAAGGAGTTGATCTCCATGAGCCCTATAAGTTCAAGAACAGAAGCTGGACTATCCTGGGCTCCTGGCTGTGTACGTTAATTTGGTTGGTTATTTAGCAAGGTAAAGGGCACCAACATTTCCTATAATAGTTAGTTGGCATGATACAAAATGAAACTTGGTTGAATGGATACATTGAAGTATTTTCAAAATCCATAGCAAAGCGGCAAGACAAATACTGAGCAATACCATGTTCAGTGCCATTTGCGGTGTTTGCCTCGAGCAGTTTGAAGGAAGCTTTGGACTGGGAACAAGTCCCAAGTTCACCCAAAAGGGGTTAAATGGATCTGCTTTACTGCTGTGTTTTTGTCTTTATGGCCAATTCTCAACAAGATGGCCTTTAGAGGGGAGTTGTTTATAACATCTAGTTGATGTTTTGTACAAACAATTTTCTCTGTGCAGAGACAGGGAACATTGTTGAAGTAAGGGGGTTAGGGGAGCCAGCGACGATGGAACATGGCGGTCACCAGAATCATGTGATAGACTGAGGTCTTAACAGAAAACTAAGCAACCAAAAGAAACCTTGGCACATGAATAAGGAGTAGAAACTTTATGCGTTCTTATATTGGATCTTTGGTAGTCTTTTTTTACGCTGCTTAAGAATTTAAGATGATCTGCTATACAAGCTTTGTCTGTCACACTGTTGAAAAAAAGGTCTATTACATTCATATGTTCTATACTTCTTCAAGTGATTGGTGGGTGCTGTTTAATATGGGGTGGCTGTGATTGCTCATTGTAAGCTAATATCCCTGGCTATTTTCTAGTCTATTTTTTTCTGGATTTGGTGCCTTCGAGGTTGTATGAAAAAAAGGCTCATGTATGACCATTGTATCCAAACAAGAGACATGAAAGGCATTCTCTCATAAAAATCTGCAACCCTCTAACTAAGGGTTTGCTTTGAGTAATCATCTGGCCATCATGGTTGGTCCATCATTACATTATCAATCAAATTTTGATTGGATGGCCCAAGTCTTAATTTCATATTTGGTTTATACTTATAAGGACAAGATGGTGATGGTATAAAACATTTGAATCATGAAGCCAAGCAAGGGACCTGTGATTGGATGGTCCATTCATTTCACACTGCTCCTGATCCTAACGAAGCGACTTCCATTTTCCAGAGGAATGCCAAAAAGGCACATAAGCGTACGCAGGCAACAATTTCTCAGTGGTTTTCAACTTTTCATCGTAACAATCGATGCTAATGTGGATGGATGAGCAGTAAGACCTAACCTTTGTGAGGGTGCTCTTGCCGGAGCCGTTCTTTCCCATGATCGCATGAACCTATTATCACACGCAGACAGAAACGAACACGAGTCACATCCCAAACCAATCAAGCACTAGGCCAAGGAGCCGCAAACTCTTCCAGACCCACGCCAGAAAGCGACACGAACCTCTCCCTCGCGGATGGTTAGGTCGACGCCTTTCAGGATCTGCTGCCCGGTCTCCTTGACGGAGGCGGTAAGCCCGTGCACCTCGAGGAGGAGCTTCCCGGCGGACTCGGCCGCCGCGGCGGACGCCGCGGGCGGGCCGCGCCTCGGCCGCGCGGAGATGGAGCTCAGCGGCAGGTGGCGGCGGCTGACGGGACGGGATGGCGACGGGGAGAAGAGAGGTGAGGAGGAGGAGACGACCGCGGCGGCGAAGGGCGGCGCCATGGGAAGGTCGGGGAGGAGGCAGGTGGTGTGGTGTATCTCGTTCGGGGCGGCTGAGGCCTGAGGATGACGACGGGGTCAGTGGTGGGCCACGGTGCCGTATTTTGCCTCCTGGAGCCTAAGCGGACTTGGGCCTCTAAAATAGTGCTAAAATAAGCGTTCGATTGGGCCGCGGTTTGATTCCGATCGCGATCCTTTTGATCCCGATACGTACGCGATTCGGGGTGAGCCGTCCTCCCTCCGACGATCCGATCGACTCTTCTTGCTGTCGCCATGGAGATGGAGGACGCGTCGGCGAAGCTGGACAGGCTGAGCGACCTGCCGGACGGCCTGCTCCTCCGCATCATCTCCCTCGCTTCCCTTGGCGCCAGGACGCTCGTGCAGACAAGCTCCTGTCGCGGCGGTGGCGCCACCTCTGGCGCGAGGTGCCGCACCTCGACATCGACCCACGGGAGTTCCAGCTCGAAGAAGCCGCCTCCGACGACGACCCTCCACAAGAAGCACGATTACTACCTGAAAGAGTGGGACAGGTTCGAGAAATTCACCGACAACCTCCTCTCGCGCCACCGCCCCGACCTGCCCCTGGACTCGCTCCGGCTGCACGTCGTCAACCCTCCGCAGGGCCACGGACGACAGAATCAAGGCGACGCCGGCAGATGGGTCCGCCTCTGCCTCGAGCGCTGCCGCCCCGTGGAGCTCGACGTCAGCAGCTGCTTCAGTAAGACGGTCGTCGACCTGCGCTGCTTCGGCCGCGGCACAGATCTCACACGCCTCACGAGTCACGACCCTGCGCCTCAGCGGGGTCGTCCTGCCTTGCGGTTTCGCGCACCATGTCGGCGCATCCGGCTGTCCTCGGCTGGAGCACCTGGAGCTCGATCGCTGCGGCCTCGGCTCCACGGAGCTGGTCCTCTCTCACACGCTCAAAACTCTCGTGCTCTCCTGCCCGATGAGGATGGAGGGTCTGTACAATGAAAATCAGAGTCGCGTGAACATCATCGAGGCTCCAGGCCTTGCTTTGCTACGCATGGTTATGGACCATGACTACGCGGATAGGTTCGTCTACATCGTGCCGTCGCTCGTCCACGCCTCAATCCGTCTCAACTGGGGTCTCGTCGACGACGAACTCCAGATGCTTTGCAACCTACAGAATGCCATGAAACTAGAGTTGTCTGGCTTGGCTTCGATAGACCAGGTGCGTTAGTTAAATTTTGATCCATCAAATCCAGATTGTTTCTCACGCCGAGTTCTCTGATTATAAATTCAGGTGTTGTATGGAACAGAAGAAGTCTTTCCCAAGTTTCGCAACTTCTCCGAGTTCTCTAACTTGGAGGAACTTTCTGTGGAGAATTGCCAGGTATATATATTTCCGTGTTTGTGTCCTAACCTGTGATTTTGCTCACCGCGGTTTTCCGTCTTTGTTTCAGTTCGGGTTGCCGCAAGTTTATGGTGTACCATATGAAGGACATGGAGACTTGCGAATGTTTCATAACCTAAGAACGTTGCACCTCGGCAAGTGCGACTTGACCATGAGACGGGACGCTGAAGCGCCAACGATGTTGGAATATTTCCTCCAGAATGCTGCAAAGTAAGTTTCTATCTTCTCGATCAGTATGTCCTAACTAATCTACCGTGACTTATACAACAACTAATATTCTTACATGAATCCTTGATGCTGCTGCCAAACTGAAGCTTCCGGGAGGGATGCAAGGAAGGTCCAAGTCGAAGAAGATGTCGAGTCAGTGTGTGAACCTCAAGTCCGCAGAGATCAAATATGTTAAACAAGACGGTGTTAGCCAGATGGTCGATCTCCTGCTGGGCGTTGCCAAGAACCTGCAAAGAAGTAGCATCTTAGTTTCCAAAGCTTAGTTGCATGACTAGAAACAGAATAATCAAATGTGGGCTCTGGTTACATGTAGCCTTTTTTCAAAATCGAAAAAGGCACTTTGAAGTTAAAAATCTGAAAACAAATCAAAATGTATACAAAGGATATATCCTACAAGCATGTGAAATTTTCAATCAAAATATACCTTATACACTGGGCTTACACAAAATGACAATTTTTCGAGCAGGTTTGAAAATGTGTATTATTCACATTACTTATAACCACAATATTGTCATTAGCATTTAGATTTTTTTACTTTGAATATACCTTATATAAACTGGAACCTTCGCCTCTCTCTCTCCTAATCTCTACTATATAATATTGTTTGAGGAGGTGTTGGTGCGTTTTTCACTTTTCCGGTTTTACCCCTGGGTTTTGGGAGAATTTACGGCCGCTGCCACCGCCAAGTGAAAGTAACGCTTCGTTTTAGACAGGCAGGAAGCGGTCAACGGACCACTTGACCCTTTCGATCCAGAATTCCCCTCCCGTTCCCTGCCTCATCCTTCTCCAACAGCAGGTGCCATCCTCGCCTCCACTTCTTCCCGCTCCACCGGCGAGCGCCGCCCTCCCCTCCCCTCCCCTTCCTCCCGATCCCTGGAAAGCACGCCCATTCCCTAATACGAACTTCCCCGCGCCCCTCCTTAGACCGGGACACCGGCGGCTTTCGCCCTCACGCCGCCCTTGTTCAGTTCGCCAGCGGCATCACCCTGACCAAGCGCACGGCCGCCGCTCCAGTCCACAAGTGCACGGCCGCCGCCTCTCCTGTAAACTCTCGCAAGGCTCCTCAATTTCGACATGGCGCCACGGAGACGACCAGGTCAGTGTCGGGCATACGAGTTCCAGGTCCGTTGGACTGCCTTGTAGGAGCTCGGCGGCTCCATCACGTGCTGGCTGGCAGGGACGCTAGCTCTTTTTTTTTTAAAGAGCATGCCAAAGGCATACCTTAGCTTTATAGAAGGAGAGAAAGACAATTACAAGATACTGAAACCCAATGCGAACATCGGGTGCAGCAACACTCCGCACTCCACACTCACACACTAACTACTCTCTCGCAATATTTTCACTCCTACTCCCTCTCGCCTGTTGCCAAAGCTCCAACTCATCTCCAATTCTGCTTAGTAGTTGAGGTACATTGCATTGATCACGAGTGCGTTCGAAAACTCGCGCATTCCTCTGCTTCCAGAGCATCCAAGCAACGAGGATTACCAAGGTGTCGAAACGTCTCCGATCTCGAGTTTGAACCCTGCATCTCACCTCGAGCCACCAGCTTTCCAGGGTTGCATCCTGGGACGGGGGTTGGATTTGCAGTCCAGCTCTAAGTAAACAGCCCAGCCATACTTCTCTTGCGAAAACACACTGTACTAGAATATGATCCACGCTATCTTCTTCTTGCAAACAAGTGTAGCAAGCGTCCGGGTGTTCTTGCAAGCCATGCCGCGCCCTACGGTCAGAAGTCCAGAGCCTATACTTTGTGGCTAGCCAACCAAAAATCTTGCACTTGACCGGCGCAAAAGATCTCCACAGTGGTTTAGCGATTGCACTCCGTTGTTGTCCCTGGCAAAGTGCATCATAAGTTTCTCTAGCCGAATAGCGCCCTGATCTAGCACAAGTCCATCTGAAGATGTCCAAGCTCTGCTCATTCCGATCCACAGAGTTAACCTCAAACCATAAGCTAGCGAACTCCTCATTACCTTCTTCAGATAGCTCCTCCGAAATGTCCAGAACCCAGCTGTTATTAACCATGCCTTGCGCCACTGTTCTAGTGTTCTTTCTCCTTGTGCTGACTGCAAGAAACACATGAGGTGCAATGTCTGAAACTCTGCTGCCATGCACCCATCTGTCAGTCCAGAACATCACCTTCTCTCCGCAGCCGACAGATATCTGCGCAAAGCTGTGAAACACAGCCATCACCTCCTTATCTCTTAACGCCGGCAGCCCGTGCCATGGCCTGGAAGGATCAGTACGCCTTAGCCATTCCCATCTAACTCTCAAAGCCAAGCCCTGCAACCTCATGTCCTTGACTCCGAGACCGCCGTGCAAGATAGGCCTGCTTACTGCATCCCACGCCACCATACACTGCTCAGCTCGTAGCTCCTTTTTTCCAGCCCAGAAGAAAGATCTCAGCCATCCTGCCTTTTTAAATCATCCTGCCTGTATTCCTCGCTCTACAACAAGAACGGTAGAGTTGGTGGAGATAAGCTTCACTTGGACTCGACTCTTTTAGAAAGAGACATATCGTTGTTTCAGTTCAATTTTCTTACTTCCAGACCTGATTTTATCTGTAATAAAATTCAGTACAAAACAACAAAACATCACCTGACGATTTGTTAGTATTATTTTCCTGGCTTCAGGCCAAGCATCTTGTTACCAGATTTGACCTTTGCATCTGTATCAGTTGGTTTACCACGCCGCTGAGGAGCTTTCATGATTTTCTGATGTTCGGCAGTAGTAGCTGTCAGGTTTGATATTGATCTTGCCCTAAGAAACTTCTACCTTTCCTGCAGCTAAATATATTGGGCCACCAGTTATTGAATCTACATTTAGACTTTGGCTTCTAATAATTCTTCTCAATATATGAGAAGGGTGATTACATGATTTGCCACAAGTTTTTCATCAAAAACGATGGTGAACGGTGGTCTATAAGAGGACACCTTGTGGACTAACAGCAGTACTGAATTTTTGTCTGATTCAGATGTCTGCATTTCTGTATCACTGTATGTCACGGATATCTTTTGGGTAAGCCTTTTAATGCATATTTGTCCGTCTACATTACATGGCAGAATGATTCAGTAGCACCATGAAAGAATTCATCCTTCTCCCTTTTATTGTCTTGATTTGGAATTGCAATCTGTTTGCATGCCTTCTTAATCTTGAATATATATACATATACTGATCGCTGATTTGAACAGACAATTCAACACAGGTGCTGACTTAACAACACACTGAAACTGTGTTGTTTTTAAATACAGAGAACTGAAACTGTGAACCACATTCTTTTGTGTATTACCCATGCTTCACCGTGAACCATCTTTGCCTTTTTTTCAAAAGCGTTATGTTTTAGCTCCCAGCAGGATGTTGTAGTACTCGCCTTTTTATCCGAGATGTGATGTTCTCCATGAATACATGATGGTGGGAATTTGGTGAAACACTGGATGTGCAGGGCATTCAGGTATACGCTACCCCCCCTTAAGAATTTTCTGGACATGCTACTACTGAGAATGCCTGATTGGTACTATATATTGACATTCTATTGGTTGCAAGTCAATTTGTTCAACTCCATGACATCAGCACTTTTCTTTCAGAATTGTCCGTAGCAACGCACGGGCATTTTTGCTAGTAGTAGTAGTATTAGATTGTGTTATTCCTACGAGGAGTATGTCGAGATGTCGCTTCCCTAGTGCTTCTCTTGATAGCCAACGAGCTACGACCATGGCCTCGTAATGTTTTCTCTCACTTGGCTTCCAAGGTAGAAGATGAAGGGGGCACCTCTCTAATTAAGCTCGTTGGAGCCTGGTGGCGGGAAGATTTGGAGCTTCTTTTTTTTTCCTTTCCCTCGCGGTCATGGTGATGGGGAGCTGGGGAAGAAGGGGTTTGCACTCAGAGTTCCCCAATGCCGACGCTTTGGGGGGTGTTGGGGTGCACACATCGCAGTGTGAACCAGGAGTAGTGATGACCTGTGGAGCATATCAGGGTGGCTTTTGAGGGTTGATGCTATTCTTGGCCAGGGTTGCCACTCCATGCTCTAGTGCGGTTTTCTCCACGAGTTTTTTTTTTTCATCTATTGATGGAGGGTCTTCGGTATTGGTGAGGGATCTTCTGTCGACATCGCCCCAAGTGGCAAGTTCCCCGGTGTTGATGTTGATGCCTGAGCCTCGAGGACCCCGGCGAACAACGGCGAGGATGAAGGACCTGATTGCTTTGCATAAGTTGGATGACGGTTTTGTAATTTCTTTTCACTAGTACACGTGCACGTGCAACGCACGTATAATATTGTAACATATACAAAAGAATTATAAAAAAATTTAATCTCATTATCCAAGTGAAAACCGACAATATAATTAGAACTGACAATTTCAAAGAAGAAATCTGTCCTGAACTCCTGATACAAACCAAATATTTGTACAACTTGAGATGTTGGTTTCATATTTGTTGTCCTTGTACGCTAGCATGTGTACCAACACATTCTCTCTTCATTTTGCATCAGAAAAAATTGGGAGTACTTGATGACCACGACTATTGATAAATATATTTAAAATTCATATATAGGAAAAAAAATTATAGCATATTTGATATGGATGGAAGCAAACAATACAGAGTCATGTCATCAATCCCAAGATCGGAGAGCGGCATCCAAACAAAAGTGTGTTTGAAATTTGGATCAACTCTCCGTGCAACACGTGTCTCTACAAATATATTTCAAGTTGATCGTACTAAAGCAGCCAGAAGTATAAAATATATTGGTGGAAACAATAAATTTCGATCCAGATACTATTTCGGAACAATAAATTTCCAAATCAATAATCATCGTTTCATGCAAAGAATTTCCTAGTACAAGTAGTTGGTGTTGATCATTGTGATTCCACCAGATGTAGTAATATTGAAACAACATGAATACGAACTTAACTTTCATCCACCCGGAACCTCTATATTAATATGACGATGGAATTTATTGAAACACATTGCACATCTCATTTTCTCCACACAATGATAGATGCAAGAATAATACGAACTTAACTTTCATCCTCGTCTCCGTCCCTTATGTTAGATCAATACAATACTGGAGGTAGTCGTAACCAAAATAGTGTGTAATCAATAGAATTAATGCCACAAATAAAACTGTTGCTAAGTGCTAACCTGCTAGGTGAACATGGCAGCACCGCGGATCTGCTGCTCCCGCCGACGGTATGTATGCCTCGGTCCAGGAATCTGTGGCTCCTCCACTGGAGGGGACCCAACGTGGGGCTCAGACGGAGGAGGGCCGGCTCCATTGGAGCGGAACTGCACGAGCTGGGACTGCATCTGAAATAGGGGGAACAGGGGCGAGGCGTGGCAGGAGACAGAGGAGAGAAGAAGGAGGACGGCCGGGTTCCACTTACCTCGGTGCTCGCCCGTGCCCTCGACCGCTGGACTCCCCGGCCGGCCACGCCCGTCGCCGAGGTCGAGGCCGTGCGGCCAGCTTCTATCTGGCCGGCCGCGCCGTCACCATCGCCGAGGCCGTGCTTGCCCTTGCGGCCGTGCCCTCGACCGCTCCCCTCCCCGGCCGGCCGCGTCCGTCCTCGTCGCCGTGGCCGAGGCCGCGCATCCGGCCAGATCCTGTCTAGCCGACCGCGCCCGTCGCCGTCGTCGAGAGAGGAGAAAAGTCTAACCAGTTGAACCAGTTTATTTTTAGCTGTGGCAATCCTGTAATTAACACGAAATTGAAAAGGTTTGGAGCGATCTGTATCGTTGAGCAAATAAACGTCTCAGATTTAATGTATCAACATAGCACAACACATGTTTGCTCTTTTAATAATACTAGTATACCTGCACGTGCAACGCACGTCTCTACAAAGCATGTCTTCCGATTAAGCTAAATATCATCACCTACACACACATTACAGAGTAGATAACATTGGTCCTTTTACCTACAATTTAAGAAATCTAAGCACCCTCTTAGGCTAAATGAAATCATGTTTAATAGAATATTTGGTCGAAGCATATTACAAGTAAACTACTCCTGATGCGCGTCGGGCCCTCCAAGAAGAGATCTACGGCGGCGGCTCCGGCGACGATAGAAGCTGCTGGACCAGAGGTTGGAAGGGGAAAAGCAGCAATCGAGCACTCCTCTGCCTCGTCTGAAGAGGATGGGACGGCTGGGCCCGCACTTTTGCCCTCGGGCTCTTCGGCCTAGCCCGCTCGAGTCTCCATCTCCGGTTCTAGTTCCGGCACGCTCTCCATGGAGTCCGACTCCGAGCAGGATTCCGCCGGCCAAGGCGTAATTGGTACGTCTCCGTCTGCTACGCCACCGCGGAGGCCACGTCAAATTGCTTTCATTTATTCACAAAGTACAATCACTGCATATACAGAAATATATCGGGTAAAATTCATTACAACCGGTCCCAATCAACCAGCCTTGAGTTTAAAAACTTCACTATTGCAGGAACCACATCGGGTAAAATAGCAAGTCAGCGAAAAACAGAGCTTCAGATGGGCGTCAGTGACAGGAGAGAATTACAGGATTTCAGCTACCAAAAATTTCAGTAGAGCCTCCGAGGGTGTGCTCGCTGTGGGCGTCATGGCATACGCTGGACGGCCTGAGTTGGATGACCCTTACCTTTGCGGCAGCACGGACGTAAAGCTCTTCGCGGCAGCTACACAGATAACCATTGGGATGGCTCGGGCCAATTTTTGATGAGACCGGCGGCTTCAGGGATCGGCACCTTGCGACATGGCGCCTTCTCTCTTTGATATTGCAGCACGCAAGAACAGAACAGCCAGGCAAGCAGTTACTGCTGATCGTTGGCAGCTTGACCTCCGTCATGGTCTGGCCCAGGAAATCAGATTGGATCATGTGTGCGGATTTCCTTCATCAAGCGACCACAGGAACGGCGAGCCGCTCGCCTCCAGCCCGGCTGCGAGCTCCGGCAGCTCGTCCGGCCGCGGCGAGGCGACGTCGGTGCCGAAGCTGACGTACGTCACGTAACGCGCGGGGCCATAGGAACGACGCGCCCGCGCCTCCGGCCCGGGCTCGAGCTCCCGCAGATTGTCCGGCCACAGCGAGGCCTCTCGAGGTCGGGGAATCGCGTCTCGGTGACGCGCGGGGGAGTGAAAGGCGGCGTCGCGGCGGGACGCGCTGTAGCGGCGAGGCGACGCGGGACGCGTTTTCTTTTCTTTTTTATCGGTGGCAATATTTTGTAATTAACGGCAAAACGAAAAGGTGGTGGCAATTTGGTCGTATTATGCGATTTGGTGGGAGGGCAAAACCGTCCAAAACGGACAATGTTGAGTTGTCAAACATTGGGACGATCTGAGCCGTTTGATCGGATATTGAAGAGCTCAGATTTAAAGTATCCCAACAATACAAGTTTGCTCTTTTAATAGTAGTATAGAGTATAGATTTAGGGTCCTCCATGTAAACTTGTATCAGCTGCATGATTAATGCAGTTATAGGCCCTCCAGGGTCTCTCCCGTTCACAAAAATAAAGCAACTAACCCGCTATATATCTAGAAGCTGTGGATTTCGATCTATTCACTATTCATATTGTAACAGGTATCTTGGTTTGAGAACTCTATTTGGTGACTGCTTCGTAAGTATTTTTTGTTGTGCAACAAAGTATAGACATAGCAGTTATTACTCCTCGCTCCCCGTTCCCCTGCTACAGTAGACAGGAGGCGGAGAGAAGGCGACTCCGAGTTTCTTGCTCGCGTCGGCGGATCCGCCGCTCCCCTCCGCCTCCGGCCGCCGTTCCGGCACCGTGAGGTGGGGGGAGCTCCGGCTCTTGCGTGTGCGTGTAGATTAGGTGTGCGTTCCCGGGCGGCGCTATCGAAGACGGAGGCGATGGCGTCGGTGTTTAGGGCGTGGTGCTTCCCCTCCTTCCTCTGTTCCGGCCTCGTCGCCGGGGAGGCCGTGAAGCTTCGTCGGGCGCTCTTCTTCTCCTTTGTTTCTCTGGCCGGCCGTGGCGGCGAGGGGAGAAGCTGGAGGAGGTCGGCGACCCGCTTTTGTTGCAGGTGGTTCTGGGTGGTTCTCTCTGGTGGTCTTGCTCCGGCCGGCCGAGGTGGCGAGGGGAGCAGCTTCTGGAGGTGGCTTCGTGCAGGTGGAGGTGGTCCTGGGCGCCGCGGCGGCGGCTGGAAGAAGGGTGGAGGCGGGAGGGTGGCGCTGTGGCCGTGTTCTTTCAACGAGACCAGATTTCGTCGCTGCGCGGCGGATGGCTCCTGCGGCTGTCTACTACATGTGGTGGTGCTTCCTCTCGGCGGTTGGCGGTACGGCGTCGCCGGCGGCGCTTAGGAGCTTTGGGCGCGGCTGTGGGTCTGATTGCGTTTCTCTCCGGCGGCTTAGGGTGCTTTTCGCACTTTTCTGGGTTTCCTTGTAATTTCGTGTTTGTTCGGGGATCTGTTTGTAAAAGTGTCGAGCCTCCTAATTTATGAATCAGACCCTTCCTCAAAAACAAAAACAAAGTATAGACATAGGCGGTCACATACACATGCGAACAGGTCGCGCAGGAGCACACACAACCGGCCTAGCTCAGAAATAACATTATACAAAAACTCACGCACGGGTACACAGAAGTTCAATGCTCCAGATTTGCTCAATATATATCGATTATAAGCCAGGTGGTGCCGGTGTGCACGGATACCTACTACACAAAACCTTACTCAGCAAAAAAAACATGAGCCACGGGATTGCCATCCGTCAATGCTCCAGATTTGCTCAATGTATATCGATTATAAGTTTTACCCGCTAATCAAAATCATTGATCTGCTTAATTTGACGACCAAACTTTACCTAATGATGAGCTAATTCTTCCACGCCCACCACGCTAATTATACTATTTAGTAATTATAACTAGTTATTTGAATTTTTATATTGGTAACTAAAAGTACTGGTGGCCAACTAGCAAAACGATCAATCAGTCTTCATAAGTAAAAAAGCATCGCATTGCTAAAACTGGTACTCCGTAAGACGAATATAATGATGTTTCTCTATCATACTCACTCTGTATCAAAATATAAGACTTTTTATCATTTTTCTGATCACATGTATCTAGACATATTTTAGTGCAAAGTTCACATGAATATTGCACTAAAACATGTCAAAATACATGTGTGCAGAAAAAGTTAAAAAGACTTATTATATTTTGATACGGAGGGAGTATTTGTTTTCACTTTAATCGACACGTGCATTGCAAGTGTACGATTGCGGGTACCGAAGGAAACAGAGAGAAGAGAAGCAAGCGTTCACATTCCCCCACAAATCGTGCGACTCGCTGAAAAGACAACGACCGGAGATGCCTAAGAGCATCTCCAGTCGGCCCCCCGGCGCCCCCCAGGAGGCCTAAATAGCGTCGTTTGGCCTATTTAGCGCCGTTTGGCTCCCAGTCGGTCCCCACAGGAGCCCAAACTGCGCCGTTTCGGTCGAAATTAGCGCCCGCGCACTCAATCCAAACCCAGCCCACTGGGTTGCGCCTGGGGAAGTCGACGGAAGGGAAAACGCGCATGGGCCAGCGTTGTCGGCGAGACAGTGCATTTCCCCACTCGGACGCGTCCCTTCTCTACCCATTCCCCTCACCGCCCTTTTCGCCGCCGGCACCACCTCTCCCCCCTCCGCCGCGTACAAACGCCCAGGAAGGCCACCACCCCACACCTCCACGCCGTCGGCGCCGCCACCTCCTCCGCCGTGATCTAGCCGCAAGGAACAGTCTCGGGAAGATTTGCGCCCACCTTGCCCGCGAGGTGTTCGACGTTTTGTCCGCCCAGCCATGGACTCCGACGATGAGCAGCTGATCGCCGATCTGCTGGACGAGGAAGCCCAGGCCGCCATTGATGATGAAGAGCACATGCTCATCCTCCGCTGTCTTGCCGACCTACTTGCAACCGAGGCGGCGCCGCGGCATGGTGGCTCGGCACCCGGTCGCCGCTAGAGCAAGCCGAGGCAGCGGATGGAAGGCTACTGCATCCTCCACTCTGACTACTTCGCCGACAATCCGGTGCAAGACGAGGCGGTGTTTCGGCGTCGTTTCAGGATGAAACGGAAGCTCTTCCTCGACATTATGCATGCCATCCGGGAGTTTGACACCTACTTCAAATGCAAGAGGGATTGTATCGGCACCGCGGGCTTCACCTCGCTTCAGAAGTGCACGGTGGCGATGAGACTGCTTGCATACGGTGCTCCCGCTGATTCGCTGGATGATTATTTGCGCATGTCCGAGTCCACAACCATTGATTGCTTGAACAGGTTCTGCCGGGCAGTGGTTGCAGTGTTTGGGCCAACCTACTTGCGATCACCCAATGAGGAAGACATTGCTCGGATCCTAGCCACGAATGAAGCAAGAGGCTTTCCTGGGATGCTTGGAAGCATCGACTTCATGCATTGGTCGTGGAAGAACTGTCCATTTTCTTGGCAGGGGATGTACAAATGCCACAAAGGATCTTGCAGCGTGGTACTAGAGGCAGTGGCTACACAGGACCTTTGGATTTGGCATGCGTTCTTCGGCATGCCAGGATCTCACAATGACATCAATGTTCTGCAGTGCTCGAATGTCTTTGGCAAGTTTGTTGAAGGCCATGCTCCTCCGGTGAACTACGAGATCAATGGGCACGAGTACACAAAGGGCTACTACCTTGCAGATGACATATGTCCCAAGTGGTCTATATTTGTGAAGACCATCTCCAACCCTGTGCCAGGAAGCGCGGCAGCTTGGTTTTCTCAGTGCCTGGAGGCTTGCAGGAAGGATGTCGAGCGGGCATTTGGTGTGCTGCAGTCTCGATTTGCTGTTGTCCGGTACCCCGCTCTGACTTGGTCGAAACCCAATATGTGGGAGGTGATTCACTGTTGTGTGATCTTGCACAACATGATTATTGAGAGCGAGCGGGATGATCCGGTGTACGACACTGAAGAATATTACCGGCAGGGTCCTCTTGCAGATGTAGATCACCAGGTGTCGGCATCATGGGCAGTCTTCCTCGCTATGCGCCAGGAGATTCGAGACTCAGTAATCCATACGCGGCAGCAAAATGATCTGGTGAATCACTTGTGGGTGCGCAAAGGAAACGGCAACGCCTAGTTTGATGTGTTCTATTTGGTTGCATTGTTGGACTATTTGTGTGTGAATTTGTATGTTTAACTATTTGCGTGTGTTTAGCAAGAAAAAACTATTTGCGTGTGGATTTTTATATGTTGAACTATGTATACAATATCATGTTTGTGTGACTAGCTAAATGTCCGTGCGTTGCAACGGGAGCATAAACATTGTAACAGGTTTCAACAATCATCATCCCATTTTCAATAACAGAAGCCGTGGTGTACTTTCCACTCTAGCTCGAATTTTAAAATATGTAGCTAAGTTTTCTAAAAAAAAAATTGCAAGATTCTGAAGTCTAAATATTAAGTTGATAACAAGAATAATACAAAGCGACATTCAATAAATATTTCCTATCGTTGCACACGTCGCGCATGTAAAGATAATGATCGTGAAAAGCAACATAGATACTCCCGTGTTCATATGCTCCCTTTATTGAAAACATATTTCGTGATGTCAAATTTTTTGAAAAAAAATCCGCTCATACATCTCGACATTCTATAGCTATTTTTTTTAATAATACATTTTTTTAACTAATTTCGAAAAATATTATGCGAATCCACGAAATTTCGAAAATAATGCGGCCTCGGCCTGGGCTAAGCCGATTAGGGCATGTCGGCCCGGGCTAAGCCGAGGCCGATAAGTCGCTGGACACACACACGGGTCGGGCTACTTTTTCCTCCACGCTCTCTCTTTCTTCTTTCTTCTTGCTCACCGAAACAAAAAGATCCATGGCGATTTCTTCCCTCCCCCGGTGATTTCTCCATCCAGCCAGCAAATCTTAAGCCTACAGCTGTTAGAGAGTTAGGGAAACTCCGATCTACAGATGGGTTAGGTTGTGGGTGTGATTTGGTGGTGCTTTTTTGGAGCAATGGTGGAGATGTGGAGGAGGTTGGTGTAGCTCGTGGAAGACATGGTGGTGGTGGTTCTGCTGCTCCGGCCGTGGTGGTGGTGGTGGTGGTGCTACTCCATTGAATCAAGGCACGCTTCAAGAGTATGATTTTTTTTGGCTAATTAGGGTTTACAGTAATTACGTATGCATTATTTTTAAGTATATAGTTGTTCCGGTAGTAATAATTAAGCATATAGTTGTTCTCGGTGATAACAGTAATTTGGTGTCACATTTTTAGGTTGTCGAGATGAGTAATTTAGTGAAATGTTTGTTTTACTACGGTCCTGGCACAGTTGTAGTAAATGAGTTGGGAGCTGATTTGGGTCAGTTTCGATGGTCAGAGTTGGAACTGAGCGACCCACAAACATGGTCAATAAGTCAGCTGAAAGATTGGTTGGCAGCATGTTTAGGGCTTAATCCTGAAACAGACACCGTCGGTGTGCATGCACTGTGGACGAAGTCAAGGTCACCGGTGTTTTTTTATTTGAGTCCGATAGATCGGACCTCTCAGATGGTGCGATGGTTGCAAGGCTGCGAAAGCAGGGGATGTACCCCTATCGCCTTACTGATACCTGTCGCGAAGGAGGTGATTCCGCCTGAAGGCGAGGGAGGGCACGATCCTGGACAGAGTAGTCATGAGATGCATTTATCTGAACATGATTATAATCAGGAAGATGTTGGAGGTGATGGTTATGAATCTGGCCAAAACAGTCAGGCAGAAGTAGCAGATGATGAGGGTGTTGAGGCAGATGCAGATGAGGAATTCCAACAAATGATGGAAGAGGAAGATGAAGATGGTGATAATGCTTATGGTGATGATTCCGACGAGTCGGATGACAAACATGTCGTGCCCAATCCTGCGTCATGGAGTCATGACTTCTCTTCGTCAATGACAGTGAACGATGGTCATCCATACTTGGATGTCCTTTGTTGTTGCAGCTTTGGTCATGGGAGAGGTTCCCAATTGGACGACCAGACGTGCGTGCTGGCGAGGCTTACCCAGTGGGTGCGTTTTTTGATGTTGATCACATAGACATGCCTACTTTTGGTTTTCTCTGGACACGTCGTCAGGTATGTCTAATCTAGATATTTATCACAATTGTTACATTTTTATTCGACTTGGGCTAACTTTTGTTTCGTGCGGAGACGCTTTGCTCATTCTCAGGTGAAGAACTGCTACTCGGCATTCACCGAGCAGTTCAACTTTCTGAGCTCGAATGCGGTAATATGGGAGCCGTACACGTACGTCGGACGTCGATCACCGCCAAGCACCACAACGCCCACCGCGTCATCCCCCACAACAGCAGCAACCACAGCCGCAGGTCACGCCCCAGGATCGACAGCGCCCGCGACCTCGTATGACGTCGCACCCGTCGCCCAGGGCACCCTCTCCTGACCAGGTTGGAGGCTCGTCTTGGCATCAGCAGTTCAGTCCAACGACGGGCTACCAGCTTCGACCACCTCCCCAGCCACACGGTAAGTACCTTGTAAATATTTATTCACCACGCTAAATGCTACGTACTTGTTTCTTACAGTTTTATTGCATCCAGGAGCCTACGGATATCGTCCGTCTATGTCCGCTCAGCAGTCGTCTGGATCCGCATGGGAGAGTGAGCAGGAAAGTGGGAGCATCCCTGAAACACACACACAGCTGGACTATTGGATGGGTATGTACAACACTCATCCACCACAGCCCACACAGGAGACACAACAGGATCACGACGAGTCCCTGGTTCCTGCACGTGACGTTCGGCCACCGCACAGGCTTGGATGGACGACGCCTAACCCACCACCTCCGCGTCGTGGCAGACGTCGTGGCTGACACTTCACTCTATTCGTTGAGACTTGTCTATCTATCTATGTACCAGACTTATTTATATCTATGTTGGGACTTGTCTAACTATCTATGTACTAGACTTATTTCTTAGTTGCTACTACTCTGTTTCGATTATTGGTGATGATGGCTGACTATTTTTCGCATTGATATTAAACAAACCTTGCAAATTACATTGACAGCAAAAAATTTAAGATACAATATGCAAATCAAGATACATCGGTACTACCAACACTACACAAAGTCATCTCCCGTCGATGCAGCCTCCTGCGTCAGCCGATGCAGCACCCTTGCCCTTCGACGACGCTTCACTCTTGCCCTTCGACGATGCTTCACCCTTGCCGGTCAATTTTTCCCGCCATTTTGTTCCCGCCCTTTTCCTCTCGCCCTTTTTTCCCGCGCTGGCCTATCTCCCGCCAAATCTTCTCATCACGGCCTATAAAAATCACTGCGCACTAAGGTTGGTAAGCCTTGTAGTCCGCTCACTCGAACATGTCGAGATTTCCTTCAGATGGTAGTTTCCCGGCAGGAATGTCGGCACTCCTTTTGAGGTTAACGGCCGAGTTCAAGGTAGACAATAAGGAGATCCCATTTGAGGATATTGTTAGTCATTCACCTCATCTCTGTGAGCTATCAGCGAAGCTAGCTAGGCATGGGTGGCCATGGAGGAATTACAAGGAAATAAAAAAAGAACTCGTGAGGCTGCATGCTAGGTGGCAGAAGAAGAAGCTAACATATAGGAGTGAAGCAGATATGTTGGATGCTCTTAGTAAACCGATTTTATGGGTCGAGGAGAGCGAGGACGAAGATGATATCTTCATGCCCACTGAAGCGAGCAAGAGAGCGGCAGCAACGGCGACGGCGTCGAAGGGCAAGGGTGCAGCGTCGTCGAAACGCAAGGCTGAAGCATCGTCGAAGGGGAAGAGTGCTGCGTCGTCGAAGGATAAGGGTGTTGCGTCATCGGAACGCAAGAGTGATGCGGGAGGCTGCGTCGATGGTAGATGACTTTTCTTTTTCAATTTATGTTGTGTTGTCGCTACTCCCACTTTTCTTGTTGTATGTGTAAGTTGCAATGTTTGTTTAATGAATGAAAAAATGTATTAGTTAAAAAAATTAGCAAAAACAGGCGGGAGAGAAGACGTCGGGAGAAAGGGCGGGAACGAATTTGGCGTGAGAAACAGGCGGGAACAAATTTGGCGGGAGAAACGGGAGGGAGAGAAGAAGGCGGGAACGGGTGTCGCCGGGAAGGGTTGGCGCGAAGAACGCAGGGAAATATCGATGCATGCAGCAGTCGGCCCAGCAACAGCCGACTGGGCCTGGTCGGCTGGGCCAAGGCCGACAAGGTCCAGTCGGCTTAGCCCTGGCCGATAGGGTTCTCTGACAGGCGGAGGCGTCGACCGACAGCCTTATCGGCCCAGCCCAGGCCAATATGGCCTAATCGGCTTAGCCCAGGCCGAGGCTGCATTATTTTCGAAATTCCGTGGATTCGCATAATATTTTTCGAAATTAGTTTTAAAAATGTATTATTAAAAAAAATTAGCCATTCTATACGCGCTCGTAAAATTTCGCTGAAAAGCCTAAAAATTCTCATAAAAGCCTGATTTTAACATCTTTTTTGTCTTTCTATACCGGCCCCCAAAAATGGGTTTTTGGTGGAACTACTTCGGAGACACATAGGATGTCAAGATGTACATGTGAATATTTTTTATTTTGTTAATATTTTGAAATGTGTTTGAAATGTATTTTAAATAACGGGCCCGCCTGTTCTGAGGTTTCTGAACCTGGTGGCGAGGCAAAGGTTGCAGGGGGCAGCGGCGAAGGCGGCCGGCCTGTTGCAGCGTGGCGACGAGCTTCACGGTCCCGTTCTGGGCCCAACTGGACCCTATTATGACTGGTACTTGGTACTCGTGGTCGTGGATGCGGAGCTAGGAGCGTGGTGGTTCTTCTTCGGAGAGAGCGCAGCGGTTGCGGGTCTTCGTCGCTTAGTCGATCCGCCTATGTTGTTTTTTCTTTCTTCTTTTCCTTGCCTTTCTTTCGGTGTGTGTTTGTTGTCGCCCCAGCCGTGTCTCTCGTTGATTGTATCGGGTGGTTGCTATATTAATATAGCGGGGCTACGGCCTATTTCATCGATGTATTTTAAATGAAGGGTGCATATAATACATAGTACTCACCAAAAATAACTTATCGAATGTATCTCGATAATGGGAAGAACCTTGGTTAAAATAAGGCCTTTCATCCTCTCGTCTCTGATGACCACGCATTACCTTGGTTTTCGCTCTATATATCTATTGGGTCATTCATTTTTAACACCATAACAGGTAATTTAGGCCATAAGATTTTCAAACCAGACAACTTTTATTCATCTCCCAACTTGAAGCACCTTATTTGCTGAGTAGACATCATTTTTTACCTTATAGCAAACTAAGTTGGCTGCCACCTGTCCCAAACGGCACTAATTTTGACATAATTCAGACATATACACTGTTTGATGGAATCACAAAGAAGAAAAAGGATATGTGAATTCGATAGCAAGAAAAGAAAACTTTGACACCACAAAGCCTAATTATTGGCGTATTCTTTTGCAACTGTAAGCAATCTCATACAATTATCCGATTGATGTAAACATTTTTTTCAAGAAACACTACATCATTCCATTACGATAAC
The DNA here is from genome assembly GCA_947311845.1 of Poa pratensis. Taxonomy (NCBI): domain Eukaryota; kingdom Viridiplantae; phylum Streptophyta; class Magnoliopsida; order Poales; family Poaceae; genus Poa; species Poa pratensis. The sequence continues at coordinate 16,747,105 of CAMZMU010000076.1, read as the reverse complement.
AGGCTAGCAATGTCACCTACAACATCTTTTACAAGCCAAGTTTCAGAATGGACATCTTACATAAGTACAGACCAACAAACAAATGATCCAGTCCTAGAACATATGACGCATATATATTACGACTACAAATGATCAGAATTAGTAGTTCATGACAAATGATAAGTGTTCAGCAGTAAAATCAGACACGCGAAACATTGATGCATCTAGAGGCAAAGCACCTTAAGCCCTCTCACAACGGATCCTCCTAGCCAGCTGAATGTCCTTGGTCATGATGGTCACACCCTCTTGGCATGGATGTCCCACCAGGTACGCCTCTGCATGCACCACCACTGCGTTGCTCTGGAAACGCAAATTAGTCAGCACAAACAAAACAGGATGCCAAAAGAAGCTTATTTTACTTTGATGAGAGTTGACATAACAGGAGCACATTGATAGAGTGCACAATTGTCACCTTGAAATCCTGGTTAATGTCCTTACGAAGCCTCTGGAATGGAAGCTTCCTTATGAGCAGCTCAGTGATCTTCTGGTACTTGCGGATCCTCACTTCAAAGTCACATGTGAGACTTAGATTTTCTCATTTGAAAAATATTGTGAGCAGATCAGTGATCTTCTGATAGATGGCATAAAGGTTGAGGTTTATAGTATACTCTGTAAGTAACAACACGGCAATGTCATAAAAAATCTGTCAATATTACATCAACAAACCTTGGTAGTTAGCTGCTTCCTTGGAGCCTTTCCTCCAGTGCACTTACGGGCAGTTAACTTACTACGAGCTATGAGCAAAAACTTTGGTCACCTGAAGAAACCGAAGGATATCAGTTCCCTGAATATTGCCATGCCACATGAAATATAGTAGTCTAACAACTGTACATAAATGGCAGAAGTAAAATGTGCATCGATAGTAATGAATATGTTTGGTAACCCTACAGAGTTCCAACAACGACAATGATATATGAATATCTAGATGAAACACACAGTACTAATAACAAAGATTGTTAATCTAGAAGATCATTAACTACAGGGAGATAGAATTTCCTACTTCAAAAGAAAGGACCAGTTTACTTTTAACTAAGATTGTTCATTCAGAAGATACCCAGAATACAACACGCATACCACTAAGAATAATCAAGCTACCAAATCCAAATCATTTTAGGCAAGAAATTTTGCAAATGGAAAGCAAGAGAATTATATGGCCCATATTTTCTAGTTACCAGATTATATAGTTGAATATCTTTTTCCCAAAGTCAACGGCATATGCCTTTAATATATCCAAAGTATGAGCTTTAGAAAACTAACAACAATCAGCCGAGATTACGTACTTAAAGACTGAATATCATACACAGGAAACATTTACAGCAACAATACTTTCCACTCCTTCCGATTCAGATGAAACACACGGTACACTTGTAACTAAAATTGCTAGTCCACAACGAAAAGTTCAACCTTGAATCAAGTCTAGATGAGACTGCGATATCCACACAGTTACTTCCTATATGGTTGGTTCAGAAGATGCATATAATGATCATAGTGTTGAATTTCACCAAATAGTGTCTCTGTATGCCATCTACAATAGTGTCTCTTCATGCCATATAATGATCATAGTGTTTGAATTTCACTAAATAGTTACCTTTGGGCAAGCAGCGAGGACGCAGAGGAATAGCTTGATGCAGCCAGCAGCAGCCACACCTATGGGCAGGAAGCACCGCAGCGTGGGAACTCACCTGGACGGAACGCAAGCCCGGAGGATCTCGAGGTAGATAGGGCCGGAACCTGTACTGGAAGAAGGCCGACACTTGACTCCCATACCGGTCATTCTTGACTCCCCTAGCAAAGTGGGGGTGGCTGCAGGTAGACGTGCCGGCAGTGGTGGAGCTCGGGGGTGCGGTGTGGAGGGCCGAGGCCGCTGGAATCGTCCATGGCGGCGCGGAACATGGGACGGAGACGGGATCTCGTCGATGGTGGATCGCCGGGAAGGAGCACGGGAGGCGCGCGGGGAGGAGCAGGGCGGTTCGCCGGAGAAGCACGGGCGGCGCGCCATGGAGGAGCAACGCGGATCGCCGTGAAGGAGCACGGGCGGCGCGCCGGGTAGGGTAGGGTAGGGCAGGAGCACGGCGGCTCGTCAGGGAAGCACGCGTCACGCGTTGTAGGAGGCAGGTCGCACGGGAGCGGCAATTGGTAGTTTTACGAAGCATTTCGTTTGCGCGGAGGGGAAGTCGGACGAAGCACTCTGCCAGACGTACGAAGGAACCAAATTTTCCTTTTAGGTAGTAGAGATAGAGATTTGTGTGTGAATTTGGGGCGAAATTCGCCAGCTGGGGCGGCATGAGGGCCGCGACTGGGAATCGACGACCCCGGGGCGAAAATTAGCGCCGATGCCCTAACTACCGGTGGTGGATCCACGTTTCGTAATCTAGCCGCTGATTTGGCGGGCCAACGGCGGTACATAGTCACGCTGATGGAATGGAAACAAATTTGTTTTCGAGGGAATGGAATGGAGACAATTAAAACGATCCATCACATAACACTCTTCAGTTAGCAACCCGAATAAAAACAGCCTGATCTCCGATGATCCGATCGATTCTAAGCAGCCTCCGGGGACTCGCCGTCGACATGGCGCACCACGCCCCCTCGGCGCGTGATAGGTTGGGCGCCTTGCCGGACTGCCTGCTCCACCGCATCGTCTCGAACCTGCGCGCCAGGCAGCTCGTGCACACGAGCCTCCTGTCGCAGCGGTGGCGCCACGTCTGGCGCAATGCGCCGCGCCTCGACGTCGACCAGCGGGAGTTCCAGTACTCCGCCGCCGCGGCAACAACGGCGACCGGCTGCGAGCGCGAGCGCGAAGATCGCGAGAAGCGGGAGCAGCTCAACATAAGGTTCGAGAAGTTCGCGCACAACCTCGTCTTGCACCGCGGCGACCACGGGCCCAACCTGTCCCTGGACGCGTTCCGGCGGTTCTTCGTCGCAAACGGTTTGTGCCATGAAATCAGCCAGAGGCTGGTCTCCAGCTGCCTCCAGCGCCACCGCCCGGCCGTGCTCGACATCTGCTTTGGATCGCGCATCTTCCTTCGCCGCATGAGCCTCGGTGCCGATCTCCGGTTCCTCACGACGCTGCGCCTCCAACTGCTCGCGTTGGATAGCGGCTTAGAGCACCATCTCAGCGCCTCAGGCTGCCCTCTGCTGGAGCACCTCGAGCTCCAGTACTGCAGCCTCGCCTTCGAGGAGTTGCTCACCTCTCGCACGCTCAAGAGGATGGTCGTGGACCGTTCCTCCACCAGCGAGTCTACAGGATATGCCGGGATTCGCCCGCGCATCCGGACTCCTGGCCTTGCTTCCTTAAGCCTAGACATGCACGAGTGCTACGGCGCATGGATGCACGAGATGCCGTCGCTCGTCGAGGCGTCGGTCCGTTACAACTTACGAGACGCTCAGGGCCGTCGCCGTATGCGTGCCGAGGTACGGCCACGAATTCGATCTTCTTTGCAGCCTGTATAACGGAGTAAATGGCACTGGCGGTCACGCAACTCGTCCGCTATGTGCACTTAAGTCACACAATTGGAAAACGGGATTTTTTGGTCACACAACTGGACTTTTGGTGCACGCAGGTCACAAACCCCACATGTCAGTCCGTTTTCCGTTGCAGGAGTGCTGACGTGGGCATGTAATTTTGCAGAAAACCCCCTGTATTTTTGGACATTTCGCAAAAAAACCCCTGTAAATTTGGTTTTTTTTGCGAAATGTCCAAAAATACAGGGGGTTTTCTGCAAAATTACGTGTCCACGTCAGCACTCCTTCAACGGAAAACGGACTGACATGTGGGGTTTGTGCCCTGCGTGCACCAAAAGTCCAGTTGTGTGACTAAAAAATCCCGTTTTCCAGTTGTGTGACTTAAGTGCACATAGCAGACGAGTTGTGTGACCGCCAGTGCCATTTACTCTGTATAACGTGACGAGATTGGAGCTGTCCGGCTTGCCGCCGCTAGAGACGGTAATGATGCTGATCTTGCTTCTTGCATGTAGATTTTCGCGCGAGACCCAACTAATTTACCACTTGCTTCGTCTCAGGTGAGGGTAGATGAAGATTTGCCCAAGTTTCCGAACCTGACAACACTGCTCCTGGACGAGTGCGACTTGACCGGTCAAGTGCATATGACGATGTTGGAGTTATTTCTGCAGAACGCTCCCTGCATTTGGAGAAACTTACTTTGAAGTATTGCAAGGTAAGTACATTTCTAACTATGTCTTCATTAGCTTAGAACACACAAATCTGACAGCATATCTTTAATGCTGGCAATTTACAGCTTCCGCGACGCTCCAAGTCGAAAAGGATTGCTTATCATTGTATGAACCTCAAGTTAGCAGAGATCAAATACCGTGATGAGGATGGTGTTTGCCTGGTCGTGGAGCTCCTGTTGTGGGTCACAAAGAACCTCCAGAATATCAGCATTAGGCTTTCGAAAGACTGAAAAGAGTTGTATTCTCTTACTATACCTGCTATAAGGCCGCAGTATGGTCGGACAGTGAATTTTTCAACGAGTATGCTCTGAGAGTATTTGCTGCTACGTACTATCAGTGAGTACGTGTAAAATGATGTTTTCTTGGAGCTTAGCCTGGTTGCATGCCCTACTGTTCCCGTGTGAGACCAAGAGAATGATGTTTCTGATCTGAATATGCTTGCCAAGCAAGTGAACAGAAGGAAAAACCGACAAGTTTTACACGAAAATTGACGACTCATATTGCACAGACTAAGTCTGATGTGGTCATTTTGTTGCGGAGTGCAGCACATCCTTGATTTGGCATGGCTCGTGCAGCTCCAAAAGCATATATTCTGTTTACCGGTGCGTGCTAGGTAGCTGAATATATTCGGCACCAGACAAGTAATATTGTTCTCTCTTTTCTAGGAGTACCTCAAAAGAGATATACATCGCGTGCACACCTTAAACCAGTTCGCGGAGAGTAAATAAGAGAAATCACGCAGTTAAGCTTTCAGATGAAAATAAAGTTGGGACGGGCCGTGAAGCCATCATTGAACTCCCGCAGTTAACTCAGGATCATGATTCATGACGACGGATGCCTTGTCTGATGAGTGGTCTGGTCAGGCGCTGCACTGCTTTGGGCCCTCTCATTTCGCACTCCTATAGTTCCTTTTCTTTCCCTTCTCCCCTCATCGCTTTTAAGCTTTCAGATGATGCAAAATCTTAGCGAGTAAGAAACTAAAAACGGGGTACTCGTTATTCGTGACACTGCCGGCCGTGGTGGACACCTCACGAGATTCGTTTGACGTGATACGTTGTTTTCTTAGATAGGAGTGTCATGCACAAGTGCCAAAATATGGTTTGGCATTTTTTGACAATACTTACCATCGTGAAGTTCTTGCATAATTATGGTTGTCCAAAATACGGTCGGCAACTATGCCACCTGATCGGCTGTATCGGTGCGTGATCTCCAGCTGTCGTGCGGATTTCGTCAGTGAAAGGTATGCAACTTTCTCCTGTGAAACTCTAAGTCCAAGTTGAAGCCTCTTCATCGACGTTGTGGGTCGACTATTTGGCATGAGCCGACATGGGTTCCGACGTCGATTGCGGCGAGGGCTTCATCGACGCTCGTTGAAGATGAAATCGGAATCGATGGCTCATGTGGGTGTGCTGACGATGACATTTGATAGCAATCTCGACCGTCGTCCCTCATCTCGATGACGTGTGTGTTCCGTGCGGGTGGTCAGGTTGGCCAGGTGCCCAATGTGATCGTGTTCCATGACGATATTGGTGCATCACATTTGTAACTGTTTTAGGATGATTTCCTACTACTAATGAGTCGATCAGTTCATTCCTACATTTTTAAATATAATGAGGCAAATTATCCGTTTTGTTAAAAGAAAATATGCCTCGCGATTTCGAACCCAGCTCAGTCAGCTGTCGTGGTAGGATAGAAACCGGTGAGCACTTTTTGAGCACGGCGCCGTGCTGCAGGGCAAATCCTATTCTACGCCCGTTGCAATGGTTAGCATCATTTCGCCCACACTATTCAGTCCACGGGTCGCTCTTGTTGGGCCGGCCCATATAGATTTTCCTGACCGGTTTAGCAACCGTTTTTTCTGGGGTTTTTTTCTTTTTCCTGTTTCGGTTTTCTGATTCGTTTTTCTGGTTTTGTCTTCTTTCAAATTTCTAGATTTTGAAAATGGTTCATAATTTTGGTAAAATGCTAAAATTTAAAAAATGTTCAGATTTCAAAAATGGTTCATGATTTTGAAAAATGTTCAAACTTAAAAATTGTTCAGATTTTAAAAATGGTTCATGAACATTTTTTCCAAATTCGTGAACCATTTTTCAAATTCATGAACTTTTTTGAAATTCAAGAAATTTTGAATTCATGAACCATTTCCAAATTCGTAAACCATTTTCGAAATCATGAACATTTTTTTCAAATTCATGAACTTTTTGAAATTCTGGAAAATTTTAGTTCATGAACCATTTTCAAATTCATGAACCGTTTTCGAAATCATGAACCATTTTTGAAATTATTGATTTTTGTAAAAAAATATGACCATTTTGAAAATCAGGGAGTTTTTTTTATTTCACAAATTTACTCATATTAAAAAAATCAACTAAAATAGAACCCAACTAATGGGCCAGGCCCATAACGCGTGATAGTGGGCAAAACTATACTAACAGCTTAAGGTACTGAATAAGAGCTCCCGTGCTGCAGTTACACGAGAGCGCCTATTCAGCGACCCGTGCGAGGAGAATCCCGCATCGCACACCCCCTTCGCTCTACGAGAGGCGTTTTACTACTCAGGGTGGTAGCTACACACCATAGCATTATACGGCGATGTAAGCCATATATACCTGTTTTAGCTTGATATTCTAGTAGAGAACGGATTTTTGATGTACAAAACTGGTTTCAGAATTTTGAAAAAAATATTTTTTGATCGTCATTTTTTAGTGTTGACTTTTTCGTTGACTTTTAAAAATAATCATAACAACCGGGATATGATTTGAAAAAAATTTAAAATACTTTTGGATAATCCTATCAACTCTAATGTTGAGACCCCCCGCCCCCCTTGAGTATTCTCTTTTTTCCGTGACGTATACGAGTCGGTCAAACTAGGGTGTATAGGTACCCATGCGAACAGCGGCATTCATTCATTCGCTCTATTGGGCCGGCCCATAATGGGCTTCTGGCGCGTGCGCGTTCGCATCAACGCGACTGTTTCCTGTTTCGCCACTGTTTCTCTTCATCGCATGGTTCGCATGATCGCATCACAATTCCTTTTTCTCTCGAAAGCGTACAAGTATGTTCGTACTTTTTTTATTAGCTACATGTACGAACGTACTTCATTTATTTTTGAAAACTGGAATATTAGTTGGTTCGCTGTTTCCTGTTTCCTTGATTCTTGCACGTAAGAAATGAACTGCTTCTTGCATGTTTTTTCCAAATGCAGTATATGCGTCAGTGCATGTTCAAACTACTTTAAAATAATGTGTATACGAAAATTATGCGCTTCCATGAGTAGGTTCCATTCCTGTACTTAGTTTCCAGTTTCGTCGATTGTAACTTTTTAATTTTGAATCGATGCTCGGAACTTTTTTAGAATAATTTTATCAAATTCGTCACACTTGCTTGACCGATTGAAATATCATTTGACGAGGAGGTTAATCTCAACGTAACGCACAACTTTCGTGTTGTAAGTTTTTCTTTTTGACGGTCATATATGAGATAATCTTGTAATGTATGTTTGAACGTGTTTGCACTCTATGCGTCTTCTCCAACTCCGCCATCGTCGCTGCACCGCCGACGTTCCGCGTCGTCGCCGCCTCACGCTGCTTCATGGTGATGTCACCTAGATGGTTCTAAATTCAAAATATGAGCATTTTAATCTTTGGATGTTTTAAATATTTTTTAAAAATTTAAACCATTTTCAAAAAATGACGATGAACGGAAACTATTTTTAAAAGTTAACAGAAAGGGCCGGCGAACGAAATCGAGTTTTGAACGAAAAAACGTCGAACGGAAATTGGTCTTGAACGATTTTAGAGAAAAACCATTGAAACGGAGTTTGGTCTTGAAAAAAAGATTTTAGAAAACATCGTTGAACGGAATTTGGTATTGAACAGTTTTTGGGAAACCCGTGAACGGATTTTAGTCTTGAACGATTTTTGGACAGTGAACAGAAAAGGCTTGTGAACAGAAGCTAGTTTTGAACAATTTATACAAAAAAGTGAACAGAAACTATTTTAAAACAATTTAAAAAGTGAACAGAAAATGTCAGTGAACGGAAACTATTTTTGAACTATTTCAAAAGTGAAAAAAAAAATTGGTGAACTTAAACGAATTTTAAAATAGTGAACGGAAAATGGTCGGTGAACAGAAACTATTCTTGAACGATTATAAAAGTGAACAAAAAAAATTGGTGAACGGAAATTAATTTTGAACGATTCTAAAATTGAACAAAAAAGTTGGTGAACAGAAACTAATTTTGAACGAATTTTAAAATAGTGAACGGAAAATGGTCGGTGAACAGAAACTATTCTTGAACGATTATAAAAGTGAACAAAAAAAGTTGGTGAACGGAAATTAATTTTGAACGATTTTAAAAGTGAACAAAAAAGTTGGTGAGCGGAAACAAATTTTGAACGAATTTTAAAAAAGTGAACGGAAAATGGTTGGTGAACAGAAACTATTCTTAAATGATTATAAAAGTGGACAAAAAAAATTGGTGAACGGAAATTAATTTTGAACGATTTTAAAAGTGAACAAAAAAGTTGGTGAACGGAAACTAATTTTGATCGAATTTTAAAAAGTGAACGGAAAATGGTCGGTGAACAGAAACTATTCTTGAACGATTATAAAAGTGAACAAAAAAATTGGTGAACGGAAATTAATTTTGAACGATTTTAAAAGTGAACAAAAAGGTTGGTGAACGGAAACTAATTTTGAACGAATTTTAAAAAGTGAACGGAAAATGGTCGGTGAACAGAAACTGTTCTTGAACGATTTTAAAAGTGAACAGAAAAAATTGGTGAACGGAAATTAATTTTGAACAATTTTAAAAGTGAACAAAAAAGTTGGTGAACGGAAACTAATTTTAAAATAATGAACGGAAAATGGTCAGTGAACAGATACTATTCTTAAACGATTTTAAAAGTGAACAAAAAAAAGTTGGTGAACGGAAATTAATTTTGAACGATTTTAAAAGTGAACAAAAAAGTTGGTGAACGGAAACTAATTTTGAACGAATTTTAAAATAGTGAACGAAAACTGGTCGGTGAACAGAAACTATTCTTTAATGATTTAAAAGTGAACATAAAAGGGGTCGATGAGCAAAACCTATTTTTGAACGATTTCAAAAGTGAACATAAAAACGTCGGGGTCGAACGAATTTAACTCTTGACGCTTTTTTTGTAAACCCCGTAGAACGGAATTTGAAAGACCCGTCTAACGGAATTTGGGCTTGAACGATTTTTGAAAACCACATTGAATTGAACGATATTTGAATAATCCATTGAACGGAATTTTGTCTTGAACAAATTTACAAAAAAAAATGTCGAACGGGAATTGGCCTTGAACGATTTTAGAGAAAATCCACTAAACGGAATTTGGTCTTGAAGAGATATTTGAAAACATCGTTGAATGGAATTTAGTCTTGAACGATTTTTGGAAACCCCATTAAATAGAATTTGGGCTTGAACAATTTTTGGGAACCCCGTTGAGGAGGAATTTGATCTTGAACTTTTTTGATAATCCATTTTAAGGGGAGGAAAAAAACGGTGAACGGTAGCTGGTGCATGGGATGTAACCCCTTCACATTCCTCGTCCTGGCACGGCATGTCGACCGCTGCCGGCAGGAGCGCTTCAGGATGCATCTGCAGATGATCGTGGAACGGGCGCGCAAAAAGCATGGGCAGCAGCGGCGTGGCGCTGCAGCAAGAACATGAGGTGATCGGTGGCTATGGAATCAGCCCGGCAATTTTTGTTAGACATTTTTTCATAAATTATGAATTAGAAACCTCGATTTTGATTCATAGAAGTGCTTCAGAACTTCAGTTCATTAGTCCAAATTCGGTATTGAATTATTCCGTGAAATCTACTGCCCAAATTTTAGTTCAAGAACTCATATGAATTCTGCGAATCTACTGCCCAAAGTAAGTAGGGAACTGAGAAAGAAAATTGCATTCTTGAACTAAGCCAACTGTTGAGTCAGAGACACTCTATCCAGATATAACTAGTTGAATTTGGCGTGGCGTCACGCCACGCCCTTGGTGATTTCTTTGTACATTTTTTTGTTTTTTTTGTTCGGCAAAATGTTAGCTAAATTGAAGTGTTTGAACATGTTTTTATTTTGTTATGAGTAGACAGCATTTTTTTTGTGAGTTTTTTTTTATATATTGTGTAGGATATTGAAAACTTTAGTGTTTTGAAATCTTCAAACATGTTTGTATTTTGACGTCAATATTTAATTGAAATTGGTAAATTTATTTAAATTTGAGTCTACATTGGCCATGGACAGTTCTTTTGCTGACTGCCGTGATCTTCGTGAAATATTTATTTGTCATAGGAGGAAGCGAAAATAAGCGATATGTGATGGGAAATATTTTAGGGGAATGCATTAATCGAGAAGATATGAAACATGGTTAGTATACGTAAAATAGATGTAAACAAACGCTGAGCATAGATGAAATAGAAAGTAATGTTTACGTTGGCTTTGGAAGATTCAAAATGGAAGGACAATTTGTTAAGATGAGTAGGAAGAGGGTGTAGGAGCTGAACTGAATGAGAAAAGCGAGTAAGAAAGGTTCAACGTGGTTTCATATAGCAGGAACATAGGAAGGTAAAATATCTTTGTGAATGGAACCGGAAAAAGCACAATGCTACAGGTACAAACAAACATCATATAGAATTTGGCTGCAAAAATAATTCTAGGAACCATCAGATGTTCAGAGCCTACAGTGATGCCTATATAAGAAGATAGATTCAGAATCTAAGTATAAAACGAAAGAACTTCACCAAAATAGAAAAACATGGATAGGTATATCCTCTGTTATGTCGACTGTAAAACTAATTACATATGATAAACACTGAATGTGATTACCAAGATAAATTTTTAGAATATAAATATGTTCAGTAATTTGGAAGTGGTTGCCCTATTAGTTCTTCATTTTGAATCATAAGTTCAGATAAAAAAATTAATTAATGTTTAGACAGGGAACCCTTAAAGAGGAGCAACCTCACCAACATTTGTTGGATGCATTTCAACAGAAGCACACCAATTAAATTTCCACCGACACATGTAGAAGTTTATTGACCTGAAAAGGACGATGGCAACACCTTTGGTCTCATTGCTGGAAGATAGCACACAAAGTATAAGAAACCAACAGAAAATAATAATTGTTTGGACTATGCAAGCAGTAAAAAAATGTCAATTTTTCTCAGAAATCGAAGCACATCTCGCACATTTAGCTATTATATATATCTTTAAATGCCTCTGTACCGTGCCAATTGTTTGGGCATGCATCAACTGGAAGCAGGTTCAGATTCAATATTTGAATTGTTGTTAGTTGATAGTAACTTTGCAACTATTTTCGTCCTCTTATTCAACTCATTATCCTTGAGTTGGAAGTTCCCGTTGATATGAAGTTATGTAAGCTTGTGAAAACCTAGGAGAAAAATGACAGGAAACGTTTTCAAGGTAACCTTCAGTTTTATTAGCAGGCTAATTAAACCACCATATTTGCTTGTATATCTCCTAGTAGCAAGCAGCGTGAAATAGTAGGCTAGTTTCCAGAAAATAGGCAATAATTGGGAAATAAAGGCAGCCAACCATGGGTGTGCTTCATGTTGTCATTTCTGCTGCTGAGAATTATCACGCGAGCATCGAAATACAGCACAATTAAATTCAAAAATATGAAAATAGTATTACATTGTATTGTATTTTGGAAATATATCTCAAATTTCCGCGTCTAAAGTTAATAAGAGACGGGAAATACATCTGACCCAGAAGCAGGTCCATAGGATAGCTGAAACTGAAGAACAACCTTAATCTGCTACAAATAGTAAGGAATTTCCTAATACGCCGAAAGAATTGAGATGAAGACAGATGTTTTAATCACTTTCAGTATAGGAAGTCAAGCATAGTAGCCGATGAATTATAGCAAAGCAACAAAATATATGAAATAATAGCTATATTGGACGACATGCTGCCAACTCACCAGGAAATGAAAGGGAACCTTTTAAAGCTATCACCATGAACTCAGTTGCTTCATACTCAATATTGGTTAATCCCTGAAAGAAATCCACATATTAGTCATCATCAAATCCAGTTAGGTAGAGCAACATTGTGGAGCCAAAAGAGCACGGAAGGGAAGTAGAGGATGCTCGCCTGCCCAGGCGCTGCGCCGAGCTGCTGCAGTGACCGAAGAGAAGGGGAGGACGGTCGCCGGCGTGGCCGCCGGAAGTCGCCGTCTTGCAGCCACGCGGAAGAGGGATTTGAGGCGACGCCGACCGGCCGGAATGAATCGTGGGCGGCTAGGGTTACCGCGTCGATGAGTAGGCTCGAGGAGGTCACATGTCGATTAGGAGGCGAACTAGGAGGCGCGGAGGCGCGGGAGGCCGAGGGACAGCGCCGGCGAGTTGACGCCGCCGCCGGCCGGAGCAGGATGTGGCCGCGGGGTCGCGCGCGGCCGCAGCTGGAGAGGAGAGGCGAATCGCCGGGGTAGGGAGGTAGAGGACCGCGAGGCGCGTGATTTTCGCCACAGCACGACGGCGGAGGTGACCGGAGGATGGCGGAATCGATGGGCGACGGCGGCGGCGGCCAGCGCCGCGAGAGCGCGAGAGAGAGGAGAGGAGGGGAGCGTGCGGGAAGGTGAGGACGTTTTTGCATTGACGACCTTGGATTGTGCTATTATTGCAATTCGGTCCACTACCTCGCGAAATCGTGTACTGCGGAGCATTTTTTGGACTTGTGAGGTTTTTTTTTGCAAAAGCGTCATGGTTGTGACGCCTGGGTCGTCCGATCGCCGGGTGACGGCCGGGATCGTGTTACTGTAGTGCTGTAGCAACTACAGTAAACACTGTAGCTAGCTACAGTCGCCGATCCGCGAAAGGGTCCGTCTTTGATATAGTTAGAGATTGGCAGTTGTCCTTCATGCACAAAACTAAGTTTTGCTTATCCCTGCGTAAACGGCCGTTCTTGCTAGCAGGAATGGTTCTTGGAGCTTGAACATCTCATAAAGGTACAACGACGTCCAATAGTTCACTGAACCATGTGTTTACCTTGTCATCATAACTCTCTACCTCGTATCTGAAGCAATTTGCCTGGATTAATGATCATTCTCAATCTGAATAGAATATACTACTAGTAAACTTGACAGGATATAACGAAATAAAATGAGATGCATGCTGAACAATTGATTTAGAGGAGGATGCCAGGTTGTTAAGCCCCAGCGCATTCCAGATCCAAGGCGAGTGCTTGCAGTGCAGTGCTATATGGGGATGTTCACCAGCGCCGCGCTGCAGAAGCTGCCGGAGGAGAACCCGCTCTTCAGCGCGTCGTAGTGCACCTTCGTGCTGGAGGCCAGAGCGCCCAGCCTCGCGCGCGGAGAGGACTGCCACGAGCTCGAACTGGTCCGGCCGGCCGACGGAGGAGAGCTTGGTGCGCCTGAACGCGTCGAGAGCTGCCATCGCCGGATTCGGTAGGGCCATCGTCGTCGAAGCCCCCGAAGGAACCCGGTCGACTGAGCGGGCTCGAGTTCGCTCCCCTCACGATTCGCCGTAGCCGTGGCCGCGGCTGGATCATCTTGTCCAGGGCAGGGCGGGGCTAAGGAGATGTGTGGGTGGACGGAAGCGAATCTGGAGGAGAATGACAATGGCGGCGTGGAAGGGGGCGAGGCCGGCGTGGAGGAGAATGACAACCACGGTGGGCCGCGGCCCATGTGGGGTGTGCGACGGCGCCTTATCATCGACCTGGTCGATGAATAGGGTTTACCCAGTTACACCTACACCCTGGGTTTGACCAGGTGGGCCTCCCCACCTGACGAGCCGGGGGCAGAAGGGTAAAAAGAACGCGCAGCCGGCAGCAGCAAGAAGAGCGTGCCGCTGCGCAAAAGTTATTGCGGCCCAAGTGTAGTGTATTGTAGCGTCTGTCAGGCTCGTCAAGGCCTGCGCTCCTCGTTTAAAACGCTCCGTCCTCTCGCCATCTCTCTGCTCGCCTCAACATCGCCTCCCTTCGTCTCTCTCCTTCCTGGTTCAAGCCCCGGCCGCCACCGTCATCCCGGTCCGGGATCTCCTTCGCCGCGCGCACTCGAGGTACCAACCCGCTCTTGCGCCCCTGCATTTCAGGCTGTCGTTTCACTGAATTTTCTTGTGATCTTTTCTGTGCCTGGTTGATGTTCTAGAGAGGAGGTAGGGATCAGAGATGCGATGTTCTTTTTACCTAGACTTCCATTTGATTCCTCGTGGTTCTAGTTCTTCCCTCTTTCCCTGCAATTCGATTCAGTGAGGCGTTTCTGCTGCTGTCATGACGGGCGTTACTTTTCCTCCCCCATTTTAGACTTCAGTTACTGAACTCGATTATCGTAGCAATTATTTCGGAATAGCATCGTGGTCCGATGTGAGATTCACGGCTCTAGCGCGTCTCCTCCGATTTACTGAGCGCTCAATTCGGTAGTTGTAAACCCATCCAGTCCACTGTTAAACCGAGGAGGCGACGCTATTATTCTACAGTCAGCTGCTGTCCTTTCAACGTTCTTAATGGAAAACAGAAAAATGGTAAGGCCCAACCGCTGACCTGCAAGCAGGAAGCCAATATTTACCGATAAAAAAATGTTTCTGCCACTTGCCAGCAGCAACAATCCCAGACGCTGCATTTGTTCTACAGACAATTAATAAGCTATGTGTTTTAACCTTTTTGTTAGCTACATTTCTTTCTTTTTTACCTGGTGGAATAATAGATCTAGCAGTAACAGATATGTGCCGATGCCATGATAGCTTCTAGTACCACACTTGTGCTGTGCTAACAATTCGCTAAACCCATCTAGAAAAACGAAGCAATATGTTACACACGGCGACACTGGTTTTGATGAGCTTTTAATGGGGCAGAAAGCCGTCAACTCTGAACCCTCGCAAAATCATGTCCTCAGCATTGGTTTTGGAGGACTGACCAGTACTCGATTGTTCTATCAAGTTAAAAATACGATCCATGTAACTTGGTAGTAAACAATTGCACTCTAACCAATATCTTGTACTCCCTCCGTTCCATTTTAGTTGACTCCAAAATGGATGTATCTAGACATATTTTAGTACTAGATACATCTATATTGGAGTCAATTAAAATGGAACGGAGGGAGTAGTAAGTAAACAATGCTGCACCAAAGGTGCCAAATGGCATGTGCAAAACTCACTCTAAAACATCGCCCACACACACAAGCATCTTCTTGCCGGTGCCCTAGCTAGTCTTCCGAGTTCACATTTTAGTTAGGCTAGTGTGGTTCAGATTTGCCTTTATGTGCGCCACCTTTCCTTTCACCTTTCTTTAGTTTAGTGGGATTCTCTTATCAAGCAGCAGCCTTTTTTGTAGTGGCAATTAACCCTGCATACTGTATTGTGGCGGGCCTCAGTACCTTGCGCAAGTTAAGGCTGCTACGGTTTTTATCCTGAATGAAACTTGATATGTGTTGATTTCACTGATAATGATTAGCTCGAGACCGTCGGTAAGGCTGCTGCAATCATGTAAGATCTGACTGCTTGGATTGTGAGCTTAAGCGTGCTGTCCTCTACAGTCAGCTTAGCCTGTCTTAGTTAAGCTGAGCTCACTTTAGTGTTACATTCAAGAAAGTCTTTACATCATGTGGTTTTCTGATGTTGGAAACTAGCTTTGATGTGCTAGACTATATTTGGTTTGTGATAAGCATACTTTGGTGTTTTATTCAAGAAAGTTGCATGTGATATGATGTGTTCATCTTGGAGGCAAGTATTGATGAGCTTTAGTTTCTCCTCCTTCCATCCCCTTTCTCTGCTTTATTGATGCCTTTTGTCTTTTGCATCATTGCATCTCGACCCTACCACTATTTCAGTTGTTTTTACTTTCAATTGCTTTATGTGCTACTTTTTATCTCTTATGTGTATTGCCTTTGAATGGGGGCCGTTCTTTGAATGTATAAAATTCTTGTCCCTTGTATTGGTTAGCTATTATTTATTTGTTATCCCCGTGATTCGATAATGCTTAATGGTGAGGGAATCACCTCCTTAGAGGGAGAACAGGTTGGCTTCCCACACATATCTCTGATCATTCACACTGTCCGGTTTATCTACTTTCTTTGACTTCTTATTGAAAAAAGCAGGCTGCACTAGCAAGAGTTTTAAAAATATAGGCTTCTGTAGGAATCTACTTTTCTTTCGACATTGCCTTTGTTTTTCATGGCGTGGCCGTGTGGGGCTCTACGGTTTGTGCTTCCTCAGTCCTCGCACATGGAACTGTGTTTCATCCCCCAATCCCGCGTGCAAAAAAACATATCTGATGACATTACCCATATAGCTATATTTCCTTCAGATTTTTTTATGAAATACAGGCAACTAGAGTTATGTTTGAAGTTGTTGTTTCAGTCCTTAGATTTTAGCACTAACATTTCAATTTTCGTTTCAGCTGGTTTGATTATTACGATGGCGTAAACAGATGAAGTTGTCGCTCATTTAGCCGCGTTGATTCAGAGATATCTCTTATGGGCTATCTAAGTCTTAGAGGCTCTTTGCTTCTACTGCTCTGTTTGCATCTGCTGCTATCACTACTCATCCCATTGGCTACAGCAGACATAGCCTCTGAGAAGCAAGCTCTCCTTGCTTTTTCCTCCGCAATTTACCATGGCAATAGGCTCAACTGGGGTCAAAATATCTCACTGTGCTCATGGCATGGTGTAACATGTGCAGCAGATCGATCACGTATATCTGCCCTTAGGGTACCAGCTGCTGGGCTGATTGGTGTAATTCCTCCAAATACTCTTGGCAAGCTTGTCTCCCTGCAGGTGCTAAGCCTGAGGTCTAATCGATTGAGTGGAAGTCTTCCATCTGACATCGCTTCGCTTCCTTCTTTACGTTCCATATTTCTTCAGCATAATGAACTGTCAGGAGATTTGCCTTCCTTTTTTTTCCAGGCCTTATTACCCTTGACCTTTCCTACAACTCCTTCTCAGGGCAAATGCCTACAAGTTTGCAAAATCTTACTCAACTATCCATACTGAATTTAGCAGAAAATTCTTTGTCTGGACCTATCCCTGGTCTCAAACTTCCTAGGTTAAGACAATTAAATTTGAGCAACAATGAACTGAATGGCTCAATTCCGCCCTTCCTCCAAGTATTCTCAAATAGTTCATTCTTGGGAAACCCTGGATTGTGTGGGCCTCCTCTAGCTGAGTGTTCGATTCTTCCTTCGCTGACACCCTCAGCACAACCTTCAGTACCGCCATCACAAACATTGCCACACCATGGGAAGAAAGTGGCTACTGGTTATATAATTGCAGCTGCTGTTGGGGCCTTTGCTGTACTTCTGCTAGCTGCTGTGTTGTTCACTGTGTGCTTTCCAAAGAAGGGGAAGAAAGAAGAGGGAGTGGATTACAATGATAAGGGGGCCGATGGTGCAAGGATTGAGAAGCATAAAGGGGATGTCAGCAGTGGTGTCCAAATGGCTGAGAAGAACAAGTTGGTTTTCTTGGAGGGATGCAGTTACAACTTTGACTTGGAAGACTTATTAAGAGCTTCTGCAGAAGTTCTTGGCAAGGGGAGCTATGGAACCGCCTACAAAGCTCTACTTGAGGATGGCACTATCGTGGTTGTCAAGAGGCTGAAGGATGTTGTGGCAGGGAAGAAAGAATTTGAGCAGCAGATGGAGCTTATTGGGAGGGTTGGCAAACATGCAAACCTCGTGACTCTCCGTGCGTACTACTACTCAAAGGATGAAAAGCTTGTTGTTTATGAGTACGTTACTGCTGGCAGCTTTTCAGCCATGTTACATGGTACGCCACTGCCTTTTTTACTGTTACATTTTTTTAACAAGTTTGATAACTTGGAGCTTAACGATCCATTATAAGCATATAACATATGTCTATCCCTCAGCTAGTAAATTTTACATGCGAAAAAATGACATGCACATCGCAATCCATAATATGTAGATATGTAATAAATATGAGTTATATGACTGAACTTACCTGGTAAGTCCCAACATTCCATGAACGTCATTTTCTATTGTGTTAAGAGGACTCCCTACGAGCTGTACAAGCCAAAAAGAGGACTCCCTAAACTGTTTGCTCATCCATTCCTAAAGTTTGCTTGAATGTTACCAAAAAAGGGTCTAAAGTATCTGTGCCAAGAAATATCACTTTCTGTAGATGGTTTGGCAATGTCTAATCTGGTTATATTAGTTCTCATCAAAGTGCTGATGACAGGTATCAAGGGTATTGTTGAGAAGACCCCATTAGACTGGAATACCAGGATGAAGATTATACTTGGAACAGCACATGGTATTGCACACATTCATGCAGAAGGTGGCGCCAAGCTCGCTCATGGCAACATCAAGTCCACCAACGTCCTCCTTGATCAAGACCACAATCCTTATGTCTCGGACTATGGGATGAGCACCCTGATGAGTCTCCCAGTCAACAGCTCCCGTGCTGTTATCGGCTACCGCGCTCCAGAGACCTATGAATCCAGGAAATTCAGCCACAAGTCTGATGTATACAGCTTCGGTGTTCTCCTCATGGAGATGCTGACCGGAAAAGCCCCCCTCCAATCACAGGGACAGGAAGACGTCGTCGACCTACCGAGGTGGGTGCACTCCGTGGTCCGAGAGGAGTGGACTGCAGAAGTGTTCGATGTTGCGCTGATGAAGTACCATAACATAGAGGATGAGCTGGTTCAGATGCTCCAGCTGGCAATGGCATGCACGTCGCGGTCCCCGGACCGGCGCCCCACAATGGCGGAGGTGATCAGGATGATCGAGGACCTCCGGCAGTTCACTGCTTTGGAGAGCCGTGCCTCTTCCATTGACAACCCCAGGGATTCCAATCCTCCATCTGTGTAACGCTGGCGAGTTGTATGTTTGGTTTCCTGCAAGTTGCTGCGAATCCGTGAATCCTGAGTTCGTCCAGAAGCTTCAAGCACTGCATGTAATCCATGAACAAGTGATGTATCCTTACAACTGTACCATTATTCATTATGTGCCAAGTTAATCGGTAGGCCGTTTAACATGTACTCTTAATATTGCTTCTGCTCGGGAGCTTTGTATTTCGGTGATCATAAATTGTTGCAATGCAATTATCTTCTACGCATTGTGTCTACCTGGTTGCAATAGAGAGAAGATCGGTGCTCGACGACATAATACCAGTATAGCACAATCAAAACCATACAAAAATAATAATCCAAGTGGCTACGAACGATTCAGTATTCCGAGGATACCAGAATTTGAGATGTTATAGAATATAAATCTGGTCAGCACGGTCAAACTGGTATATGAGGGCCATAGTACATAGCCCTCTTGTATAATTGGGAAGGATAGCTTCTCACGCCTCTGATAAAATGACAGGGGAGGAACAAAAAATCGGCGGTGACAAGAGCACTGCCACGAATCACCATTGTATATCTCTGCAGAATCAATGCACTCATCCAACACGTTCGCCACTATCTTAACGTTATGATGAACTTCTAGAAGCTTACTGAAGAAACTATGTCAGCAGAACAAAAAAGATGCTCCTCTTGCCAGCGTACAGATGATCTCAAGCAGACCGATGGGCAAGATGTGGAGTTACTTTTGGTTCACCAAGTCAGCACCGCTGACATACCTAGCAACAAACGATATCAATCGGAAGGGTGCGCCAACAATGGGAGCATCAGTGAATGGAACCTCAGCTGACTCGAAATCTGATCCCGGTGGTTGTGGATCGACTTCATGAATCTGTATATCATCCAACGGAACTGGCACGATTTCTCCATTCATTCTTGTTTCATCAAATCCTTGGTGTGCGTTCGCATCAATGAGGCTCTGGCCAGCAACATTGCTGCCGGTTGCTTCTGGAAAGTTCACCAAAGTTTCATCTGGATGATTACTAGCATAGGCACTGGCAGGAATGTTGCTGACATGACCATAGATATTGTCCGAAGTAACTATCAGCGAACTGTTCAGACCTCTATCAGCAATCAGTTCGTTACCCTGCAGCGGTAAACATTGTGTGTAAGCAATTATGAATCAACACATATTAAAAATCACATTCCTCACAAAAAAGTGGGTAATCAGATTCTAATCCCCAAGAATGAATATTCATATAAATGAACTAACTGCATAGCCAAACTTTGACCTTCTATAACACTGCGAACTGACAAAATGGATACAGTTCTGCCGCCAAAAATAGAAATAGATGGAAAGCAATAAACATAAGCTCTTTTGGGTACAGTAAAATGCTTGCGGAAATGGACAAACATTCTCGAAGTTTAGCAAAAAAAAAGTACTTACTTTACTGATCATGGTCGTAAAACCCGCAGTCTGCTTATGGAGAGGTGAACCGGCCAGATCTGTTTGATCCATCACCTCATTTTCAAGGACCTGCATTATCATTTCTCAGTTCTATACAATAGTCTGGATGCTAAGAATTTATAGAGAGAAGGTAATAAATGATAAACAAAGGTACTTTTGTTCAGGCAATTTCACTGCAGATATAAATATTCAGTTGTAGGTTGCAAAAATCAAATGGACAAACATTACAATCACTAGAGAGGATGGTCTGCATAAACATACCTGTTTACTCACTGAGGCTTCAGTAAGAGCAATCTTTGCTTCAAGGATTTGTAATCTTGACTGCAGTTCATCCACACTTGTCACCAAACGCTGATTTTCCTCCACAGTAGTTTTTGAAGATTCATCCAATACCTTCACCTGCCAGGCTTTGTTATTAAATAGTAATATCAGAATATATAAGTAGAACTGTGCACATGCAACAGATGAAAATCGGAGTACTGAAGGTCCAAAACTGACAGATTCAAATACCAATGCACAAACTCTACCATATTTTTATAAAAGTTCATAAAGGATAAACGATTACTCCATAGAATTGAAGTACATATGATGTAGCTCCTTTTAAAAACAATAACTAATGTTTATCTTTACATGCATGTTATACTATATTAGTATTTCACTAAGGAAGAAGGATTCATTCTTCTCAACCAGCTACAGCGAAGAAAAACAAACATTTGGAAACAGACGTCGTCGTAATTCTTACCTGATCCTGTAATGCTTTGTTGATTTCCTCCAGCCCAGTTAATCTTTCTTTAAAAGAAGTCTGAAGAAAACAAGTAAGATGTCAACCCAAAATAGAAAATAAGAGGAAAGACAGAAATACTATGAAGGCATAAAAAAATCGAATAAAAATGCAGTCAGGAGAAATTAGTGGTAAGTAATCTATCTGAACATTACCTCTTGATGAGTTAGGACACCATTGACATCCTCTATGCACTTGACTTTGTTATCCAGAACTTCCTACATGAAAATAGGGAACAACTATTATAACAAGAACAAGTAATAGAAAAGGGGGAAAACCTTGGTGTTACTGTTTCGGCAACTTTATACTCCCTCCGTTCCTTAATATAAGGTGTCTAAGGTTTTGAGAAAAATTTCAAAATATAAGGTGTATTGCGATTTATGGACAATTTTACCCATCAAAAAACGAGTCACAATTTATATTGGAGGAATTTGATGGATTGTTTTCAGTTTGTGGCTAATAGGGACTCCTTTCTCTCGATTTTTCTCAGTAAGAAATTAGTCCACCGCATGCAAAATACTGGCGTCTTAATATCCGTGCAAAAACCTTAGACACCTTATATTAAGGAACAGAGGGAGTATAAATCAAGCCTTATTGGTGGCTTACTCCCTACATGAAGTTTGAGCTGCTGGGCCAACCTAGCGGCACATCTAGTGATTTTGATTTATCACTTGCATAAGTAAAATTGAGCTACCGATTGAGTGAACACGCTAAATAGCATGTATTTGCAACCCCTGGCACTAATTTAACAAGCTACAAGGATGATCATCTTGTAAAATGATAGGAAGGTACTTTATTATCTTTGTCGAACACAACTGATTTTAGTTTTTACCATTGTCAAAGCATAAGCTCAAACGAAAGTTCACTGCTAAACTTTGATCTCCTATCCAACAAGATTGGCACATAGACCTTCTCATCAAGTAAACAAATTAGAAGGAACAGTAAATACCTCCTTTTTAACCAGCATATCGTACCCATTCTGTAGACTATTAAGTTTTTCCTCCAAAAGGACCTAGCAATAAATGACGATATGAGGTAAGCCGATTCAGTTCATTTCACAAAGCTAAAAGGAAAGAAATAGTAGACTCTAGGGATTAAGATAGTTTCCCAGCTGCACTCATCCAGCGCATAAAACATACCTCATTCTGTGCATGATAACCCACTTTGTTATGCAACTTTTCAAGTTCACACTCCATCGTGTTCTGCAGGAAAATACATAGAACAATATTTCGTATGAGCTGTTTCTAGTAGTGCAAAATAGCATTTTGCTTTTTTCATGTTCAGAATTAGAAGTCAAAATCTGGTTCAGATCAATTAGACAACAGACAGGATTTGCATCTGTTGATCCATAACCCCTTTCCTCAATTACTCTACTAAACAAATACATGATGATATTCCCCGCAAAAGAAACATGGTACTGTTATGTATGTCAATGTTGGAAACAGGGCAGTATACATACCACTTTTTGAAGACATAAACTCTTCTCATCTTCCAATTGCTTTATAGTATCGTGTAACTTATCCTGCAGTGGCAATGGGCGTATTACAAGAATGACCAGAACAAAGAATCAAATGAAAAGATGCGAAGCTGAAAGTGCAAATCAAGGAGTCCAAGTAATGTTCACTGATGAAAGAGCTAGTATCTAGCAACAAGATCGCAGAAATGATAACAGACATTCTTCTTTACAGAAATAAATACATATTATGCACAGTCAAGGGATGTACACAGTAAAGATACATCAAAATGGAAGTGCAAAGATAGAGGATGTTGATAGTGCAGTTACCCAAGAACTTACAAGCTTTGCTTCATAAAGTCGGTCCTTGTCAAGTTCCACTGTAGAATTTGACATCACAATGCTCCTCTGATCTGCATAGACTGTATTACTGGCCTTGTTATTCTCCTGTGTCATGGTAGGTTCGTGATTCTCCTCACGGGGAATCACCTCACCACAGATGATATGGCTTCATCAACGTTTTCAACATTCTGATTTGCATGTGAAGTCTGCTCGTGATTCTGGTACTGAGGAACTCCATCTCCAACAGTGGACATCGCATCATCTGCATCAGCACCACTATCATTTTCTTTCGGGGCTGAATCATGATTGTTGCTCTGAGGAACAGCTTCTTCTGCATTGGTGGTCGCATCACCAGTATTCTTCCCTTGGTTTCCCTTCTTCTTCCTGTTCCTCTTCTTTTTTCCATCCATCTCTTGTTAGCCCTTAAATTACTATCTGTATGTATTTCCATGGCGACAAAGAAAAATCAACTTTCAGCTAAGTTTATGAAACAGACTGCTATATCCAATAGATTGAGTATGCTAAGCTTGACTGCAATCTATTGCGTGAAAAAATAAACAGATTAAGTGCATCAGATGTTAATCGTCCTGCCATACTAATGGAACTAAATCATATATATCTATCTTGATTTGTGAACGCCAAAATAAGGGAACAACACACTTTGTTCGACTAACGGCAACACAAGGCTGGAAATTTGCAAGTGAAATAAACTCATTTTGTAATTTCAACCCCTACGCGCCTATATAGAAGCAACGGATTCGTACGTAACAACAGTTCCTGCTCATAAACGCCGGCACTGCGCAAAGCATCTAACTTACGACCAAAAGCAAACAGAAGATCACTTTTGTATCCTGACGAGTTGGGAATAAAAATTACAAGGGGGGCATAACGGAGGATTGAGATTGGGAAATGCCGTTGGCCCGATGGTACTAACCCTAGACACGCCGCCGATTCTGCCTCGGCGCCGATTGGGGAGGTTGGGGATCTGGAGGAGGGGGCGGCAAGGCGATGTGTTAATTAACAAGCTGGGGAGGTGGAATTCTGGGGGAGGGTTTGTTTATTGCAAGAGAGATCTTCGTGCGTCGACGACGAGGAGCGGGAGAGGGATGCTGGGCAGAAAGGGTGATGGTCGGTGGCTTGTTTGCTTCCCTCGCTCGCCTGCACTGTGTTTTATTTTTGGCATCTACGGGACAGCTGGTGTGAGGGCCTCCAACCAGGCCCGCATACGGACAGTCCCAGTCCCAAACTGTCCGGACGGACACGGGAGCCACTCCAACGGGCCTCCGCATGTGGACCGTTGTCCGTGTGGACACGATTTTCGTACCAAACCTGGCCCAAGTTTGGTCCAATTTTGGGAGAAACGCACAGGTTCCCGGTCTGTCCTTTGTTCTCCCTTGTCCGCGTCGGGCCCAGGCGTCAGCCACACAATCCTTCCCCCCAACCCTTTCCTTCCCAAACCCCCCCGCGACCGCCGCCGCCCTAGCCGCCACCCCTCGATGGAGGACGGTCTCTCCAAGGCCACGGCCAAAGCCAGCGCCACCCTGTTGAAGCCGAAGAAGGAGCGGCTGCCGGAGTCGGACAAGAGGGCAGGCCGAAGGTAGAGGACGCGGCTCAAGGCGGCCGAGGACAAGGCTGCCAAGGAGGTGGCCAAAGAGAGGGAGAGGATCGCCGCCATCCATGCCTGCGCCGCCTCGGACCTCATCGTCACCCAGGCCATCGCCCGAGCCGTGCTTCTCCTCAAGGGGGAGGTACTTGACGGTGCTTTTGTCTCGGACCTCATCCCCGGTGTGGTGGCCTCGGCGGCGAGCTCGGCCTCCTCCGCCAAAGGGAGGCCGTCACGGTCCTCCCCGCCTGCTCTCTCGACGGCTTCACCGCCTGTCATCTACCCCGCGGGCGCCCCGACGCGGCTCGGGTCCCGGGAGGCGTCTCCAGAAATTACTTCTGTCCCGGCGGCCCATTTCGTGGCCCCAATTGACCTCAATGTGACGCCGAGCGCTGAAGGGGATCGTAGGCAGAAAACAAAAAAATTCCTAACAACGATATCCTTAAACCAACCAGAATCTATACTATGCAGATATACTATACAAAAGGAGATCGATATACATACCCTTGCAGACCGAAAGGCGGGGATTACACCCTCGCACAGGTGTTGCCGATGAAGCCGACGAAGACGACCTCAAGGTCGTGTAGAGGAAGAAGACCTCCGAGCGCCACAGGCGTGGCACCTCGCAGGGAGTCGCACACGTACGGCGAAGATGACGACCTCCGGGCTCCGATCCAGGGACGAGGAGCGGAAGACTTGGACCGGAAGACCAGCAGCACGGCGGAGTGCGTATGGTGGAGAAACACTCAACCCGTACACAACTCCAATTGCGGAGTCACGATTAAACGGGAGAGAGAGAGATAATTGGTGCAATTTTCAAAGGCAAATGGCACCCATATATATATAGGTGGAGGGAGGCCGCCGCAGCTGCCAGCCAGGCGGTGTGGGACTAAACCCACACCCGCCGGCCCCTAGGTGGGCTCCATGTGTAAGGCCCATTTATGAAAAACAGCCTTTAAAATTCGAATTTAATTAAATAAAAAATATATTTAATCATTAATTCAACTAATTAATATCAAATACATTTTATCTAATTAATTCTAGCTCCGAAAACTATTTCGTCGCTCTCCGATCTCCATCGGAACTCTCCCGAAACATTTTCGGTGCTCTCTTTTATTTTCTCTTCTATTTTCAATCTATTATAAATGTCATCTTCCCTTAAGTGTGTTACCCTAGCGGTTCGAGATCTCGCCAGACATAATCGAGACATGCTCTCCGATTAATGATTAATTCGTGGACCTTGGATACCCAGAATTAATCCCTGTTAGATAACGAATAACTTTGTCGTTCGAATCTAGACGTCGAGTCTTAAACCTTTTGCCTGGCGATACTAAGTGTGTCCGAGACTCGTTCTTAGATATCATGATACCTAGCTTGATCTCGTTATCGACAACACTATCTTCTACTCGTCTGTGATAATATGTCCCCGTGACCTAGGCTAATTTTTTTTAAATAATAAGTTTTTTTTATTTATTTCCAGAAATAATACGTGTTTTTTTATTTTCAAAAATATTATCCATTCGTCTTGGCCGAAGACGATTGGGTCATGTCGTCCTGGCCGAAGACGATTAGTCTAATCGTCTTTGCCGAAGACGATAGGTCCCCAAGACGATTAGTCCTAATCGTCTTTGGCCATGACGATTAGTACTAATCGTCTTCGGCCAAGACGAATGGATAATATTTTTGAAAATAAAAAAAAACGTATTATTTCTGGAAATAAATTGCAAGCTTATTTGACATAATCTGACCGAGTGGATCCAGAGTATCTATCCTGCTATGCGGATTGGCAAATCCCGCTCTTGATCACTCGTCTCAATATACTCCCTTCCGATACCCGAGAGGGACACCGTTATTGTCACACTATTAAGATATGACGTTTGATGCAATCAAACTATCTTTCAAGAATAGCAATAAGAGTTGATCTCATGGTCAAAGACGTGATGACTACGTCCTACAAATATTGGGTATGTCCATCACATCGTTCGGCCAACGATATGACTCCATTGTCAACTGACACCAATGTCACATGATCGGGAAACCTCGATCATCGATTGCACAATGAACTAGTCACGTAGAGGCTACTAGGGACCTGGTTGTCTACGTACCACACGTGTATTAATGTTTCTGCTTAATACAGTTATAGCATGATACAAAAACGTATTATGAACAAATGAGATATGATAAATAAAACACTTTATTAATTGCCTCTAGGGCATATCTCCTTCAGTCTCCCACTTACACTAGAGTACAATTTATTCTAGATTACAACTTGGTAAAAGCCTAACACCCATAGCATTCTGGTGTTTACATGCTTGTCCAGTGGAAGAGGCTTCGTCAGAGGATCTGCCACATTCAGATCCGTATGTATTTTGCAAATCTTCACATCGCCTTCCTGTACATACTGTCGTATCACATGGAAGCGTCGGAGTATGTGTTTGGCGGTTGAGTGAGACCTTGGTTCCTTCGCGTTAGCAATAGCACTCGTGTTGTCGCAGTAGAGGGTTACGGGGTCTTGCGCGCTAGGGAACACTCCAAGCTCGATGATGAACTTCCTCAGCCATACAGCTTCATTCGCGGCTTCCGAAGCAGCGATGTACTCCGATTCCATTGTAGATTGGGCCACTATGGGTTGCTTCCCGCTTCTCCAGCTTACAGCGCCACCGTTCACCTTGAAAACATATCATGTCTGTGACTTTGAGTCATCTGGATCTGTGCAGAAACTTGCATCAACGTAACCTGTTACGCCAAGTTCCTCTTCACAGTCTCTATACACAAGGAACATTTCCTTTGTCTTCTTGAGATGCTTGAGAATGCTCTTAACAGCTATCCAATGATCCTTTCCAGGATTACTTTGGAACCGGCTCGTCAAACTAAGAGCCAATGCTACATCGGGTCGAGTACTTAACATGGCATACATGATCGAACCTACGGCTGAAGCATAGGGATGTTAAGCCATCTCGGCTTTATCATGTGCCGTCACCGGACACTGAGCCCTGCTCAATGTCTTATTCTTGATAACAAGCAGAGAACCTTTCTTTGTCGTCTGCATACCGAACCGTTTCAGTATCTTATCAAGATAAGTACTCTGACTTAACGCTAATAGACGCCTTGATCTATCACGATAGATTTTAATGCCTAATACGTATGCAGCTTCTCCTAAGTCCTTCATCAAAAATTTACTGTTTAAATATTTCTTCACACTATTCAGAAGATCCATATTATCCCCAATTAGTAATGTATTGTCCACATATAGAACTAGGAACACAACCGAGCTCCCACTCATTTTCTTGTAAATGCAGGTCTCTTCCATATTTTGGACAAATCCAAAACCTTTGATCACCTCATCAAAGCGAAGATTCCAGCTCCGAGATGCTTGCTTCAGTCCATAAATGGAACGCTGAAGCTTGCATACCTTGCCAACATTTTATGGATCGACAAAACCTTCACGTTGTACCATATACAACTCTTTCTCAATGTTACCATTTAGGAACGCTGTTTTGACATCCATCTGCCATATTTCATAATCGTAATATGCAGGAAGTGCTAGCAAAACCCGAACAGACTTTAGCATCGCTACCGGTGAAAATGTTTCATCGTAGTCAATTCCATGAACTTGTCGGAAACCCTTTGCGACAAGCCGAGCTTTATAGACGGTCACATTACCGTCAGCATCAGTCTTCTTCTTAAAGATCCATTTATTCTCGACGGCCTTGCGCCCTTCGGGAATCTCCATCAAAGTCCATACTTTGTTGTCATACATGGATCCTATTTCGGATTTCATGGCTTCAAGCCATTTCTCGGACTCGGGCCCTGCCATAGCCTCTTTGTAGTTCGTAGGTTCGTCTTGTTCAATTAACATGACAGTGCAAATCATGTTGCCGTACCACTCAGGAGCGATACGTGTTCTTCCAGACCTACGAGGTAGAATAGCATCCTCGACATTTGCTCCCACTCCATCTGTGGAGGACGGTTCCGGAACAGTTTCCGTTGCGCCACTCGGAATCTCGAGTTCAGGATCAACGATCTCGTCGAGGTCTATTTTCCTCCCACTTACTCCCTTGGCGAGAAACTCCTTCTCGAGAAAGGTGTCGTTCTTCGCGACAAACGTTTTGCCCTCGGCTTGGATGTAGAAGGTGTATCCTATGGTTTCCCGTGGATACCCAACAAAGACGACTTTCTCCGATTTCGGTTCGAGTTTGTCGGGCTATAGTTTCTTAACGTACGCCTCACAACCCCAGACCTTCAGGAACGACAATTTGGGTTTCTTACCATGCCATAACTCATACGGTGTCGTTGCTACAGATTTGGACGGAGCCCTATTTAAAATGAATGCGGCTGTTTCTAACGCATATCCCCAAAATGATACGGGCAAGTCGGTAAGAGACATCATAGACCGGACACTATCTAATAGGGTACGATTACGTCGCTCGGACACACCGTTGCGTTGCGGTGTTCCAGCCGGCGTAAGTTATGGCAGAATGCCACAGGCCTTCAGATGTGTGCCAAACTCAAAACTCAAATATTCGCCACCACGATCGGATCGAAGGTGCTTGATTTTCTTGTTGAGTTGATTTTCGACTTCACTTTGAAATTCTTTGAACTTTTCAAACGTTTCAGACTTGTGTTTCATCAAATAGATATACCCATATCTACTCAAGTCATCGGTGAAGGTGACAAAGTAACGATAACCATTGCGTGTCGACACGCTCATTGGCCCACACACATTTGTATGTATGACTCCCAATAAGTCCGACGCCCATTCCATGAAACCATTGAACGGTGTTTTGGTCATCTTACCCATGAGGCATGGTTCACATGTGTCGAGGGATCCAAAATCCAACGAGTCTAAAAGTCCATCGGTATGGAGTTTCTTCATGCGCTTTATACCAATATGACCGAGACGGCAATGCCACATATACATGGCGGTATCGCCACTAAGTTTAATCCTCTTGGCATCTATGTTATGAATGTGAGTACTATGATCGAGATTCAACAAGAATAAACCATTACTCTCGGGAGCATTAACATAAAAGATATCATTCATCGAAATAGTACAACCACTTGATACTGAATTGAATGAATATCCGTCTCGCAACAAGCAAGACCCACTGATAATGTTTACACTCAATGACGGTACAAAATAATATTTATTTAAAACCAAAACTAATCCTGATGGTAGATGTAGAGGGAGTGTGCCGACAGCCACCACGTCAACTTTTGATCCGTTGCCGACGCGCATCGTCACCTCGTCCTTAGCCAGACGCCGTTTATTCCGCAACTCCTCCTGAGAGTTGCAAATGTGAGCAACAGAACCGGTCTCAAATACCCAGGTATTACTCCGGGCGCATGTAAGGTAAACATCAATAACATGTATATCACATATACCTTTCTCTTTCGCGGCAATCTTGCCGGCCTTCTTGTCTTCTAGGTACTTGGGGCAGTTGCGCTTCCAGTGACCATCTCCCTTGCAGTAGAAGCATTCCACGCCAGGCTTGGGACCAGGTTTGTTGGCCTTGGATCGGGCAACAGGCTTGCCGTCCTTCCTTGGCTTCCAGTTCTTCTTTCCCTTCCCACCGGATTTCTTAAAATCGACGGTCTTGCTGACCATCAACAGCGTGTGCTCCTTCTTGATCTCCACCTCAGCAGTCTTCAGCATCACGAACACCTCGGACTGGCTCTTAGCCATGCCCTGCATGTTGTAGTTCATGACGAAACCTTTGAAGCTAGGGGGCAACGATTGCAACACCCTATCAATCGCCAGCTCATCAGGAATCTTGCATTCCAGAGCGTTCAGGCGTTGAACGTAGCCAGACATATTGACCACGTGCTCGCTTACACTGTTGTGCTCTTCCATCTTGGCTGAGAAGAAGAGCTCAGATGCTTCATACCTCTCAGCCTTGGCCTGCGGCGCAAAGACAGCCTTGAGATCAGAGATTATCTCGAAGGCACTCATCTTCTCAAAGCGCTTCTGCAGGTCAGCTTCCATGGCGTAGAGCATGCCACTCTGTACGAAGGCGGAATCATCCGTCTTGGTCAGATAGGCTTTCTTCTCTTCCTCAGAGGCGGTGATCGCAGGGGGATCTCCAATGGCGGCTTCCAGAACATAGGCCACCTTGTGGGGAGTGAGGAGGATCCTCAGGTTGCGGAACCAGGACGTGAAGTTAGACCCATTGGTCTTAAGCTTTTCTTTCTCAAGGAACAGGCCTAGGTTAAAGGTGGGGCGAGACATCTACAATGGAATTTGCAAAACATAAGAATTTGTTCATAAAATAATAGAATTCAAGTTTTATAGAAAATAAACTACAAGAACTCCACTCAAACGAATATCTCTCTAATCGCTTCAGTGATTACACGACCCTAATCCATTGTGCAACCCCTCATCGTCAGAGCCGGCAACACAACTTCAAAGGTAGACATCGAAATGTCAATCACAACAATTCTGTGACTCATGCTCGACCTTTCGGTCACCGTGTTCCGAGGCCATGTCTGTACATGCTAGGCTCGCCATAATAACCTCCAGCGTAAACGCTTGTGCAAACATGTTTTACACCCACTGTATGCGAACGACGATATGTCTGTGATGACTCCCAAGTGCAGGAGATCAACTGTAGTACATTTCGAATAGAAAAGGTTGTCGAACCCACGAGGAGCTGAAGGTATTGGTTATTAGAAATGATAAATAGACAATAAAAGATGCAACTGTTTTTGGTATTTTTGATTTTATAATTGCAAGACAGTGACAATGCAGCAAATAAATGGTAACAAGTAAAAGCTCTCAAAGAGAGAAAAGCCCAATCCTCTATGTGTAAGAGGACAAGCTCAAGTGATGTGTAACTTATATGTGGAAAACGTTTCCGAGGGCGGCATGGATATTGCTAGGCATATAGATTTATTAAACAACACGTTGAATATCTTGTCTAGTTTTAATCCTCTTCGGACGGAGCTATTATTAGGTACAGCTAAATAAATAGACTAAACCCCTTATGATGGATCATGTGGCCAATTAAATGACAGCACAAGAATTATTAAGATATAAAATCCCACCATAGCATTACGCTCTAGGTCCCCGATACTAATACCCCGTAAAGTAACTTAATGATTCGGTCTCAGGCTTTCATGTCCTCCCAAGTCTCCCTCACGCCATTACACTACGGTGTTCTCCTATGAGCCCATATAGGTGAAGTGTTGTGCAGTCGACGTTCGCACAACACCATCATAGAATCACACAAAAAGATAAACACTAGACAAAATACCAATACATGTCATATATAAATCATTGCCAATTCATCCTATGCCCTCAGGAACATACGGGAACTACTCACAACGTGCAAACATGGTGATATTCAGTGGCATAAGTGGTACAACACAATCTGAAAATATAACTTCACCACCAAATAATGACAAGTACTCAATCACAAACATGAATAGTAGCACAACACAAGTATCTAGGGTATAGCAACTCTCAAACTACGAGGGGGACGGAGTGGATCACGGAGATGATGATGGAGATGGTGCTGGTCTTGGTGATGGTGATGATGTAGAGGCCTCCTCCCACGCCAAGGAGGAGAGGTGATGACGATGACGATGATTTCCCCCTTCTCCGGAACTCCGGAGCAGCAGGATCTGATCCCCCTCAGAGGGAATTAGGAGTTTCGCCGCCGCCGCGACCTCGGATAGTCTCGTAAAAATTAGGGCGTTATTTTTCGGGCGAGACGGAGACCTCGTTAAAAAGCCCCGGGCGAGGAAGTGCCCGAGGCTCCATTTGGTGGGTCCCACGCGGTCAGGGAATCTGGCCGCGTGGGCCACCCATTTTGGGCCTCGTGGCCTTCCTCGCTTGCTTCTTCTTCCCTCTGGTGTTCTCCCGAAGAAAAACCAGCTGTGCAATTTTCCTTTTATTAATTGGGCCTTCGTAGCTCCTGAAACAATAAAAACAGGAAAAAGGAGGTTTTCTGCCTCCCAGAAATTAAATACTAAAAATAGGGACTTTGTAGGAAAGTCCCCTAAATCATCTAAAACATGTAAAAACAATGATATAATTATGCAATTAACATCCTAATATGGTGGTATAAGTGGTATAGATGATGATATAAAATGCACGTATCAACTCCCCCAAGCTTAAACCCTTACTTGTCCTCAAGTAAGTAAGGACATAGATCATTACATGCATCAATGGACTTATGGTTGATAAATAAATACGAGCATTGTATCATCATCATATTCAATTGCAATGTAAGATTAATGAATTAAAACTCATACACATAAGGGCAGCATAAGTAGAAGCTCTAGCAATCACCCCTTACACTTTGAAAGCAAATAACCATTGTATGTTGGACAATTGAATCACACTATTTTTAACATGCTTTTGCTCTTATGGCTAGCATCATAATGTTTAATACTTTACTGAAGTTTAAAGACAAGATAAACTCTCATTGGATAACAAGTTAAAGAATACAAATGAAAAGACAGATATAAAATTATTTGCACCCTTGCTTCACTAGTAACTAGTGCAAACTTTAGTCATGGATGTTTCAATCAAGTTCTTATGCTCAAACAACCTTTATCTCACACTTTCCATGGCTAACCGAATCCTCGGGTGCCTTCCTTTCATACACTTTACAAAGCATAAGTATTGACACATCCATGATCTTTAATTTGCTCAAAAGATACTAGATTCTAACAAGAGTGTTTCATATCCTTTTCATTAACTATTCCCAACTTTTTATGCTACAAGACTATATCTCAACCTTAAACTTATTAATTCTCAAGTCATAATGACTCACTCTTTTCTTATTTATATTGAGCTAGATTCTACAATTGTCCAACATACTCAAGTTAATTAAATTCAAGGCAAGATGTGACTGAAACCTCTAAAATAAACCACGCTCATTTGCATGAGTGTTACCCATAAATCTCCAAACAAGAGAATCATGGATGACACCATACTTTAATATTCATTGATAAACCATAAGATAGGGATACATGATAATGCTCCATGAGCTCACACAAGCCTAAAAGAGATTGATAACTAAATGATAAAAGCAAAACACACCATGACTAGATAGATATGATAAACTAGTAGAGATAAAGACTAGGTGGAACTCCCCCAAGCTTGACGTTCTGCCAGTGCTTTCTCTGCTGCAGCCTCTTCTTTCTCATATTCTTCCTCCCATTCAGCCCTCTTCCATGGGAAAGGCCTCCCATTGTAGAAGGAGTTAGGTGGATCATTTTACCTGAGGGTAGCAGCTGCTGCAATCTTCTTGAAGCGCTCTTCATACTCACAGTTTTGATTTTCCACATCCCACAGTAGAGCTTGATGCTTGTCCAACTCAGATGTGACATGTAGATATCTCTTCTCCAAGTCCTCCAGCCTCTCCTTGTACTCTTCAACCTTCTTCTCCAGCTCCAGGTTCATGAAGTGATGAGCATCAAGGCTGCGTTCAACAACAGTATTATACCTGAAGATCTTCTGTTCCAGGTCCTCCAGCCTCTCCTCCACCGTGCCAATGATCTTGGGAGCCTTCACCTCCTCTATGAGCATCGCGCCCTCCTTGAAGGACAAGGTCTTCATTGGTGCCATCACGGAGTTGAGGTAGCGGTTCACAACACCTCCCTTGGGGAAGCTCTCCCCCTCATGATCGGATCCGGAGCTAGACATGGCTAAAACCTGACAGACAGAAACAGCAAAAGCAAAGATCGCTCAAGAACGCTCGGTGCGAGATTAGATCAACGAAAAGGGGTATATATTGACGGTTTTTAGGTCAAGACGAAGCGTCGGAGTCGAAAACGAGACGGAACGGGACTCCGGGGGCAAAAGGAGTGGGCCCACGCGGTCAGGGAATCTGGCCGCGTGGGACCCCCTCTTTTCCTTCTCAAAGCTCCGTCACGTCCAGTTTTCTTGTTCCACACGTTAATTTCCATAAAAAATGATGTCCGTAAAATATTACGCAATTCCGAGAAACTTTCCAGAGTAAAAGTTACCTTTTATTGATTTTGGATTTCTGAAACTTTAAACTTCTTTGCAATTACCTCCTCCGGTGTCTGTAAAATGAATTCCTCCACCTTTCCAATGAAGCTTTTTCCTGCAATATAATGTTTAAGGCGTTGTCCATTAACCACATGAGGTTTACCTTTCATATCACCATGAAGACAGATAGCTCCTGAACGGTATACTTCCTGTATCACTAATGGTCCCTGCCACTTTGAAGCTAACTTACCTGCAGAAAACTTGAAACGAGAGTTGTATAATAGCACTTGATCACCTACTTTGAATTCTTTCTTTTTAATTTTCTTGTCATGCCAAATCTTAACTTTTTCTTTAAACATCCTGGCACTTTCATAAGCTTCATTTCTCCATTCATCTAGTAGGTTTAAATCAAGAATTCTCTTCTCTCCAGCAGTTTTAAAATCAAAGTTCAATTGTTTAATAGCCCATCTAGCTTTATGTTCTAATTCAACAGGTAAATGACAAGTTTTTCCATAAACCATTTTATAAGGAGACATTCCCATAGGATATTTAAAAGCAGTTCTATAAGCCCATAATGCATCGTTAATTTTAAGTGGCCAATCAGACCTAGACTTATTCACTGTCTTTTCCAAAATGAGTTTAATTTCCCTATTACTTAATTCAACTTGTCCACTAGTTTGGGGATGATAAGGTGATGCAATTCTGTGGTTAACATCATATTTTGCCAAAGTTTTCCTAAGAATACCATGTAAGCAATGAGAACCACCATCAGTAATTAAAAACCTAGGAACACCAAACCTGGGGAAAATGATGTCCTGAAGCATCTTCATTGCCGTGGCATGATCTGCACTTTTGGTTGGAATTGCTTCCACCCACTTTGAGTATGCTTTTGTCTTTGATTCGGGGAAAGGTCCCATAAAGTCAAAACTCCACACATCAAATGGTTCAAGTGGTAAGGAATAGTTCATAGGCATTTCATTTCTCCTACCAATATTTCCTACTCTTTGATATTTATCACAAGATTTAACATATTCAGCACAATCCTTAAATAAAGTAGGCCAATAAAAACCAGACTGTAATACCTTTGCACCTGTACGATCTCCTGCATGATGTCCTCCATAGGGACTGTCATGACAATCTCTTATAATAGCCTGTTGTTCATACTCAGGTACACAACGTCTAATAATAACATCCACACTCTTCTTATAGAGAAAAGGATCATCCCAGAAATAATGTCTAAGATCATAAAAGAATTTCTTTCTGTCGCAACAGTGGAACATGGGGTTCCCCTAGTACCGCCAAAGTGAGTCCACCCCATGTGGGCCCAAGATGAAGATGGACAAGACCAAGACTCAAGTCAAGCTGGCGGGTTCACCGTCAAGACACGCATGGCCTACGTCGACTAAGGGCTCCGGTCCTGGGGACCTTCCGGGTCCCCGAACCAAGCAAGAAGGCCAGGAAGGACCCGAGAGCCCGAGTTCCCGGCAGGAGGCCAGGCTCCCACTCGGGTACTTCCCCACGTCCCTGTGGATAAGCACTCCACCTCACCACGGAAGACTTGGGAAGCAAGGCGAAGGCAGCGCGGGCGGGAAGCACGTCCCGTGGTGGTGTCAGCTCCTGTCCACCCCGAGGCGGACGCTCCCACCTAACCCAAAGGAGACGCTAGGCTGAGGAGAGGCCACGTCTCCTCCTAAACTAGATGAGGAGGGTCCTTCACCCCGAAGGTCCCTCACGCCCTCACGTGACCCTGTGGCAACCCCTTAGCCTATAAAAGGAGGACCAAGGCACGGAGGAGGGGAGAGGTCGAAGCAAGGACGAACACAAGCTAGAACCAGAGCAAGACTAGACTAGGGTGCGAAGGTAGAGAGGAAGGTGATCTCCTCCGGGTCAGGATCTGTCCTTCTTCTACCTCCAGCCAAAACCCTTCCGGGTACCCTGTCCGGGAGGTTCCATTGTAAGCCACACTATGAAGAACCCATCAATCCAGACATGCAGGAGTAGGGCTTTTAGCCTCCGGGCGGCCTGAACCTGGGTAGCTCCTTGTGTCCCTTTGGTTGCATGCTTTGATCGTGGAGAGGAGAGCTTGATCTAGACTCCGCCCAAGAAGACGATTCTCAGCCTCCTTCGCGCCCCGTGCCGAACCTAAAAGGGGGTATCCTATACTCCCGGTGTCCGTGCAACGAGACACGACATCTGGCGCGCCAGGTAGGGGGCGCAAGCGCTGGATTCGTCTTCTTCTTCATCAACCTCAAGTTCATCGTCAAGTTCATCGTCAAGTTCAAGTTCTGCGTCGAGCTTTCAGTCCGTGTCAAGATCTGCTCCAAGCCCTCAGCGCCTTCGGAGCAGCGCTAGTTTCGGCTCTCGCGAAGAGAGTACCGAATCCGACGTCCAAGATGACAAAGAAGAGAAAGGGAAAGGCAGCCTTTGAGTTCCTGCGGTACCCCGGCCTCGGTTTCGTTCTTGACGAGTCCTCGCCAGCACCTGCCGCTAAAGATCGCGCCTTCGGAGTCCACTTCGTCCCTCCAGCCGCTTATGTCAGCTCTCTGGTCAGCAAGGGAAGACCTGAGGAAGGTGCCACGAACATTGATGTCCCTCTTTCCCCATGGACGCATGGAGCGAAGGAGGAACTCTGTTCCGACGCGCCGACCACAGTGCCGCTTCCGGAGGAGGAAAACCTCGACCAAGACACAAAAGGCGAGCCTCGGCAAGAAGATCCTCTCATCTACGTGCCCCAAGAGCTCCAGATTCCTCTGCGCAAAGATGGCCAGCCTGGAGTGTGGTGCATGTACCACAGATCTGACCGGCACAGTCTGGAAGATTGCCGACAGTTCAACGACATCCAGATACGCCAGAAGAACGGTGATTGCTATTCATGCGGAGAACCAGGACATATCAGCCGAGATTGCCCTCTCAACAAGAAGCCCAAGAAAGCCAAGAGGAGTGCCACAGCTGGGGTTCCTCAAAAGGGAAGATCTTTCCGGACCTTTGCCAATGCATCCACTCAGACTGAAGAGCCCCGGAACCTTGCTCACTACCGGCGCCCCCACAGATACAAAGCAGTCAAGGGCAAGCTGCAGCTAGCTGGGATCAAACCTTCATCTGCGGAGATGTGGCCCACGGAGAATGGGATCTCCCGGGTCACATCGTCACAATACAGCCAGGACCAAGTGGACCCCCTCAGAAGTACCGGATTGCTAAGTGGCTAGCATCAGGATCCCGCGAGTAAAGCAGCTTCAGGGTCTCCGGACCGGCACGAGCCAGCCAGATTGACGGGTCACCAAACAAGGAACATCCGGGTCCAGGAAGCTAAGACAACCGTGGGGTCTCCGGACCGGCGTCTCTGATACGCCAGCAAGTCGCCGGATCACCAGTTGGGTGGTCTCCGGGTAACTCGAGCAAGTAACACAATGGTCTCCGGACCGGCGCAAGCCAGCCAGTCATGCCCTTAGTCGGCATTGGAGGCTATCTCGGTTGGAAGCCTTGTCCCCGCCAAGAATTGCTGGGCAAGGCAGAATTATGTCTGAAACACGGCATAGAAGACCCGCCTTGGCGGCAGCGCGACAGAACGATTACCGAGGTAGCCAGAAGGAGTCAAAACGCGAGCTAAGTATAAACGTGCTTGCACGGGCTTGTTCCCGGGTACATCTGTTTTATGTGCTTTGGCTAAGGCGAAAGCGGGCGTTCTCCTGGGGCAGCGCCTTCGCGATGACA
The DNA here is from genome assembly GCA_947311845.1 of Poa pratensis. Classification (NCBI taxonomy): domain Eukaryota; kingdom Viridiplantae; phylum Streptophyta; class Magnoliopsida; order Poales; family Poaceae; genus Poa; species Poa pratensis. Next base: position 16,708,746 of record CAMZMU010000076.1, on the reverse strand, counting down.
CTGTCAGTTTCCCTCGGGCAGTGGAGTCGTGGGCTGAGGTCCGTGCGGTCAGGAAACGGTGGGTCCTTTGGGGGGTTGCGCCCTGTGTCCGCACTTCAGATCAGTCTGAGTGCCCACGGCTGGTTAGCGCTCACACCTTTGGATCCTTCCCGAGAGCGTAAAGCCCCCACGAGTACGATAAAACTTATATACTTTGGGAAGAAGTTATTTACATTCAAAAGCATGAGTTCATAAGCCAGTTGGCAATATCAGTACAAAAGCATGGTTCACGGCCCCTGGTATTGTCCTTTTCAGGACTTCACAGGTTCACGGGTCATCTTCTCGGGAGAGGTGCTTCAAGATCTCCTCCACCTGGCGGGTACGTCTGGAGGAAGCGGCGTCCCGGGTTCAGGCGCCTCCAGCTCGGACAGCAAGGAGAGCTGCGGGTGTCGTTGGCGAAGCGCTGTGACAAACCGGGTCGTCACCTGCCTCACTGCCTGTTCCCCAGCAAGGCGAGTGGCTCTGCTAACCTGCTCCTTGATACCTTGATGAGCGAGGCCACGTACTTCAAGAACCCGGGATAGCGGGCGAAGGAAGTGGAATGGTCGGCCATGAGGACAGGCGGAGAAGGCACTCCCAAGTTCGTGAACTCCTTCACGATATCCAAGGACCCGTGGTTCATCTGGAGCAAGACGTTGTGTCATCACGGCGGTGGTGAGCGAATCGCCGTTCTTTCTCAAGTGCACCCTTTGCTTCCGCCAGCTCGACCTGCACTCCCGTCAGCTGGTTGGATACCTGCTCGTGTTGGTGCCACGCAATCTGAGCTTGGGATTTGGACGCTTCCATCGCCGCACGCCCATCAGCCAGCTCCTTTGCTTCTTTCTTGCGAAGGACAGTCATGCGCGCATCTTTGTCCTTCCAGAAGTCATTTGCATCGCCCAGTTCCCGGATCTTTCTTTCCATGGCGACGCGGCCAGCCGTGGCCTCTTGCTTAAACTTCTCAGCTGTTTTGAGGGCCTGTTTCTGCGCCTCAATCGTGGCCGTCATCGCCTCAACCCGGGCGGACAAGCTATCTCTTTCGCCCCTAGCTCTCTGGAAATCCGAGAAGGCCTGTTCTCGCCTTTCCCTCTCGCTCTTGAGCTCGCTCTGGAGTTTGGAGACCTGCTTGCCTAGCGACGAGGCGGCTCTGCTTTTGGCTCGAAGGTCATTTTCGACCTCGCTGCGAGCCCAGCTAGCCACGTTCTCCAGGCCTTGTTCGAAGCGGTCCTCGTCCCGCTCCATTCTGATCTGGAGCTCCTCAATGGTGCCAAGGTAGTGGCGCTCTTCATCTTCCAGCTCGGCCTCTCGTCGCTCCAGCTCTTTCTCGCGGCTGGCCACTCGCTGTTCCCAAGCATAGAGCAGCTCTTCGTCCGCCGCCAGCTTCAGTTCACGGGCGCTAAGAGCTTCCTCCCCAGAGGGAAGCCGCAGCTCGCGAGCCTGCGAGTGCTCCCCGCTGCCGGAGACCGGGCACCAGCCGCGCCAGTTCGGCACGGGCAGAGGACAAGAACTCCGAGACATTGGAGAATGTCTTGGAGAACCCGGGGCCTTCCTCAACTCTCCCGGGTTCAGGGCAGGGGTCAGCGTTCCCGAGGGCCGAGCCCCTGGGGATGAACCCGCCTGCTGCGAGTCCACGCGGTCCGAGGGTCGCCTGGGGATCCACGTCGCGCCTCTCCCCAGGGCCTTTCGCGCCAACAGCTTCCGCCTCGTCTGCGACGACCGGAGCCACCCCCTGGTCCTTGGGGCGGACTGGGGGCTCGGGGGCTCGGAGTTGCCTCCATCGGAGGTGCCGGTGGAGCTCGACGCTTCGACATCTTCGCCTCTCCGGGGTCGTTTGCTTGGCCACTCCGGGGTCGGGCTCCTGTGCAAGAAATGAGAATCAGAAGTCAGGACGGCGGCAAAAGGGAAGCAACTCCACATTCAAGGACAGTTGCCAGCAAAACTTACCGGCGGGCTCTCTTCGATCCGGAGAAGCTCCATCTCTTCTGCACCAAGTCGCCAAAGAGGTCTGGCAAGGACAGGCTCTCCTCCCCTACCTCCATGTCTGCAAGGGGAGGAGGGATAGCCTCCGACCTGGTCAGACTCCTGCATCGACGGCGAGCTCGGCGGCACAGGCTGCTCCGGGAGTTCGTCACCCGGCGGGTTTGTCGCCGCCCCGGAAGGAGCGCCGGGGCCTCCGCGCCCGCAAGGTACTCCCGGAGGAGTCGCTTCGTCGTTTCATCATCCGAAGTCCCAGGTTCTTCAGGGGAAACGTCCCCGCGGGCAAGGCTTTGCCCCCTTGTCCTCTCTCCTTGAGGGCTGCGTGCTTTGGGTGCCGGCGGGGGCTCAATCTTGGTGGTACCCGCCACCCCGTACTCATTGCACTCTGGCATCGAAGATCGGATACCGCGGGGCTGGATCCTCGAACAGCGGCAAGGTCTCATCCTGGAACTCGAAGGGTACCCATGGCAATATGTAGCCCATGGTCAGAGCCCAGGTGGTCTCTGTCAAGTGGAACCTGGACTGTGGAAGGCTGCCACCCACCTGAGCAGTTCCCAGAGCGGGCGGCTCCGGAACTGCAAAGGGGCAATCCCCTGCGAAGAAAGTCTGCCAGGATCATGGCGCCTATCACTCCCCTTGCACGAAGCGCAGCCAGCCTGTTGATGACTGGAACCAGGGCTTCCCCTTGAGAGCTTCTTTCCTTGGATGTGCCAATCGCTCCGCTGGATAATATGGAGTCATCAGATGGGGATTGGTCCCGTCAGCTTCGACAAAGTACCAGTTGTGCCTCCATTCTCCAACCGAGGCCTTGGTGAATGTTTCCGGGTACTGGTGCGCCGCATCTCTCCGGAGGCAGAAAGAGACACCGCCAGCGATCCACTTGGACTTCCCCAGGCGTGGAACGAAGAAGTGGCGGAATAAGGCCACCGAGGGCATGACACCCGCAAATGCCTCGCAGGCATAGGCAAAGGTAGCAAGCATCATCACGGCATTGGGGTGCAAGTGCAGCATATGCAATCCGTAAGCCTCCAAGATTGCTGCGAAGAACTCGGAGAACGGAGGAAGAAGGCCGACGACGGAGAAATCGTGGAAAGTAATCACCTCCCCTTCTCGTTGAGGACCGCTCCCAGGGCGCACCACCACTCCCTCAGTACCGCGGAAGCTCGCGGCCAGGGATTGGCGGACGCGTTGAATGGCTTCCTCTGACGCATACTCGCTGGGAGAAAAGAGGGCCTGAGTCACCCTCATCGAAGGCGGCGCTTCGGCCAGAGAAGCCTCCATCGCCATCTTCTCGGCGGCAGATTGCGACATCTTCCTCACTCCCGTCCTATCTCGCTTAGGCGGCATGGGCTGGGGGCAAGAACAAGGAACGGCGGCGGCCAAGGCGGGGGCGGCGATTGGCAAAGTCAGGAAGAGAAGGCGGAGGCGGCGATTTGGGGATTTCGGCGAATCTGGAGAGGTAACGGCTACAGTGGAAGCCAGTCGTGGCTTATAAGGCATCCCACACGTCACGTCGCGGCCCCATTACTCCGACGGACGTGGGGATCGAGGGGGCGTGCCGATTTCTGCGCGTTTCGCCCGTTGGATTCCAGATAAGCACGGGGTCCGTATGAATCGCAACGTTCGCCGCGATTCAGTCAACAGGACCCGGGGGCTCGTCTCTACCTCGCCTCGGCGGGTCCCCAACGGAGCTGAGAAGAAGACCAGGTGCCCGGGACCCACTTTGACCTATCTTTAGGCCATGGCCCCGGCAGCTGGAGCAAGAGCCGCCGGGACCATGCCCGGGGGCTACTGTCGCAACAGTGGAACATGGGGTTCCCCTAGTACTGCCAAAGTGGGTCCACCCCATGTGGGCCCAAGATGAAGATGGACAAGACCAAGACTCAAGTCAAGCTGGCGGGTTCACCGTCAAGACACGCATGGCCTACGTCGACTAAGGGCTCCGGTCCTGGGGACCTTCCGGGTCCCCGAACCAAGCAAGAAGGCCAGGAAGGACCCGAGAGCCCGAGTTCCCGGCAGGAGGCCAGGCTCCCTCTCGGGTACTTCCCCACGTCCCTGTGGATAAGCACTCCACCTCACCACGGAAGACTTGGGAAACAAGGCGAAGGCAGCGCGGGCGGGAAGCACGTCCCGTGGTGGTGTCAGCTCCTGTCCACCCCGAGGCATAATTCCTTTGAGCAGCATCAAGTGTTCTACGAGCATAATAAATGGCATTCAGTTTCTTATTAACACGTTGGCCCAAAACAGACCCAACTGCATAGTCACTAGCATCACACATAATTTCAAAAGGCAATTTCCAATCAGGAGGTTGAATAATAGGAGCACTTATTAAAGCATTCTTCAAAATATTAAAGGACTCAATGCAATCATCATTAAAAGAGAAAGGAACATCCTTTTGCAAAAGATTGGTTAGGGTTTTGATATTTTGGAGAAATCTTTAATAAACCTACGATAAAAACCTGCATGGCCAAGAAAACTTCTTATACCTTTGATGTCCCTTGGGTATGGCAGCTTTTCAATAGCTTCTATCTTCGCTGGGTCAACTTCTATTCCTTTTCCAGAAATCTTATGCCCAAGAACAATACCTTTAGTAACCATGAAGTGACACTTCTCCCAGTTTAAAACTAAGTATTGGTCTTCACAACGCGGCAAAACTTTGTTAAGGTTGAACAAGCAATTATCGAAGGAAGTACCATACACAGGAAAATCATCCATAAAGACCTCCATTATCTTTTCAATATAATCAGCAAATATAGCATTCATGCATCTTTGAAAAGTAGCAGGAGCATTGCACAAACCGAATGGCATTCTCCTATAAGCAAATGTACCAAATGGACATGTAAAAGTGGTTTTCTCTTGATCATCTTTATGAACAGGAATTTGGGAGAAACCTGAATAACCATCTAAATAACAAAAGTGAGAGTGTTTAGATAACCTTTCTAACATTTGATCAATAAATGGCAATGGGTAATGATCTTTACGAGTTGCTTTATTTAACTTTCTGAAATCAATACACATCCTATAACCAACAACAGTACGTTGAGCCACAAGTTCATCCTCATCATTTGGAACAACAGTCATTCCACCCTTTTTAGGAACACAATGAACTGGACTAACCCACTTACTATCAGCTATGGGATAAATGATACCAGCTTCAATAAGTCTTATTACCTCTTTCCTTACCACTTCCTTCATTTTTGGATGGAGACGGCGTTGATAATCAACATCAGGTTTTGCATCCTCTTCCAAATTAATTTTATGCATACATAGAGTTGGGCTTATACCTTTAAGATCATCAAGAGAGTATCCAATGGCTGGTCGGTGAGCTTTAAGCACATCAAGTAATTTCTCTTCTTCTTCAGCTGAAAGGTTAGCACTAATAATGACAGGATATATGCTCTTCTCATCCAAATATGCATATTTCAGATTTGTAGGCAAGGGCTTTAATTCAAAGCTAGGATCCCCTTTAGGTGGTGGTAGCACTCCTAAATTATCGGGTGGGATATGCAATTGTAACTGTGGTGGTTGTTGCCATAATATTTGTTCTAAAGCATCCTTTTCATCATCATTAAATGGTTCATCTTGATTAAGCATATAACGTTCTACAACATCTGTTGAAGCTACAGCTACATGTGCAAGAGTTTCAATTATATCTTCAGAAATTGGCTCTTTCACAACATGTTTATCAGCAAATTTGGAAAAATTGAACTCAAGTTTTTCACCAGCACATTTAATAAACACTTTCTCTTTAGGAAAATTAATTTCAGCACCAACAGTGTTTAAGAAAGGTCTACCAAAAATGATAGGACAAAAGGAATCTTGAGGACAACCAAGAACAATAAAATCAGCAAGATATTTTATTTTGCCAATCAATACTTCAACATCTCTAACAATTCCAAATGGACTAATATAATCTTTATTAGCAAGTTGAATTGTCATACCTGTCTCTTCCATAATGATAGGATCAATATCCGGCTTGATTTCAAGATACAGAGAATATGGAATGACACTAATGCTTGCTCCAATATCACATAAGCCATGATAACTAGAAGTCCCAATAGTGCATGATATAACAGGCTTACCAACCTTGGCCGAATTGCCTTTAACAACTTTAGTAGCATCTTCACATAGATAAACATCAACAAGATCTTCTTCATTTAATTTTTTGATAATAGAGATTTGACTGTTGACTTCCATCTGTTCATAAGGGTGAGATCTTCTTCTTTTACTCTTGTTAGAAACATCAATAAGTAAATTTTCCTTGACTTGGTTTGGATATGGTGGTGCCTCAACATACTCCTCAATTGTCAAGGATGACACTGGTTCTGCCTGTTTAATAACTTTGGGTACAACAATAGATTGTTTAACAGGTTCAACATAAGCTTCAAACCCAGTTTTAGGAATACCAATATGATTAGCAAAAGATTTAGCTACCTCAATTATAACATACTAGTCGTCAACCGTGCACCTGCACGGGCTAACTATTTTAAAAGCCGGTGAAATACTAAATTATCTTTATCATGTATTACATGCGGAAATAAAAAAGGTATTATATATTTTATACATATGAAAATTTGCAATCAAATTTTTTATTAACTTATAATTTTAGAAGAAATATCAATAATAATCCAATATACATAAATTAATATATACTCGGTGGTGAGCAGGAGCAACAAAACCGTATCATACAAAACGTTATTTTACTTCTAAGAAAACAGAGCTTGTATGACAACAACAAAAACTACAACAACTTTTACAATGATCGTGTGATATGCCTACCATTTTCTGAGCGATAGATAAAAAAAAATCAACATGCAATGTCCATACTCTTATCTACCCTATTCAACTGGTTGTGGTTAATGAACAATAAGTGGCGAAAAGAGCAATTGATCTTGATAGAGGTATTGTTTGTCATTAATAGTCAAGAGAACTTGCGAAACAATTGAAAAGGTACAAAATTATCTTGATCAACCACTATTTTCACAGATGTAACACCGGTCACCTCCAAGCCCTTCTCTTTCATGTGTACCACCCTCTGACAAAAGAACGTACAATTTCTGGAAAGTGACTACTGCAATACATTTTTGTATCGAAAGGTATTGACTTTTTCAGAGGTTTGAAAACGGAGAGTCTACATAGCTAATTTTAATTCATTAGGAAACACAAAGGATCTAGATTCACCCATCCAGGCCCCCAAGCATCTACCATAATCACTGACAAATGATACACAGGTCCACTTGTTAAATCTGAAACAAATGTGTGTGAAAACAATTGTTTCGAACACATTTTTCTTATTAAGTGTTAGTTAGCGTAATATTGGAAGAACAACATGTTAAATGCAGGACCAATTTGAAAAAAAACTGTTCTTTTGTCTTTAGTAGTTCTCTCTGCCTGACTCCAAATTTATGGGCAGATCTGGTGTTGTATTATATATTATTCATATATAGATCAAAGACTATAGTTTCGAGATAGTATTGCAATTTTGCCTATATTTTGAAAGAGAACAGAACAATAGAAACCAAAGAGAACCTCACTTCTTTGGTTCAAGCAAATTATAGAAGTTTGTGGAGTTACAGTACCAAAAGAAAAACTTTTGTAGATTGACGTGGCTAAGAAAATTGCCTGTGATTTTGCTCAAGTGGTGCCTACTGCCTACACCTGCTTAATGTCACATTTGAAAACAATCCAGGCAGGACATAGCATCCAAGTGTGTCCACTGAAAGGTATGACATTTAAACACTTAAATTATTACACGTGGTTTAAATAAGGTTCATCGATTGCTTATTACGGAAATGTAAAGTTAAAAACTATCATTTTTCTGAAATATATACTTTGCAAGTCTAAGGAATTGTTGTCAAGAAAATTATGTTTACTTGATTTCAAAACTCCTAATCAGGTTGAAAGACCCCGTAAGAGATACTTCAGTTGTCACCTCGTTGAAAGATGTCCAAATCCTGTCGTGCACTCCACATAGCAATGGAGAAACCAAAGATTAGAAACTCTAATCTTATATCATTGAAGGAAGCGTGAGCTGTGCCACTGCATGTCTTTTTAGGACAACATCGAATGTCCATAGAGGTGCATGCAAAACCGCCAACAGAAGTATAGGTTGCAACTTTACATGTATATATGCGTGCAAATTGGATACTGCATATTTGTCGCCTCGTGTGGAGAAACTCCATTGTCTATTTGGTTTTAGACACAAAAATAAAATTCTTTTATGAGGGAATAAAAGTAAATCCAGCTTCTTATTCGAACGATGAAGTGCCATGATGATATTTCTTTAAGTTTGAATGTTTAATTAATTGTAGCACCTAATATGTGATTATGAAGTCTATAATTTCTAGAGGGGTGGTTGTGTGCTCCATATGTATTGCCATTTAAGCCTGACAGTTGAGATGGAATTTCTACCTTTTTGTCTAAAATCAATGTAGGAGCTCGGAAGTAGAACAAAACCATGATTGTATATATCCCGAGTCACTGAATTGCATGCAAATATGACAAAGGTTGAACTGTTTTATTTCAGAATAAACTCCAGCGGACTGCTGTTCCTGCTATCTAGGATACAGAGAAAGGAAAATATGGATGTCCTATGGTCTGGCCTGTAAAATATCAGTTAATATGTCTCCAGTGCTACAGTACTCATAAACTTAATTCATAACATCAATACTGACAAATACTTTACGGTGGATCATTCACTGTCCATGATTGACTAAAAAACGAACTTAGCATGCTTCACAAAGGCTAACAAAAACAGGCTAGCGATATCAAGATTTTTTTTAAAGATTGAGTGGACATAGAGAAATTAGGTAAACAGCAAAAGGTAAATTCGTTAACCTCACATAGTTCATCTGATTTCCTTCACGCAACATATCTTGATTCACCCTTTGTTCTGAGCGCTAGCTTTTGGGCGATGAGCGATGATGCATCAGTTCCAACAAAGAATCCCAAATCAGTAGCTCAAACAAATTCGAACTTGATTTTCTCATGTAGCCATGCAAGGCCAGGAGGAGAGAGCTGTGAGCCTTAATTACGGGTGTATATTTAGCAGATCACAGCATCACGCCTTCTAACAGTGGGGCCCCGGTGGCTGCAGCCTTGTCTCCGTTGAGTCCGTGCCCTATGCAGCATTGTAGCGATTGTGTATGCCTGGAATCTGCATGCGCATGCAAAGGCGAGAGCTGAGATGATTAAGATAATTATTTGTCCGCTAGAGGAAGCTCAATCTATCCAATTCTGCAAGTTGAACAGCGTCTAAACTCAGGACTCCCTGATCGCAACGGTTGCTAGTTTGTTTTGCTTTTGCGTGCATGTGCGATTCTGACCTGTTAGTCACGTCCTTGCAGAAATTTGTGTCTTACGGTCAGCCTAACTAATTTAAGAGTCCTGATTGTAACCGTCTCCTGGCTTTTATTTGTCTTCGCATCGCACTACAACTCGTTGTCCAACTATCGTGCCAGATTATTTGTCATGTCCTATGTAACGTTTTTGCACGGTTCATCCTAGCCGCAAAACCACCATCTAACAGCTTAATTAATTTTGATGATGTGGATTAACGTGGAGGCTTTAATGGTGCCTCCAATTAGTAAATATAAGAAGGATCAAGATTAAAAGTATCACTCAGATTTTTAAACATGGTAGAAGTAGAGAAATTCTCTACACATGAATACTCATAGTCCAGATAGGGCTCGTTACCTTTATCAAGATCCCAATGACCAGTATTCTCAGAAATAGTCTCAATAAATTCCATGCTTCTTCTTCAGTATTATTTGTAAAGCTTCCACTAGATGAATTATCCAGAAATTCTTTTTGTTGCCTTGGTAGCCTCACATAAAAGTTTATCAGAATAATTTTCCTTGTAAGATCATGACAAGGATTCTTGCGGAGGAGTTCCTTTAACCTCCCCCAAGCTTGAGTAATACTTTCTCCCAGATGTGGCCAGAAATTGAATATATAGCAGCGGTTCTCATAAGCTTCTCTAGGAGTAAAATACTTAAGAAAGAAAACATTCCTCAAAATATTCCAGTCCATAGTGACTTCTTCATCTAAAGACCTGAACCAAATACGAGCATTACCAGATAAAGACAGATATAACAGCTTCCTTTTTACCTGATCTTCAGAAATACCAGGAAGTCTAAATAAACCACATATCGGCTCAATTGTTTCCATGTGTTCACGTGCAGATTTAGTTCCATCCCCTGTAAATGGATTTTTCATAACTCTTTTAACATGACCAACGGGAATTTTATATCCCACTTTAGGTATCTGATACGTCCCAAACGTATCTATAATTTTTGATGTTCCATGCATGTTTTATGTCAATTGGCACATGTTTTATATACACTTTATATCATATTATGACATTTATTAGAATAACCTACTAATAGTTGCCAAAGTGCAAAATCTTCTTGTTTTCCTATTTGTTGTGTAGGAATTATCAAAAATACAAAAGAAACCTTGTTGGAGTCAAATTGGGACTTTCCTGAAATCTGTCTGAGAACTTTTTACGGAGATTGTCAGTTTGACCCTCGAAGATGGCGTCCAATGGAAATCAAATTAAAGAGAAAGTTGTCACAATTTTCCATACGAAGATTTTAAGCCCGAGATAAGCCCAATCGGAGTTCGGACGCGGCCTGTAGGCCCGTTTTGGTGGAACCCTAAAAGGGGGTGACGGAAATCCGAGAGCCTATATAAAGAAGGAAACCCTAGGTCGTGAGAGGCACCCAAGACCACGAATTTTCCTCCTCCCAGGCAGCCGTCTGGGGGAGGAGAACCTCCTCCACACCATCCTCATCACCAAGGGCAGCCGCCGCCGCCCCAAGGGCCGCCGCCGCCACCGTGGGCTGCTGCGGGTCGCCGCCTCCACTCCGGGCTGCACCTCTTCATCAACCTCTCCATCTTCTCCAACGACTTCTCCACCGTCTCCATGATGAAGGGGGAGTAGTCCACCCCCTGGACTTTGGGTTTGTGGTGGTAACTTGATCTAATCTCTCTATGTATGATCATTGTTGGAGTCCATATGATGTGCTTTGCATAAGTATGGATCTATCTATGTAATTCTTATGGTGGATATTGTGGTATGAGATGATTTGTTATACATTTACCGTTGTGTTGGAGCTTTTATGATTTGTCATACTTTGGAGATATTCTATGATACATGTGATGGTTTGATTTATGCATAATGCCTTGTTTATCCTTGTCATGAGGTGATTGACACCACCAAGTGTGGATAGATGAGAGAGATGTGGTCATGCACACGAAATATGAATCATTGCACTAGTGTTTAGAATATTGTCCATTATGAAGTATGATGTATGTAGGTACGGGATGGCCGATGTGACAACGGCATATGTATTGAGTGACATGTGAAATACAGCCCAACATCCTTTATCTGGGGGTAAAAAGGAAGAGTATGATGTGGGAGTGAGAGCAACCACGCTAGCCTTACGAGGGTGACCTAGCAACACAAATGAGTACTTCTTTCAACTATGTGTTTTAGGACATATAGCCGTCATAAAAGCTACCATTAAAACATGACAATTGTGTGTACTTTATCTATAACATGATAATCACCGTAGATGAGAGAGAGAGGATTAAGTGAACCCATGAACCCATGTCCATTGTTCCTATAAGAGAAAACCTTTGTCTTGTCCTCTTGCATTGAAGAGGATTGGGACACTTTTACATTCTTGTTTTGTTACATTAAACTTCCATCCATTAAATCAACCATCTCGTTCCTTAAACTTGTTTAGTGCATAATCAACTAAAACTTGTGACACTTTAGTTGTAGGGAATAGATAACTTTTCCTTCTTGCTCCTGCGGATCGATACCTACTTCCACATTGAGAGGTGCTACAGTGATCCCCTGCTCTTGGGGGTTATCAAGCACTTTTCTGGCGCCGTTGCCGGGGAGCGTAGCGCTTAAGTTTCTATTCTTGTGTGCACTAGACTTTAGATTTATTTTATCTTGTTTTATATCTTGCAATCATCTAAGCTTGGGGAGGTTCCTTTAAACTTGTTTGGTTGTGAGTTTCTCATTAGTTTTACTTTCAGTTTTATATATCAAAAACCCAAAAAAATTAGAAAATGGAAAACTGTTATGAAAACGCAATGATGGCTGCTGAATTTAGAAAATCAAATGAAGGGAAAAGATTAGGAGAATACATAGAGCTTCTAAATAAAATTGCTAATGTGCTGCTTAATTATCATAAGGAAGAAACTTGTTGCTCTAAATACTTTAGACACTTTGAATTCCAATGCCCTTCCAATAGAGAACATGTTATTGCAACTTATCATACATGGAATTATGCTCACTTAGGGATGGAAGAAGTAGAGCAATTTGTTATTTTTATGGCAGCCTATGAATTATACACCTTCATTAATGAACATGAAACCTGCCCTATAGCTTCTCAATTTAAAGTTTTTATTGCCAATATCCTTGATCTCTGCATACTTGAATTTGATGAAAATATCTATGTTGTTGACACAAGGAAGAGAGCTGCCCAAGAAAGGTCTAATATTTTGCAGGAAGAAGATGACAAAAGCTTAAGCTTGGGGATGCCCGTGCAACCCCAAGAGGATGATGAAAATGATGAACAACTAGAGAATGAAGAGTTGGATCTCCCAACTTCACCTTCAACAAATGATAGTAACACTCAAGATTTTGTTGATGATAAACTTTGCTTTTATGATTCTGATGATGAGGAGGACTATCAACCTATGCCTAATGAGAACATTATTGATAATAATTTTAAAAATGATGAGGAGTATGGTTTAGATATGCTATATGATAATGCTTTAGATGATGGTCCTATGCTTATTGATAAACCTCCATGTTTAGTTGTTACTAAATTATGTGAGGATAAAAATGATATACTTGCTGTTTGTGATGGTACTCTTACTCATGAGAGTCCTACTTTGTTCTTAAATTCTCCTAATTACACCATAGAGGAGAAATTTGCTTATGTTGAGAAATACTTATGTGGTTTGCAATTACCTTTAGTTCCAAATCTTTGTTGCAACCATGATATTAAACTTAATATTGATCTTATTAACTATTTTGAAAGAGGGAAGCATGCTAATGAATTCCATAATAAATTTAATAATCCTCTTTATGTGCCTAAATTATCTAAGTTGAATGATTCTTGTGGTTATATGGTTGAATTTATTTCTACTACTTGCAACTATTATGAAAGAGGAGGCGATAAGAACCCTCTTTATGCTAATAATTATATGCTGCAAGTAAAAATTGTTAATATGCATTGGGAAACTTCTATTTATGGTGATTCATTCATATACAAAATGCCAATGCATAGAAAGAAAGTGAGACTTCGTTGTTATTACTTTTGTGTTTTGTTTTTCTCTCAACTAGGGTTCAACTTGACTATTATTTTGATTGGTTTGAGAACACCATGGGATCCTGGTATTATGCATGAACACTTTCCAAGGAAGAGGGACACATCAAAGTATAAGTTCCCTCATGAGCTTCAACCTTCATGAACATCAAGTAAGAAGCCTAGCTATATGGCTATAAAGAAAGCGCTTTACGGGAGGCAACCCGGTTGTTTTTATTTTTGATTTTCTTTGTGTCCTCTTGCTGTAACAAGAGACTTAGTGTTTAGTTTAGATTCTGGAATTTTTAATAAAGTGCCAAGTTTTACTCATTTTGGTATGAAGAAGTTGCTTATAGCGTTCGGAGATATTATTCCTGCACGAATCTGTGCACGGTATGATTTTTAATTCTTATTCTGTAACTCCGAATGAGCTCATATTTAAACTGTAATGGCAACTTTTCATCCTCTGTATGCATGAATTTTTTCGGAATTTTCCGACAAAGTTAAGTAGGGTAGAAAAATACGTTTTGCTGCTGCTGTTTTTCTGGACAGATTCTGTCCCATTTTGTTTGATGCATGCTTAGAACTTTTAACATGAATCTTTTTGATCCAATTGAGTTTATGAGTAGGCATACAACATTATACATGTTCTGGACATCCATATGAATTTTTGTCTAAGGATTATATGCAGCAAGAAATCTATTTGTTTATCACTACTAATGTGCCCCACAGAAAAAGAAATGGGAGAAACGGTGTTTTGAAGTTTTTTCACAGGGATTAGAGGAGCTGCACCAAGAGCTATCCAAGGATGGTGAAGACCATAAGCTTGGGGATGTCAAGACAACCCCACTAGACCGACACACTCTCGGTTTGCACACGTCTAACTTCTGTTTTTCGATCAAAGCACTTTATCGTATAAACTTGGAGCGTCTGTTTTTTTTTGCTTTTGTTATTTCGGTTTGTTAATAAGACCACCACTATCATTTATATATGAGAGAGCTACTGGAAGTTTGGGTTGAATTATGTTGGATGCTATTAAATATATTGGGATAGGGATGTTTGAGTTGATTTTAAAAGATACATATAGTTGCATAATTCATGTGCTTTGAATGAATGTTAATTTGCAAGTGTGTTGTCAAGAGCTATCTTTTACCATGTTTAGATGTTGAATTTTAACTTTACTTGGTTTAACATGGATTGATTAGTTCTATGGACACTTATGCATGCATTTAGATGGTCAACTTTCTCCCTATTGCTAGCCCAAAAATTACAACAAGTAAAAAGCTTGTTTCCCAACACCTTCAACCAAAGTTTTTCCAGTGAGTCCACCATATCTACCTATTAGCTTTATGCTATTCCAAGTATGTTTATCATGTTATATTGTGTTATCTACATTTCTGAATTTAAATGCTTATGTTATTGATTGTCATGGGAAAAATTGGTTAAAAGCTCTCACGAACTTGATGCACAATTTACTTTTATTGCATTTAATAAGCATGAACCATTGTGATTAAAATTATGAAGTTGTGGGCTTGACAATAGTTTTGGTTGGGAGTTAGCCCATATGTGCTGTCACATGGCAAGCTTTCAACATTGCACTTATTTATATTTAGTTGATGTCATGTACTTTTGTTTATGGATGCCTATCATGGGTGAAATGAATGAGGATACTTAGTAAGTTCAAAGAGTTTGTATAAATGGTTAGAGAAATGCCTGGGCCGCTAATCTAAGCCATGCATCATTCATGGTGGAAATTTACAGCATAACCATAATGTTCATTCAGTGATGCACCTCATAATAAAAAGCTATACCCATAGTAAATAAAAGAGTGCTGAGATTGTTCATTGTCTGTTTGTCTTGTTGTTTTGACATGGGCTTGTTCATGTCAAGGGGCAAGAGGTACCCCAGTGCAGTTCTTGATGATACTATTATTACTTGCAATGACCTTTATTTGAATTTACTTTGTGGACCAAAGTGAGTAACACATGGTGTAGGTACTTGTATTCAAGGGACATGAGACAACCAATACATTGTCAAGCACACCACTCATATTTGCTTTCACTTTAAACATTAATCATTCAAGATGCTATGATAGGGGTAATGAGAGCTCCACACCAATGACTACCACATTGCAAGCATTAACTTAAGTAGAAGTGTTTGGAAGTTAGATGAAACTTATTCATGCTTTACCTCTACTTATTTATCTATCCAAAGTGTCCACCTTTTATACTCAGTTTTCATAAGAAGTACTCTATGACCACCATAGGATGTTTTTACTTTTCATTATGCATACATTTGGTCCATAGTACTTTCTTCTATGTTACACTTTGTGAATTTATCATTGAACATCTTTACATTGAGTATTTGATATCACTTCATAATCTATCTTGTACATTGCTACTCCTTTGAAGAATGAATCATTTGACTGTATGTAGCAATAACTTCATCACTTCATTCATAACATGTGCCTTACAATATTATATGATCAAGATTATGATGGTAGCATGTCACTTCAAAAATTATTTTGTTTTATCGTTTACCTACTCGAGGACGAGTAGGAACTAAGCTTGGGGATGCTTGATACGTCCCAAACGTATCTATAATTTTTGATGTTCCATGCATGTTTTATGTCAATTGGCACATGTTTTATATACACTTTATATCATATTATGACATTTATTAGAATAACCTACTAATAGTTGCCAAAGTGCAAAATCTTCTTGTTTTCCTATTTGTTGTGTAGGAATTATCAAAAATACAAAAGGAAACCTTGTTGGAGTCAAATTGGGACTTTCCTGAAATCTGTCTGAGAACTTTTTACGGAGATTGTCAGTTTGACCCTCGAAGATGGCGTCCAATGGAAATCAAATTAAAGAGAAAGTTGTCACAATTTTCCATACGAAGATTTTAAGCCCGAGATCAGCCCAATCGGAGTTCGGACGCGGCCTGTAGGCCCGTTTTGGTGGAACCCTAAAAGGGGTGACGGAAATCCGAGAGTCTATATAAAGAAGGAAACCCTAGGTCGTGAGAGGCACCCAAGACCACGAATTTTCCTCCTCCCAGGCAGCCGTCTGGGGGAGGAGAACCTCCTCCACACCATCCTCATCACCAAGGGCAGCCGCCGCCGCCCCCAAGGGCCGCCGCCGCCACCGTGGGCTGCTGCGGGTCGCCGCCTCCACTCCGGGCTGCACCTCTTCATCAACCTCTCCATCTTCTCCAACGACTTCTCCACCGTCTCCATGATGAAGGGGGAGTAGTCCACCCCCTGGACTTTGGGTTTGTGGTGGTAACTTGATCTAATCTCTCTATGTATGATCATTGTTGGAGTCCATATGATGTGCTTTGCATAAGTATGGATCTATCTATGTAATTCTTATGGTGGATATTGTGGTATGAGATGATTTGTTATACATTTACCGTTGTGTTGGAGCTTTTATGATTTGTCATACTTTGGAGATATTCTATGATACATGTGATGGTTTGATTTATGCATAATGCCTTGTTTATCCTTGTCATGAGGTGATTGACACCACCAAGTGTGGATAGATGAGAGAGATGTGGTCATGCACACGAAATATGAATCATTGCACTAGTGTTTAGAATATTGTCCATTATGAAGTATGATGTATGTAGGTACGGGATGGCCGATGTGACAACGGCATATGTATTGAGTGACATGTGAAATACAGCCCAACATCCTTTATCTGGGGGTAAAAAGGAAGAGTATGATGTGGGAGTGAGAGCAACCACGCTAGCCTTACGAGGGTGACCTAGCAACACAAATGAGTACTTCTTTCAACTATGTGTTTTAGGACATATAGCCGTCATAAAAGCTACCATTAAAACATGACAATTGTGTGTACTTTATCTATAACATGATAATCACCGTAGATGAGAGAGAGAGGATTAAGTGAACCCATGAACCCATGTCCATTGTTCCTATAAGAGAAAACCTTTGTCTTGTCCTCTTGCATTGAAGAGGATTGGGACACTTTTACATTCTTGTTTTGTTACATTAAACTTCCATCCATTAAATCAACCATCTCGTTCCTTAAACTTGTTTAGTGCATAATCAACTAAAACTTGTGACACTTTAGTTGTAGGGAATAGATAACTTTTCCTTCTTGCTCCTGCGGATCGATACCCTACTTCCACATTGAGAGGTGCTACAGTGATCCCCTGCTCTTGGGGGTTATCAGTATCTCAGGCACAGTAGTTTCAACAGTTTTATGAGCATAAGCACTTTCATATAGAGCAAGATGCAGCGAGGCACGATTCATAAATGCATAGTAGCAATGAGATAAAACAGTAAATAAAATTCACCTTTCAAGTTTCCTTACCAAACTTCTTACCAATAGCGCTACGCTCCCCGGCAACGGCGCCAGAAAAGTATCTTGATGACTCCCAAGTGCAGGAGATCAATTGTAGTACCTTTCGAATAGAAAAGGTTGTCGAACCCATGAGGAGCTGAAGGTATTGGTTATTAGAAATGATAAATAGACAATAAAAGATGCAAGTGTTTTGGTATTTTAGATTTTATAATTGCAAGACAGTGACAATGAAGCAAATAAATGGTAACAAGTAAAAGCTCTCAAAGAGAGAGAAAGCCCAATCCTCTATGTGTAAGAGGACAAGCTCAAGTGATGTGTAACTTATATGTGGAAAACGTTCCCGAGGGCGGCATGGATATTGCTAGGCATATAGATTTATTAAACAACACGTTGAATATCTTGTCTAGTTTTAATCTTCTTCGGACGGAGCTATTATTAGGTACAGCTAAATAAATAGACTAAACCCTTATGATGGATCATGTGGCCAATTAAATGACAGCACAAGAATTATTAAGATATAAAATCCCACCATAGCATTACGCTCTAGGTCCCCGATACTAATACCCCGTAAAGTAACTTAATGATTCGGTCTCAGGCTTTCGTGTCCTCCCAAGTCTCCCTCACGCCATTACACTACGGTGTTCTCCTATGAGCCCATATAGGTGAAGTGTTGTGCAGTCGACGTTCGCACACCACCATCATAGAATCACACAAAAAGATAAACACTAGACAAAATACCAACACATGTCATATATAAATCATTGCCAATTCATCCTATGCCCTCAGGAACATACGGAAACTACTCACAACGTGCAAACATGGTGTTATTCAGTGGCATAAGTGGTACAATACAATCTGAAAATATAACTTCACCACCAAATAATGACAAGTACTCAATCACAAACATGAATAGTAGCACAAGACAAGTATCTAGGGTATAGCAACTCTCAAACTACGAGGGGGACGGAGTGGATAACGGAGATGATGATGGAGATGGTGCTGGTCTTGGTGATGGTGATGATGTAGAGGCCTCCTCCCACGCCAAGGAGGAGAGGTGATGACGATGATTTCCCCCTTCTCCGGAGCTTCGGAACAGCAGGATCTGATCCCCTCGGAGGGAATCAGGAGTTTCGCCGCCGCCGCGACCTCGGATTGTCTCGTAAAAATTAGGGTGTTACTTTTCGGGCGAGACGGAGACCTCGTTAAAAAGCCCCAGGCGAGAAGTGCCCGAGGCTCCATTTGGTGGGTCCCACGAGGTCAGGGAATCTGGCCGCGTGGGCCCACCCATTTTGGGCCTCGTGGCCTTCCTCGCTTGCTTCTTCTTCCCTCTGGTGTTCTCCCGAAGAAAACCAGCTGTGCAATTTTCCTTTTATTAATTGGGCCTTCGTAGCTCCTGAAACAATAAAAACACGAAAAAGGAGGTTTTCTGCCTCCCAGAAATTAAATACTAAAAATAGGGACTTTGTAGGAAAGTCCCCTAAATCATCTAAAACATGTAAAACAATGATATAATTATGCAATTAACATCCTAATATGGTGGTATAAGTGGTATAGATGATGATATAAAATGCACGTATCAGTCTGGCACCCGATCGTCACGGCCTGCCTCATAACGTAGAACTTTCTTGGTGGTGCACGCAAAAAGGGAGAACACTGATGGTATTTTGGAGGGATCATCTTATATTACTACCGCCGTGTAACTAATATATAACAATATATATATACACACAATATAAGATGCACTCAAAAACATCAAATGTAATGCGACATGATATGGTCTTTCGCCGATGGTCTCCTTCGCGCCCACAGTTTATAAACAATTTAATAAACCTACCTTGACTATATCACATTGCCCCTGCAAAATAAAGTTAGACGTTTCTACTTTATCTTTTGCATATTTTACGTGGCTAGGGGCTTAAATAGAACCGATTCATACCTACGAACCTATGACCACAACAACGATCAAATAGTCGCTATTTATGTATCCCTTTCGGGCCCTCCATTAAAATGCAAAACCAACTAAAGAGAGAGAGACAGACACCCGACACCCGCCAGCCACATATACGGTACAAGCCGTATGTCAGTTGTGGAACCAGTCTCGCGTAAGCGTACGCGTAAAGTCGGTCTGGGCCGCTTCATCAACTCAATGCTGCCGGCTAAACAAGTGCACGCTAGAGGATAGCTTCTAAAGAACGATGCCCCCATGAGAACATGGGTTCTAAAACGGTATAGCTATATCTACGCAAAGATCGGCTCTGATACCACTGAAGGGGATCGAAGGCAGAAAACAAAAAAAATTCTAACAACGATATCCTTAAACCAGCCAGAATCTATACTATGCAGATATACTATACAAAAGGAGATCGATATACATACCCTTGTAGACCGAAAGGAGCGGATTACACCCCCGCACAGGTGTTGCCGATGAAGCCGGCGAAGACGACCTCAAGGTCGTGTAGAGGAAGAAGACCTCCGAGCGCCACAGGCGTGGCACCTCGCAGGGAGTCGCACACGTACGACGAAGATGACGACCTCCGGGCTCCGATCCAGGGACGAGGAGCGGAAGACTTGGACCGGAAGACCAGCAGCACGGCGGAGTGCGTATGGTGGAGAAACACTCAACCCGTACACAACTCCAATTGCGGAGTCACGATTAAACGGGAGATAGAGAGAGAGAATTGGTGCAATTTTCAAAGGCAAAGGGCACCCATATATATAGGTGGAGGGAGGCCGCCGCAGCTGCCAGCACACACGTTCGTTGGGAGACCCCAAGAGGAAGGTATGATGTAGTCAGCAGCAAGTTTTCCCTCAGAAAGAAACCAAGGTTATCGAACCAGTAGGAGCAGCAACTCTTCAGAAGGTTGTCAACGGCGCCAGAAAAATAGCTGTCGCAGGGAGTCTGGACTGTTGACGTGGAATCTGCACACAACACAATCAAACTACTTTGCCCCAACGAAACAGTGAGGTTGTCAATCTCACTGGCTTGCTGAAAACAAAGGATTAAACGTATGGTGTGGAAAATGAGTATTAAATTGCAGAGAATGAAAAAGGAACAGTTTGCAGTTTGTGGTTGTTTAATCAGTGTAAAAGAATGGACCGGGGTCCACAGTTCACTAGTGGTGTCTCTCCATAAAAGATAACTAACATGTTGGGTGAACAAATTACAGCTGGGCAATTGACGAATAGTGAGCGCATGACAATGCATATACATGACATGTTGACTACTATGATATTTAATTGGGCATTACGACATAATACATAGACCGTTATCCAACAGCATCTATGACTAATAATCCACCGCCGGGTTGTCATCCGAGTCCCCCGTTGGTATTAAGTTGCAAGCAACGGATAATTGCATTAAGTAAAGTGCGTAATGTAAACAAACACATATGCCGTGGACATAGCATCGTTAGGTTATCCCTAGTGGCAACAGCACATCCACAACCTTAGAACTTTCTGTCACTGTCCCAGGTTAAACGGAGACATGAACCCACTATCTAGCATAAATACTCTCTCTTGGAGTTACAAGCATCTACTTGGCCAAAGCATCTACGAGTAACGGAAAGCATGCAAGATCTTAAATAACATATAAGATAGATTGATAATCAACTTGACATAATATTCAATATTCATCGGATCCCAGCAAACACAACATGTAGCATTACAATAATATGATCTTGATCATGTAGGGCAGCTCACAAGATCTAAACATGATGGCACAAAGTGGAGAGACAACCATCTAGCTACTGCTATGGACCCGTAGTCCAAGGATGAACTACTCACGCATCACTCCGGAGGCAGGCATGGCGATGTAGAAGCCTCCGGTGACGATTCCCCTCTCCGGCAGGGTGCCGGGAAGAGGTTCTGAACCCTCCCGAGCTAGGGTTGACGACGGCGGCGTCTCTGGAACTTTTCGTGGATATTTGCTCAGGTACTTAGGGTTTTCGCGTCGGGGGGAATAAGTAGGCGAAAGGGCGGCGGCTGCGGACCCCCGAGGGGCCCACACCACCCTAGGGCGCGGCAGAGGGGGGCCCGCGCCCTAGGTGCGTGTGGCCTCCTGGTGGCCCTCCTCTGCTGCTCCTTCGCTCCGTCAGGTGTGTTCTGGAAAAATAGGCACCCCCGTGTAGTTTCGTCCAATTCCGAGAATATTTCCAGACTAGCTTTTCTGGAATACAAAAACAGCAGAAAACAGGAACTGGCACTTCGGCATCTTGTTAATAGGTTAGTCCCAAAAAATGTATAAAAGTGATATAAAGTAGATGCAAAACATGTAGCAATTGGTATAAAACAAGCATGGAACATCAAAAATTATAGATACGTTTGAGACGTATCAGCATCCCCAAGCTTAGTTCCTACTCGTCCTCGAGTAGGTAAACGATAAAAACAAAATAATTTTTGAGGTGACATGCTACTATCATAATCTTGATCATATAATATTGCAAGGCACATGTAAATGAATGAAGTGATCCAAGTCAATGGTCTATAATTTGCTACCAAATAGATAATGAGTAAACAATGAATCACACAAGCTAAACGTTTTCATGAATAGTACTTTCGAGACAAGCATCAAACAGTTTTGCATAAGTGTTAACTCATAAAGCAATAGTTTCTAATAAAAGGTATTTAATCAACACAAAGGAAGAATTTAGTTTCAGCATTTGCTTCAACTTTCAACATATTTATCTCATGGATATTGTCAACACAAAGTAGTATAACAAGTCCAATACATTGCATATAACGCATGTTGTAACAAAGTTGACACTAGTGTTTGCTTGTGGAAGACAGAAAGAATAGGAAAACTGACTCAACATAAAAGTAAAAGAAAGGCCCTTCGCAGAGGGAAGCAGGGATTAAATCATGTGCTAGAGCTTTTAGGTTTTTGAAAGCATATAGAGATTGCATAAAATATTTGATACTCCTCCCAACCTTGCTAACACAAGCCATGGCTAACCGAATCCTCGGGTGCCTTCCATCAATCACATACCATGGAGGAGTATCTATTTTTGAGAGGTGTTTGTTAATTGTCAACGAATGGTAGCGGGTGAGAACAGTATTCTACCTGTCGAACGGACTTTTAAGAGCGGCTCCCATGAAGGACGTTATTTCTACCAGCAAGGCAGATCATCCCTCTTTCTCTTTGGTTTACACACATTCAGGTATTTCACTGTTTGTCATTGCTTACTGATGAATCAGGGCAAAAGTGTGAAGAGAATTAATTGGTTAAAGTTGTAATTAATTGGGACTGGGCACCCCGTTGCCAGCTCTTTTTGCAAGTTATTGGATAAGCGGATGTATATGCCACTAGTCCAGGTGTAAAAGTCCACTCGACAAATAGAATAAAGAATAACCACACTAATTCCTCATGAGCTAGTAAACATTGACACAAAAAGGGAATAATAACATTTTGAATAATTTAAAGGTAGCACATGAAAAATTTACTTGGAGTGGCAAGGAAATACCACATATAGGTAGTTATGGTGGACACAAATGGCATGGATTTTGGCTCAAGGATTTGGATGCACGAGAAGCATTCCCTCTCAGTACAGAGTTTAGGCTAGCAAGGTTATGTAAGCAAACAAGAATATCAACCCGTACACCAAGTTTTATATGACAAACATATTGCAAACGTTATAAGACTTCATACCGTCTTCCTTGTTAACCAAACCCTGTTATTAGAAAATATCTAGACCTTAGAGGTACCACCGATGCAAACCAAATTTTCAACAAGCTTTACGGTAGTTCTTCACTAATAGGCTTAACTCATGTGATGCACAATTTAATCATGATCTACTTGTTAACTCAAAACAATTGACAAGCATCAAGTTATCCATTTTAGTGATCTACAAGATTAAGCAAGTTTTTCCTTATACCAATTACCACATGCAACATTTTCTGAACCAACCAAACACCAATCAATTTATTTCATCAACTCTCCAAACAAATATAAGTGAAGCAAGAGAGTACTTTCTACAAAAGAAAGCTAATAGCTCTGACAAGAGATACATGAAAACAAGAGCTAAAAGCTGAACAGCGCTAGATATGAATACTCAACAAATATAAGTGAAGAATAGGAGTATTCTCATGAAAAAGCGGAGCGTGTCTCTCTCCCAATCAAGAATGCTAGGGTCCAGTCAAGCTTTATTGAAAATAAAAGTGCAATACTGAAAATAAAAAGCACACAGACGCTCCAAGAAAAGCACATATGATGTGAAAGAATTAAAATATAGTTTCACTAGAGATGACCTGATAATTTTGACGATGAAGAAGGGGATGCCTTGGGCATCCCCAAGCTTAGACGCTTGAGTCTTCTTGAAATATGCTGGGGAGATCCATGGGAGCCTCCCCAAGCTTAAGCTCTTCACTCTTCTTGATCCTATTATATCATCCTTCTCTCTTGACCCTTGAAAACTTCCGTCACACCAAACTCAAAGTAGATCTCATTAGAGGGTTAGTGCATAATCAAAAATTCACATGTTCTATAAAGACGCAATATGATTTGTTACTTTAAACATTAGCTACAGCCACTGATGTTATGTGAAGCTCTTCCACCCAAAAAAGAATTTCACTCAACACTAGTAAAAGAGAGAATGCAAAAATAAAAAGGCATAATCTGTCTAAAACAGAACAGTCCGCAAAGACGAATTTTTTCGAGGCACTTACGACGCTCAGATCGAGAAACTCTGAACTAATGAAAGTTTCAGACATTCATAAAGATTACGCACAAAAATTTCAGATTTAATTAACAATCTGGTGATTTTAGGAATTTCGTACAGTGAACAGCAAAAATCTGTTTCTGCGCAGCAATCAAAATTAAGCATCATCTTATCATTAGAGGCTACTCTTGGCACAACAATGCGAGAAAATAAAGATACAAAGGAGTTGCTACAGAAGTAAACAAACTCCTTGACTCAATAAAAGAAAAATTGCAGAAAAATAAAATGGGTTGCCTCCCATAAGCGCTTTTCTTTAACGCCTTTTAGCTAGGCACAAAGCATGCATCAAGTATTACCAAGTGAAGAAGCATCAACATTGTAATTTGTTCGAACAATAGAATCATAAGGTGGCTTAATCTTCTTCCTAGGAAAGTGTTCCATACCTTTCTTGAGAGGAAATTGATATTTTATATTCCCTTCTTTCATATCAATAATAGCACCTACAGTCCTAAGAAAAGGTCTTCCCACACAATAGGGCATGATGGATTGCACTCAATATCCAAGACAATAAAATCAACGGGGACATAATTGTTGTTAACCATGATAAGAACATCATCAATTCTTCCCAAAGGTTTTTTAATAGTAGAATCAACAAGGTGAACATCCAAGTAACAATTTTCCAAAGGTGCTAAATCAAGCATATCATATAATCTTTTAGGCATAACAGAAATACTAGCACCAAGGTCACACAAAGCATTGCAATCAAAGTCATTCAATTTCAATTTAATGATGGGCTCCCAACCATCTTCTAACTTCCTAGGGATAGAAGCTTCATGTTTTAATTTCTCTTCCCTAACTTGCATGAGAGCATTAGTAATATGTTTAGTAAAAGCCATGTTTATAGCACTAGCATTAGGACTTCTAGCTAGCTTTTGCAAGAACTTAATTACTTCAGAAATATTGCAACCATCAAAATCAAAGTCATTATCATCAAAAGTAATGGAATTATTCTCTTCCTTATTGCTAGAAATTTCAGCATCTTTATCAAGGACAGTTTCAGAGTTATCAGGCAATTTAGGACATTTTGCAATAGAAGTGGAAACATTACCAACACCAACTATCTTGCCATTAATGGTAGGAGGTTTGTTAACACTTGAGTTTGAAGCATTTTCAGAAGTAGTAATAGTATAAACTCTAGCAATATTATTCTTTCTAGCAATTTCATCCTCTCTTTCCCATCTAGCATGCAATTCAGCTAACATCCTCACATTGTTATCAATTTTAACTTGTATAGCATTGAGAGTTTTGCTCTCTTTAACATCATGAGGCATGTTCTTTAGTTTCAATAAGTCAACATCAAGAGCAAGACTATCAACTTTAGAGGAAAGCACATCAATTTTCCCAAATTTCTCCTCAACAGTTTTATTGAAAGCAGTTTGTGTACTAATAAAATCCTTAAGCATAACTTCAAGATCAGAGGGTACACTCTTATTATTATTGTAGGAGTTACTATAGGAATTTCCATAACCATTGCCACTATTAGAAGGATAGGGCCTATAATTGCTATTACCAAAATTATTCCTATAAGCATTGTTGTTGAAATTATTATTTTTAATGAAGTTCACATCAACATGCTCTTCTTGAGCAACCAAAGAAGCTAAAGGAACATTATTTGGATCAACATGTGTTTGACCATTTGCAAGCATAGACATAATAGTATCAATTTTGGCACTCAAGGAGGAGGTTTCCTCAACAGAATTTACCTTCTTACCTGTTGGAGCTCTCTCGGTGTGCCACTCAGAATAATTAATCATCATATCATCAAGAAGCTTTGTTGCAGCACCCAAAGTGATGGACATAAAGGTACCTCCAGCGGCCGAATCCAATAAATTCCTCGAAGAAAAATTTAATCCTGCATAGAAGGTTTGGATGATCATCCAAGTAGTCAGTCCATGAGTGGGACAATTTTTAACCAATGATTTCATTCTCTCCCATGCTTGAGCAACATGTTCATTATCAAATTGCTTAAAATTCATTATGCTACTTCTCAAAGAAATAATCTTAGCAGGAGGATAATATTTTCCAATAAAAGCATCTTTGCATTTAGTCCATGAATCAATACTATTTCTAGGCAAAGATAGCAACCATTCTTTAGCACGTCCTCTCAAGGAGAAAGGAAAAAGTTTCAGTTTAATAATATCACCATCTACTTCCTTGAGCTTTTGCATTTCACAAAGTTCAACAAAGTTATTAAGGTGAACAGCAGCATCATCAGTACTAACACCAGAAAATTGCTCTTTCATAACAAGATTTAAAAGTGCAGGTTTAATTTCATAAAATTCTGCTGAAGCAGCAGGTGGAGCAATAGGTGTGCATATGAAATCATTGTTGTTCGTGCTAGTGAAATCACACAACTTAGTGTTCTCAGGAGTACTCATTTTAGCAGAAATAAAAACAGTACAGAAAATAACTTGAAAGTAAACTAGATGCAAGTAACTAATTTTTTTGTGTTTTTGATAATTGAAAGCAAACAAGATAAAATAAAATAAACTAAGCAAGACAAAAACAAAGTAAAGAGATTGGAAGCGTGAAACTCCCCTTGCAGAAGACTGCTGTCTCCCCGGCAACGGCGCCAGAAAAATAGTGCTGTTGACGGGAGACAGAGAGCTTCCTGAAGAACTTCTACTCCCCGGCAACGGCGCCAGAAAAATAGCTTGATGACGTGAAACACACGTTCGTTGGGAGACCCCAAGAGGAAGGTATGATGTAGTCAGCAGCAAGTTTTCCCTCAGAAAGAAACCAAGGTTATCGAACCAGTAGGAGCAGCAACTCTTCAGAAGGTTGTCAACGGCGCCAGAAAAATAGCTGTCGAGGGAGTCTGGACTGTTGACGTGGAATCTGCACACAACACAATCAAACTACTTTGCCCCAACGAAACAGTGAGGTTGTCAATCTCACTGGCTTGCTGAAAACAAAGGATTAAACGTATGGTGTGGAAAATGAGTATTAAATTGCAGAGAATGAAAAAGGAACAGTTTGCAGTTTGTGGTTGTTTAATCAGTGTAAAAGAATGGACCGGGGTCCACAGTTCACTAGTGGTGTCTCTCCATAAAAGATAACTAACATGTTGGGTGAACAAATTACAGCTGGGCAATTGACGAATAGTGAGCGCATGACAATGCATATACATGACATGTTGACTACTATGATATTTAATTGGGCATTACGACATAATACATAGATCGTTATCCAACAGCATCTATGACTAATAATCCACCGCCGGGTTGTCATCCGAGTCCCCCGTTGGTATTAAGTTGCAAGCAACGGATAATTGCATTAAGTAAAGTGCGTAATGTAAACAAACACATATGCCCGTGGACATAGCATCGTTAGGTTATCCCTAGTGGCAACAGCACATCCACAACCTTAGAACTTTCTGTCACTGTCCCAGGTTAAACGGAGACATGAACCCACTATCTAGCATAAATACTCTCTCTTGGAGTTACAAGCATCTACTTGGCCAAAGCATCTACGAGTAACGGAAAGCATGCAAGATCTTAAATAACATATAAGATAGATTGATAATCAACTTGACATAATATTCAATATTCATCGGATCCCAGCAAACACAACATGTAGCATTACAATAATATGATCTTGATCATGTAGGGCAGCTCACAAGATCTAAACATGATGGCACAAAGTGGAGAGACAACCATCTAGCTACTGCTATGGACCCGTAGTCCAAGGATGAACTACTCACGCATCACTCCGGAGGCAGGCATGGCGATGTAGAAGCCTCCGGTGACGATTCCCCTCTCCGGCAGGGTGCCGGGAAGAGGTTCTGAACCCTCCCGAGCTAGGGTTGACGACGGCGGCGTCTCTGGAACTTTTCGTGGATATTTGCTCAGGTACTTAGGGTTTTCGCGTCGGGGGAATAAGTAGGCGAAAGGGCGGCGGCTGCGGACCCCCGAGGGGCCCACACCACCCTAGGGCGCGGCAGAGGGGGGCCCGCGCCCTAGGTGCGTGTGGCCTCCTGGTGGCCCTCCTCTGCTGCTCCTTCGCTCCGTCAGGTGTGTTCTGGAAAAATAGGCACCCCCGTGTAGTTTCGTCCAATTCCGAGAATATTTCCAGACTAGCTTTTCTGGAATACAAAAACAGCAGAAAACAGGAACTGGCACTTCGGCATCTTGTTAATAGGTTAGTCCCAAAAAATGTATAAAAGTGATATAAAGTAGATGCAAAACATGTAGCAATTGGTATAAAAAGCATGGAACATCAAAAATTATAGATACGTTTGAGACGTATCACCAGCCAGGCGGTGTGGGACTAAACCCCACACCCGCCGGCCAGCTAGGTGCGCCGGCCCCTAGGTGGGCTCCATGTGGCCCATCTAGGCCGGCTGGCCCTTCCCCCTTTTTTCTTTTCCTTTTGGGGTTTTTCCCCTAATGGGCCTCTAAGGTCCATTTATGAAAAACAGCCTTTAAAATTCGAATTTAATTAAATAAAAAATATATTTAATCATTAATTCAACTAATTAATATCAAATACATTTTATCTAATTAATTCTAGCTCCGAAAACTATTTCGTCGCTCTCCGATCTCCATCGGAACTCTCTCGGAACATTTTCGGTGCTCTCTTTTATTTTCTCTTCTATTTCCAATCTATTATAAATGTCATCTTCCCTTAAGTGTGTTACCCTAGCGGTTCGAGATATCGCCAGACATAATCGAGACATGCTCTCCGATTAATGACTAATTCGTGGACCTTGGATACCCAGAATTAATCCCTGTGAGATAACGAATAACTTTGTCGTTCGAACCTAGACGTCGAGTCTTAAACCTTTTGCCTGGTGATACTAAGTGTGTTCGAGACTCGTTCTTAGATATCATGATACCTAGCTTGATCTCGTTATCGACAACACTATCTTACTAAGCGGGGATCGGGCATGGTACCGACACGAAGATGCGGAACAGGTGTCGATGACGATGTCGATGTCGATGAAGCCTGAAGAAGATTCTCACACCCAAGCCTGGCGGTGAGAAAGTTGCAGATCCCTCGTACAGCCTTCTTGATCCAACAGAGTGAGGGTCAAGCGTCTAGGATGCTTCACCCCTCCGAGAGTCGCACACGTACGTCTGTCAAAGTCCAGCAGCGCTTCGCCGTGCCAGAGTTAAGAGCTACTGGTGTACGTGAGGTGGAGAGAACCCCAACACATGGGAGAGGGAGAGAGATTAGATCTAGACCTAGAGAAACCCCAGTGAAGGAGAGCCTTTAAATCTGCGTCTAAATTGTGTGTCCAATAGAGAGGCCTTGGGGGGTTTATAGGTGGCCAAGGGGTAGGGGGACTTGGAGAAGGGGTAGAACCCCAACTCACAATTCGGTATGGGAGAGGAGTTGGAGTCCAACTCCAACTCGCTCCCCCTCCTCCTTCCTTGCTGCCGCCGCCGTGGTGGGCCAAGCCGTGGCCCACCACGCCCGATCCTTGTCGCGCCTTGGTGGGCTCGGCCCACCTCGGTCGCTGGCGCCATCCACCGCGTCGCGCCTTGGTGGGCTTGGCCCACCTCGGTCGCTCGCACCGTCCACCCCACTGGCGGGCCCCACCGCCGGGACCCACCCGCCACAAGTGGCGTGGCTGCCTTGTGGTCCTATGGGCCCACTTGGCAGCCTCCTTTCGGTGGGCTCCGGTTACTTTATATTTTCCTTTTAATTTGTTTTGTTTAATTAATTCCCAGAATTAATTACCTTATCATATAAACTATTTATATGATCCGGGACACTCAGTGTCCGCAAACAAAACTTTGGAGAAATATATCTATCGGAATAAATCCGATACCTCCTCAATATTACTTTGATCAAATCTCTAAACATAATTCTATCATGCCGGAACATACCGAATGATACTCTTCCTCTACTCCTAACCTCCTACATACACAGCAGACTAAGACGACTTAAGTGTGTGACCCCTACAGGTTCGATAACGGGTAGCTATAATTGGATTTGCCTATCCAATCACCGGTCAGGGTCAGATCCATGGACGACCTGAATGACTGCTATCGTTAACGAAGAAC
This sequence comes from Poa pratensis, assembly GCA_947311845.1. Lineage (NCBI taxonomy): Eukaryota > Viridiplantae > Streptophyta > Magnoliopsida > Poales > Poaceae > Poa > Poa pratensis. Next base: position 16,678,363 of record CAMZMU010000076.1, on the reverse strand, counting down.
ACTCTGTTGAACCTGTTTGACTATCAAGTATATGATGGCCCTTCACGTAGTTACCCCACAACGGCGCCAGAAAACGGTCTTGACGGCCCTTCGTGTGGTTACCTGCGTGAAAAGTAAATGGGTTAGGTTGAGACTCCAAGTGCAGAGTGTATGTAGTAGTGGAAGACAGTTTTCCCCACGAGGGGTGACTCGAGGGTTTAATATCGAACTCTCGGGGAACCAGTATTTCAGGTGTTATCTCCTTATCCTTCTCTTGAGAACCTGCAACAAAATAAATTGTTTTGTGCCCTCAACCTCACCAAGTGGTTGTCAAGCACAAGGTGTGAGAATGATAATAAAATAAATATGCAAACAGTAGTAAATATGCAATGATGGTAAAATAAATATGCAAGGATGATGGTAGTAATGATAAATGATATTTTTGGGTTTTTTATGATGAATGCAAGATGTAAAAGTGTTTTTGTATTTTCGGATTTAATAATGGCAGCAAACAAAAGTGGTGATAAAAGTGTTGGAAAGGTGTTTCTTATGATTAAAAATGGACCGGGGTTCATGGTTTCACAAATGCACTCTCTCTTGATAACGTGGTAGACAATGGAACACTAAAATTAACATGAAAGATGGCAAGACATGGTTTGACAAGTTATTAATAATATGGGCATCACGTCCTAACATAGAGATCTCAAGTATAAGTTGTTCTCTCTCTTATGCTCCACCAAGATGCGAACTAAATCATAACACCTTAGTAATTAAGATAAATCAGAGCATAGCAATAAGTTCAATGACATGAAGTTAAAATAAGAACATGCTAGATCTAGTCATGGAGATAGTGGCCAAGGTCACATCCACTCTCCGGTAGCATGGTATTTTTGTTTATCCCTAGTGAGGCAACAAAGTAAGGTAGAAAACCCAAGTGGATCGCAGAACTTTCTCTCACGTTCACTGCACTAGCCACCCCCCGTTACTCCAACTAATGCACACGTTCCCCCTCACATGCTCTCATAAACATGCTTGATCATGACAAGTAAATAAGAACGGGGTACATAATATGCATCTACTTTCATAACTGAAACAAAACCATTGCAATCTCAAACATGTATTAACTCATAATAAAGATCCACCACAAAGGAATTACATAGATGACCGTAATCATGTTCAGCAGCTCATACGGTACTAATTAGTGAAGCTCATAGAGAGGAGAGATACATAAGTTACTTCCACAAACCCATAGTCCAGGGGTGGACTACTCCCTCTTCATCATGGTGTCGGTGGAGATGTTGTTGGAGGGGAAGGAGACCACACCGGCAGCGCCCCGCCGGAGTTTTCCCCCTCCAATCTTCAGCTCCAGATCTCTGTTTCGTGGTTTCTGTGTTTCGGCGGCGCTCTTTCGCGAAAGCCCTGGGGGGTCTATATATAGTCGTTTTTAGGTCAAGACGAAGCTTCGGGAAGAAAGATCGACGGCAGCGGAGGCCCGAGGGCCACGGTCAGGGAATCTGGCCGCGTGGGCCCACCCCTTTCGCCTTCTGGTCTCCGTTTCTTCGATTCCTTTGCGCCTACGTTTCGTTCCTTCCAAAAAAGTGATCCCCGTAAAATCTCAGGTCATTTGGACGTCGTTTGGGTCCCTGAAACATCAAAATATAGAAAAAGGGGTTTTCTGACAGCGCAGGGTTAATTCCAGAAAAATGGGGAAGTTGTTAATTATCCCCAAAACTCAATATAAATCATGAATATAACCCTTATATGATGCAAATAACATGGAATAACATGTAATAAAATGTAAAGTTCATGTATGCATTTTACATGCATCAACATCCCCAAGCTTAACCCATGCTCGTCCCGAGTATGAAGGTGATAAAACTAACATGGACTTTGCATTTTAATACTATCAATGGATATCAAAGGTGATTACTATTGCTACATAGAGTCAAATGATTCATTCTTCAAAGGAATAACAATATGCAAGATAAATTATGAAGTGATATCAAATACTCAATGTAAAGATGTTCAATGATAAATTCACAAAGTGTAATATAGAAGAAAGTACTATGGACCAAATGTATGCATAATGAAAAGTAAAAACATCCTATGGTGGTCATAGAGTACTTCTTATGAAAACTGAATATAAAAGGTGGACACTTTGGATAGATAAATAAGTAGAGGTAAAGCATGAATAAGTTTCATCTAACTTCCAAACACTTCTACTTAAGTTAATGCTTGCAATGTGGTAGTCATTGGTGTGGAGCTCTCATTACCCCTATCATAGCATCTTGAATGATTAATGTTTAAAGTGAAAGCAAATATGAGTGGTGTGCTTGACAATGTATTGGTTGAATGTCTCATGTCCCTTGAATACAAGTACCTACACCATGTGTTACTCACTTTGGTCCACAAAGTAAATTCAAATAAAGGTCATTGCAAGTAATAATAGTATCATCAAGAACTGCACTGGGGTACCTCTTGCCCCTTGACATGAACAAGCCCATGTCAAAACAACAAGACAAACAGACAATGAACAATCTCAGCACTCTTTTATTTACTATGGGTATAGCTTTTTATTATGAGGTGCATCACTGAATGAACATTATGGTTATGCTGTAAATTTCCACCATGAATGATGCATGGCTTAGATTAGCGGCCCAGGCATTTCTCTAACCATTTATACAAACTCTTTGAACTTACTAAGTATCCACATTCATTTCACCCATGATAGGCATCCATAAACAAAAGTACATGACATCAACTAAATATAAATAAGTGCAATGTTGAAAGCTTGCCATGTGACAGCACATATGGGCTAACTCCCAACCAAAACAATTGTCAAGCCCACAACTTCATAATTTTAATCACAATGGTTCATGCTTATTAAATGCAATAAAAGTAAATTGTGCATCAAGTTCGTGAGAGCTTTTAACCAATTTTTCCCATGACAATCAATAACATAAGCATTTAAATTCAGAAATGTAGATAACACAATATAACATGATAAACATACTTGGAATAGCATAAAGCTAATAGGTAGATATGGTGGACTCACTGGAAAAACTTTGGTTGAAGGTGTTGGGAAACAAGCTTTTTACTTGTTGTAATTTTTGGGCTAGCAATAGGGAGAAAGTTGACCATCTAAATGCATGCATAAGTGTCCATAGAACTAATCAATCCATGTTAAACCAAGTAAAGTTAAAATTCAACATCTAAACATGGTAAGATAGCTCTTGACAACACACTTGCAAATTAACATTCATTCAAAGCACATGAATTATGCAACTATATGTATCTTTTAAAATCAACTCAAACATCCCTATCCCAATATATTTAATAGCATCCAACATAATTCAACCCAAACTTCCAGTAGCTCTCTCATATATAAATGATAGTGGTGGTCTTAAAAAAAAATCAACCGAAATAACAAAAGCAAAAAAAAACAGACGCTCCAAGTTTATACGATAAAGTGCTTTGATCGAAAAACAGAAGTTAGACGTGTGCAAACCGAGAGTGTGTTGGTCTAGTGGGGTTGTCTTGACATCCCCAAGCTTATGGTCTTCACCATCCTTGGATAGCTCTTGGTGCAGCTCCTCTAATCCCTGTGAAAAAACTTCAAAACACCGTTTCTCCCATTTCTTTTCTGTGGGGTGATATTAGTAGTGATAAACAAATAGGTTCCTTGCTGCATAAAATCCTTAGGCAAAAATTCATATGAATGTCCAGAGAGTATATAATGTTGTATGCCTACTCATAAACTCAATTGAATCAAAAAGATTCAAGCAAAAAGCTCAAAGAATGCATCAAACAATATCAAGACAGAATCTGTCCAGAAAAACAGCAGCAGCAAAACGCATTTTTCTACCCTACTTAAACTCGTCAGAAAAATCTGAAAAAATCACGTATACAGAGGATGAAAAGTTGAAGCTACAGTTCAAATTACAGCTCAATCGGAGTTACAGATAAAAAATGAAAAATCAAACCGTGCACAGACTTCGTGCAGGCAGAAAACTCTCCGAAAATGAATAGCAACTTTTCAAACCCAAAATAGGTAAAACTTGGTTCTTTATTAAAAATCCAGAAACAAAACTAACAAACTACTCTCTTGTTACAGCAAGAGGACTCAAAGAAAATCTCAAACAAAAACAACCGGGTTGCCTCCCGTAAAGCGCTTTCTTTATAGCCATATAGCTAGGCTTACTTACTTGATAATCAAAGGGGACGTAGCTCATGAGGGAGCTTGAACCTTGGTGTGTCCCTCTTCCTTGGGAAGTGTTCCATGCTCTTCTTGTGTGGAAACTGAAACTTCACATTCCCTTCCTTTGAATCAATAATGGCACCTGTAGTACGAAGAAAAGGTCTTCCCAAAATAATAGGACTAGAGGTTTTATTCCCCATGTCCATGATTAGAAAATCAACAGGCACAAAAGTCATGTGTAACTCTACCATAACATCACTTACTTTTCCTAGAGCATGTCTAATGGAATCATCAGCAAGTGCAAGTTCAATAGAGCATTTCTCAATATTTTTAAGTTCAAGGACTTCATATAGTTCTTTAGATAATATAGAGACACTAGATCCTAGATCAAGTATAGCATGGTGTGTCTCTTTTCCAATGGTTACTAGTACTTTGGGATCCAGATATCCCCAAGCTTAGGTGGTATCATAGCTTCTTGATTGTACCTAGCAATCTTTTCTTTTAAGACATGATTAGCAATATAGGAACCAAAACCAGCTGGTTAATATTAACAGAAGGATCACTTGCAAATTTTTGTAAGATAGAAATTAATTCATGCAAGCTACACTTCTCTAAATCAACAAATGGTTCCTTAACTTCACTAAGCATTTTAACTTCCTCAACTTTTTTATCTCTATTATATAGATTAAATAATTCATAACGGTCATCAAACACATCTTCAGGTACTTGAGCTTTTTCTAAACTTTCTTTAATTTTTACTTCCAATATCAAGCCATCAAGTAGAATGTAAGCATCAGCAATAGTAGTATTTATGAAAGAACCCTTACATTCATTGTCTAAAAAGAGTTTAGAAGTTTCAGACAATCCTTTATAAAATATGTGCATGAGCATCCAATCTCTAATACCATGTTCCATTCCATAAGCTATACCTCTAAACCTTTCCCAAGTTTTAACCAAGGTTTCTTCCTTATTTTGTTTAAAGGTGATAACTATTTCTCTCATATTATAAACCATGGCTGAAAAACAAAACCTCTCAATGAAAGCAGCTTTCAAATTAAACCAATTGCTAAAATTCCCAGGTGGCCATTTTAATATCCAATCTAGAGCTTTTCCAGCCAAGGAATAAGGAAAAAGCTTTACTTTGATCACATTAGCATTGGCATGAATCAGGTTTAATTCTTTGCATCTTTCATTAAATTTACTAAGATGTTGAAGAGCATCTTCTTTCGGTTTCCCAGAAAAACGATTTTCAAAAATCAATTTAGTGACATTAGGATCTATCTCAAATTCTTTAACAGGGAAATTCCTATCTTGAGGAAAATTCTTAACACTAAATGGCCAAAAAGTTCTTTTCTCCATTGAGCAAGTTTTTATGTGTTTTTAATTTTTTATGCAAAACTGAAAGTAAAATGACACTAATGCAACTCGAAATAACAAATGCAACACAAAAATGCAAAACTGAATATAAATATGCAAACCGAAATATAAAGATGATATGCAAGACAAGAACAAAACAAAATAAAATGATTGTAGGTAAAGATGGATAAGATGATGCTCACGTAGGTGCAACTCCCCAAGCTTAGGTTGTTACACAAGTTGGTGATGAAGTTGACTTGATGTGAGTGATCCTTGGATAAACCTTTCAGCTATGGTTCCCCGGCAACGGCGCCAGAAAACGTCTTGATGGCCCTTCACGTAGTTACCCCACAACGGCGCCAGAAAACGTCTGAGCCCTTCGTGTGGTTACCTGCGTGAAAAGTAAATGGGTTAGGTTGAGACTCCAAGTGCAGAGTGTATGTAGTAGTGGAAGACAGTTTTCCCCACGAGGGGTGACTCGAGGGTTTAATATCGAACTCTCGGGGAACCAGTATTTCAGGTGTTATCTCCTTATCCTTCTCTTGAGAACCTGCAACAAAATAAATTGTTTTGTGCCCTCAACCTCACCAAGTGGTTGTCAAGCACAAGGTGTGAGAATGATAATAAAATAAATATGCAAACAGTAGTAAATATGCAATGATGGTAAAATAAATATGCAAGGATGATGGTAGTAATGATAAATGATATTTTTGGGTTTTTTATGATGAATGCAAGATGTAAAAGTGTTTTTGTATTTTCGGATTTAATAATGGCAGCAAACAAAAGTGTGATAAAAGTGTTGGAAAGGTGTTTCTTATGATTAAAAATGGACCGGGGTTCATGGTTTCACAAATGCACTCTCTCTTGATAACGTGGTAGACAATGGAACACTAAAATTAACATGAAAGATGGCAAGACATGGTTTGACAAGTTATTAATAATATGGGCATCACGTCCTAACATAGAGATCTCAAGTATAAGTTGTTCTCTCTCTTATGCTCCACCAAGATGCGAACTAAATCATAACACCTTAGTAATTAAGATAAATCAGAGCATAGCAATAAGTTCAATGACATGAAGTTAAAATAAGAACATGCTAGATCTAGTCATGGAGATAGTGGCCAAGGTCACATCCACTCTCCGGTAGCATGGTATTTTTGTTTATCCCTAGTGAGGCAACAAAGTAAGGTAGAAAACCCAAGTGGATCGCAGAACTTTCTCTCACGTTCACTGCACTAGCCACCCCCCGTTACTCCAACTAATGCACACGTTCCCCCTCACATGCTCTCATAAACATGCTTGATCATGACAAGTAAATAAGAACGGGGTACATAATATGCATCTACTTTCATAACTGAAACAAAACCATTGCAATCTCAAACATGTATTAACTCATAATAAAGATCCACCACAAAGGAATTACATAGATGACCGTAATCATGTTCAGCAGCTCATACGGTACTAATTAGTGAAGCTCATAGAGAGGAGAGATACATAAGTTACTTCCACAAACCCATAGTCCAGGGTGGACTACTCCCTCTTCATCATGGTGTCGGTGGAGATGTTGTTGGAGGGGAAGGAGACCACACCGGCAGCGCCCCGCCGGAGTTTTCCCCCTCCAATCTTCAGCTCCAGATCTCTGTTTCGTGGTTTCTGTGTTTCGGCGGCGCTCTCTTTCGCGAAAGCCCTGGGGGGTCTATATATAGTGTTTTTAGGTCAAGACGAAGCTTCGGGAAGAAAGATCGACGGCAGCGGAGGCCCGAGGGCCAATTGGTGGGTCCCACGCGGTCAGGGAATCTGGCCGCGTGGGCCCACCCCTTTCGGCCTTCTGGTCTCCGTTTCTTCGATTCCTTTGCGCCTACGTTTCGTTCCTTCCAAAAAAGTGATCCCCGTAAAATTTCAGGTCATTTGGACGTCGTTTGGGTCCCTGAAACATCAAAATATAGAAAAAGGGGTTTTCTGACAGCGCAGGGTTAATTCCAGAAAAATGGGAAGTTGTTAATTATCCCCAAAACTCAATATAAATCATGAATATAACCCTTATATGATGCAAATAACATGCAATAACATGTAATAAAATGTAAAGTTCATGTATGCATTTTACATGCATTAGTATATTCCCATTACTTCACGATACTCATCTACCACCTGAGGCGAGATATATGACATTACCATGAATGAGACTTTCATTCACTGTGTAACTTTATCCTCGTTGCCGGCGAGATGCCATTACTCTTTTCCCATGTTCCAGTATCCCCATGATATAATATCATGACCTTTGTCTACGTAGACTTATCAATGGATACCTTCCCACTAGAGTGGATCCAGGATGTATCTCTCTATTAAACAGAGGAGCAATTCCTATTCTTGAACTACTATGATAAATGCATATCTTCAAGATAACCCAGCGACAACCTTTATGGCCACCCAGTTACGGTCGTGACGTTTAACTGTGCCAAAGCAATCTCTCTCTCTAATATACACAACCATAAATTCTCATGGTCTAAGGAATAAACAAGTAGATCAATCTAAGACTATACTATATACACCAAAACCTTGATCTCGTAGTATATCTTTATTTTGGGTCTTCCCAGTCACATTGTTGAGACAACAATGATGACCAGAAAGCAAGGTCATCCAGTATTAACGAGTTTGTCAGAGACATGACAAAGGGTAAAAGGGTTGATTATGTTTCTACACGTGCGTATGAGCTTCCCTATAAATCACATATTTATAGACCATAGCAGTTATAGCATAAAAGCATAATTCATTAATCATGAAACAGATGTATATTTATTGTCTCTCGGGCATACATCCAACACACCTTGCCCCATTGCTGGGACATGATCAAGGGATGCCCGAAGTGGATCGAGCTCTACAACTCCTTGAAGAAAGGGGGCGTCGATGGTTCGAAGAAAAGGGCCAACTAAGAAGATGATGATGTGGAGCCCGACCAAAGCTCCGGTGACCGGGCGGTGCGGCCGAGGGGACACAAGTCCACCAAACAAGATGCCAAGCGCGAGGCGGCGGCGGCTCAATTGGAGGAGACCTTGAAGGGGTTGATCGCCGGCAAGGAGGAGTCCACCGCCGCAAGGTACGTGGAGAAACACAAAGACAAGGAGGAGGCCATGGCATGCTTTTTGGAGATGCAAAAGAAGAAGCTAGAGATAGAAGCGGACCGGATCAAGAATGAGGCGGACCGCGTCAAGCTTGCGGTGATGGCTGAGGAGAACCGGATCATGATGGCCGACTTGAGCATCATGGACCCGGAGCAAGGAGCTTGGATACTCAAGAAGCAAAAAATGATCCGCGACCGCGATGATGCTTGATGTCCTTCTCATCCATTTATCATTACATTTGAATTGCTTTGTATTTCAAACTAGGAGTCATTTGGAACATGAGTATGTCATGTTTGGGTGGAGAAATTTTTACACTATTTTGTATGCCCATTTTGCATTTTGTTTGTTTCAAATTTGACAAAGAGGCAAACTTGATGCCCCAGTTTTTTTTCTTCCAAAATGGCCATTTTTACGCCGGGCCGTTTGGAGCACCCCACCCCAAACAGACAGAGGCCCAAATTCTGTCCGCGGTCCGCCCCAAACGGACCGAATCGGTCCGCTTTTCCTATCTGTATGCAGGCCTCGGTTGGAGATGCCCTGAGCGCGGCGGAGAATGCAGCATTTTGGGGGCACTCTGTCGGCCTAGTTCTTGTGAGCGCTATTGGGCGCGGGCACGTGTTGCCGTCTATTGGAGCGGCGCGCCCTACCGATCGCTCCCAATAGGTTTTTTCAGAAAAAAATTAAAAATTGAATATAGACGAACCAGCGATATTTCATTGAATTTTAAGTACATTTAACAAACTTAAACAAAATTTGACAAACAAAATTTAATAAAGCTAAATGAAATTTAACTAAATTTAAACTAAACCCTAAACCCCACTACACGGTAGCATCGAGTAAGATGACTCTCCCGGCGGCGGCATGTCTTGCATGCCTCAATGATCTTCATGTCATCGGGTCGTCGTTGCCGAGTGCGGTGGGTTTGATCTAGTAGCGGCAGAGGGAGGCCTCGATGGCGGCCTGCATTCCCTTCCACTCCGGCTCTGAACAGTCGCCGTCGCCGTCCTCCTCCTCTGGTGCGTCATTAAAACGGGCATATCGGACACAATAAATGTGCATGCGGTCGTTGTGTCGCTGACGCGTCGGTCCATCGCGTCAGATCTGACGTGGCGCTGCGTTACCGCAGTTGACGCCATGCCCGTTTGCCTCTCTAGAAACAAAGCGCGAAGCGGGGTTGTCGGACGCTCTATTGGAACGTGTCGGAAACATTTGGCCTATTGAACTCGCCGCTGAAGGCCGTTTTGATGCCGGCGCGCCCAATACGCCTATTGGGAGTGCTATTAGGCGCCGGTGGAGATGCTCTAAGGTTTTTCGGATATAATCCGGAGCATAACTAACAAGAAAGACTAGGTTAGCATCAACATGGGACCTAGGAAGAATATATGCCGCTTCATTAATAGAACGACGGAAATGACGACAAGAAACAATAGCAAACCTCTCGCCAAGCTTCTGGTATCCGCCACCACCGAGCTCACTGGAGATCAGTCGGGTGAAGCAGACTTAATTCGGTTGATCAAAGAGAGGCAATCAGAAGTAAAAACCACTTTGTCATTACTATATATATTAAGATTGAGAAGGATTCGGCTCTCACAGCGAGCCACGCCATCGGCACTGTACCTGGGAACAGTAACCCGCGGTACTGTTCCCCGCTACAGTAACCCACGGTACTGTAGCAACTACAGTGCGTTTTTTTTTTGGAAAAAAAAGCCAATATTTTCCAAAAAATGTATACATGAAATATATGCGCGTCGACGAGTAGATTCCGTTTCCGTGATCGGTTTCGAGTTCTGTTGACTCTAACTCCTTAATTTGTGATCTAAATTTGCAAAAACATTTAACGAATTTTGTCAAATTTATTACCTAACTATATTAAGTTGGAACAGATCGGCGCCCTCTCATTGCTTCACTGCTCCTATAACAATACCCGCGTTACTGTGCCCCGCTACAGTAGTACAGTAACGTGATCCAGGCCGTCCATCGCGGATCGGACGTTCCAGACACGACAGGGACCGATCTGCAATTTTGCGAAAATCCAAGGACTTTATTACAAAAACTACCACACAAATCGACCTTCTCTTCTCCCTTATTCCTCGCGCACGGACGGACCTGCCGCCGCCGCCGTGTCGCACCACCGCTACACGCCCTCCCGTCCACATCGAAGGCCACCCGCGGGACGGCCTCGGCCTTCTCTCTATTTTCGCCGAAGATCGCGAGCCGGGAAGCTCGGATGTGCCTACACCATGGTCGTCTTTGCCGTGCCCGTCCGCCGCCGCCGTGCGTCGATTTGCCGTCACCAGGCCTCGCCCTGCCCAGCGCTGCGACAGTTTGATTGCTCACGATGTGCTGCGTCGAACGCGCCAGCCCACGCTGCCCCTCTCGCTCTCAGTCGCCACCGCCATGGTCGACGTCGTCGCACGGGGAGGAAGGAGATGGCAGCCATTGCCGATGTCATCGGACGACGTCAGCACGGACCCACCAGTCAGACTCCCAGACTTTTTCGTAATTTTTTCCCTCTGTAAATTAATAAATTTCTGCCGCGCGGGTCCCAGATATCAAACCTTTAATAATAATTACACAGAAAAAACTAATATTTGTTAAATTCATAACTTCCAAACCGTAATTCAGAAAAAATCAAATGAAACATCAACATTCACAAAAAAAATATAAGAGTTTCTAAACAATTTTTGCATACACTACCCAGTAAACTACAAACATAAACCTATATATATTTGAACATTTAGAACTGCTAAAATTTTGAAGCTACTTCAAACAAGAGGTTTCAACAACTTTACCACTTTGAATTGAAAAAAAAATACACCAAAAAATCAAAAATGCCAATTCTCTTTGCGAGATATTTTATACATCAAAAAAAAAAAAACATTAACACCTACCTAACTTTTTTATTCAATACAAAGAATGCTAACTATTTATAGGGACAAAAAAAAGTTCAAATATTCCAATTTGATAAATACTTCAATGAAAAAAAAAACAAATGCACTCCCTCCACTCATATGAAGTTAAATTTATTAAATATTCATATTATACATTCCCTCTTATTACAAGCTTAAGTTGAACATTCTAATTCGATAATTATTTGGATGCAACCTAAATTAATTTACACTAATTACAAATTCAATACAACAAATATGTATTCCCACCACTACGTACTTAAATTAAATATTAATGTCAAAATATAATTTTAACATTTAAATTCATTAGTTATTTAGATATACTTCACATAACAAATTTTAGCAAATTTCAACATTTTTAAACCCGGACAGGTGCGGCGCACGCCGCACCAAATTTACCTAGTAACCTTTATCTTTGGTTATGGTTATAGCCACTGCCCGGCATAGAGCAAGAGCTCTAGCTAGCTCCGGTGATGGGAAGCCCACCAATGGTTCGTGACACGCACACACACACTTGCCAGTATGGCCGGTGGCTTGTTGCTTCCCTGGCTCACCTGCGCTGAGTTTTATTTTTAGCGTTTACGGGACAGATGTGCGAGCGTCGGGGTCGTACCGACGCAGAAGGTGTGGATAAAGCTCCCGGCTCGAAAAAATTGACATGTACGTGGGTTGAGCCATTTTTACGGTCCGAATAGATACCTTAGAGCATCTCCAACAGCGACGCTTAAAAAGCCGCGCGCCGAATAAACCGCCAATATAGCGCGCGCGGCCGAATCTAGTCCTCCAGCGGTCGCGGCATAAACCCGCACGCGCGGAAAAGCGTCCAGCGCGCTGGACGAAGCGGAACATTTTGCATCATATTTGGGGCGTCCAGTCCAGCGCGCGGGAGGAAAGGGAAAAAGCGCGCGCGTGACCAACCGCCAGATCTGAAAACTCCCGCCGCTCGCGCCGCCGCTCGCATCTCCCTTCATCTCCTCCGGCGACCCCGCGCTCGATTTACCTGCCGGCGCCGCTTCCTCCGCTACTCCCCAGCGCGCCGCTGCTTTCTATGGACGCGCGCAGGTCGCCGCGGCGCTGAGTCGGGCCCAGCCTTCACCGACGCCGCCGGCGCTTCCGCCGCTTCTCAGCAGCGCGCCGCCGCTGCTTGCTCGACCCCCTTGTCGTCGCCACCCCTCCAGCGTGCAGGTCCTCGGTCGAACAACGCTGGACCTCTGTCGCCACCGTTTGCACCTCCGCGCGCACAAGGTGTTTGACAAAACACTTGCAAGGTATATTCCAACTATGAATTTTAATTTCTTTTAGATGATTTTGGTGCATTCGTTTGAAGATTTGAAGTAGTGTAAATTAATATATGTAGATGAGTTCGTCATACGATTCTTCCGATGAAGAATTTGATCTTCAAGAGGAGGAGGATGTCGCAATGATTCTAGCTATGCACGCCAACAAAAGGCCGAAGTACGGTGGTTCAGTTTTCGGTCGTCAGAAGTTGTGGATGGAAAGGATCGGTGCTCACGAAAGATTGATGAGGAACTATTTTGAGGAGCATCCCAAATACACCGAGTCATATTTCCGGCGTCGTTTTAGGATGAGCATCGACTTGTTCAAGCACATTGCGGAGAAGTTGGCGAAGCATGACCGGTTTTTCAGCAAAGGAGGAATGCCGCCGGAGAGCTAGGGCATAGCACCTTTCAAAAGGTGACCGCCGCTTTGTGCATGTTGGCATACGGGTTTTCGGCGGATTTAGTTGATGACCACTTGGCCATGGGTGAGAGCCAAGCCATCATGTGTGTTAAGGCGTTTGCCGTTGGAGTTGTGCAAGTTTTTGGTAAGGAATATTTGCGAGTGATGTCTACGCACGCTTGTTTTCTTGTAGACAGTGTTGGGCCTCCAAGTACAGAGTTTTGTAGAACAGCAGCAAGTTTTCCATAAGTGGATCACCCAAGATTTATCGAACTCAGTGAGGTAGAGGTCAAAGATATCCCTCTCAAGCAACTCTGCAATTAAGATACAAGAAGTCTCTTGTGTCCCCAACACACCTAATACACTTGTCAGATGTATAGGTGCACTAGTTCGGCGAAGAGATAGTGAAATGCAAAAATATGGATGATTATAAGTGGTAATTGCAATCTGAAATAAAAATGGCAGCAAGCAAACATGAGACAAAATGAGAGCAAACGATGCTTCAATGCTTGGAAATAAGGCCTAGGGATCATACTTTCACTAGTGGACACTCTCAACAATAATAATATAATTAAATACATATATATTTTCTCTTCACTATGCTACTCTGAGCTATTCCCTTGTTGGATAACGAACACCAATCCACTGCGTAGGGCTATAAAAGCACACCTTAAAGTTGCATTCCATATCTAGGGAACCCCAATGTCACTAAGAGCGCCCCAAAATAGTACTAGACAAACACCACAATTTCATACAGACATCCAACACAAATAATAACTCATGATAAGTATTCATATAATCTTTAGCCTAAGAGTCACACACGGTACGCACACTGTCAACTTCGCACCATGGGACAAAGGTGACTCCGGAGTTTACATTAATAAAACCACTCAAGTAGCATAATTCATAAGATAACGAAGAGTAACATCCATGGATCCAACTAGATTACAAAGCTCATGATCACATAAAGATCACACCATGGTAGAGAGAGATGAATCACATAGCTACTGGTAGAGCCCTCAGCCTCGGTGAAAACTACTCACACATGGTCATGGTGAGCACACTTGATGGAGAGGTTGATGAAGAGGTGCAGCCCGGAGTGGAGGCGGCGGCCCGCAGCAGCCACGGCACGGCGGCGTGATGGCGGCAGCCCCCCAGCGCGGGAGCGGCAGCCCTTGGAGGCGGCGGCCCTCGGGGGCGGCGGCCCTTGGCCCCCCTTCTTCTTCCTTGGTGATGGTGCAGCAATGGAGGAGCTCCTCCCCCTCCTTGGCGGCTGCCAAGAGGAGGAAAATTCGTGGCTTTTTTGGCTCCCTTGGAAAATAGGGTTTCCCTTCATTATATAGAGGTGGAGATGCAATCTAGGCCATGGGATGGATGCCCCTTTGATCCAAGGGCTCTTGGGCACCTCTAGAAGCTTCCAAGGAACCCCTCTCAGCCCTAATGAGGCTCCAATTCGTGTCTTGGCCGAATCCATCAAATTTGGTAAGAGTTGGAGTCAATAAAGTCACAATCTTTCAGATTCTCGTAATCAGATATTTGCCTTCCATAAAACGGGTCTCCAGATCCGTACGGACTCGGAATTGGGCCAATTTTAAGTCTAGATCGATTCTCGGAAAATTCTCTGCAACTTTGTCTTCTGTCAGGTTTCCGTTTGACGTCGTCTTCGGGCCCAAACGTGACCATCTTCGAAAAACGTTTCCAGACAGATTTCAGGAAAGTCCCAATTCGACTCCAATATGGTTTCCTTTTGTATTTTTGATAATTCCTACACAACAAATAGGAAAACAAGAAGATTTTGCACTTTGGCAACTATTAGTAGGTTAATCCAATAAATGTCATAATATGATATAAAGTGTATATAAAACATGTGCCAATTGACATAAAACATGCATGGAACATCAAAAATTATAGATACGTTTGGGACGTATCAAGCATCCCCAAGCTTAGTTCCTACTCGTCCTCGAGTAGGTAAACGATAAAACAAAATAATTTTTGAAGTGACATGCTACCATCATAAACTTGATCAAATATTGTAAGGCACATGTTATGAATGAAGTGATGAAGTTATTGCTACATAGAGTCAAATGATTCATTCTTCAAAGGAGTAGCAATGTACAAGATAGATTATAAAGTGATATCAAAATATTCAATGCAAGGATGTTCAATGATAATTCAAAGTGTAACATAAAAGAAAGTACTATGGACCAAAGGTATGCATAATGAAAAGAAAGAAATCCTATAATGGCCATAGAGTATTGATGAAAATCTGAATATAAAAGGTGGACACTTTGGAAAGATATGAGTAGAGGTAAAGCATGAATAAGTTTCATCTAACTTCTGAACTTCTCTACTTAAGTTAATGATTGTAATGTGGTAATCCTTGGTGTCAAGCTCTCATTCCCCTATCATAGCATCTTGAATGATTAAGTTTAAAGTGAAAGCAAATACGAGTAGTGTGCTTGACAAAGTACAGGTTGAAAGTCTCACGCCCCTTGTTACTCATCTTGGGAAACAAAGCAAGTTCAAGTTAAATATCATTGTAAGTAATAATAGTATCATTAAGAGCGTCAACTGGGGTACCTCTTGTCCCAGGATATGGAACAAGCCCATATCAAAATGACAAGACAAACAAACACAATGAACAATCTCAACACCCTTTTTATTTACCATTAGATAGCTTTTTATTGTAAGGTGTATCACAGAAGGTTCACCATAGCATGTAAGTAAATTTCCACCATGAATGATGCATGGCTTAGATTAGCGGCCCAGGCGTCTCTCTAACCATTTATACAAACTCATTTAAACTCACTTCATTTCCACATTTATTTCACCCATGGTAAGCATCCATAAACAAAAGTACATGATATCAACTAAATGAAATGAAGTGCATGTTGAAAGCTTGCCATGTGACAGCACATATGAGCTAACTCTCAACCAAAGACATTTGTCAAGCCCACAACATCATAATTTTAATCACAATGGGTCATGTTTTATTATGCAATGAAAGTAAAGTGTGCATCAAGTTCGAGAGAGCTCTATAACCAACTTTTCCCATAACAATCAACAACATAAGCATTTTCATTCAGAGGTATAGATAACACAAATATCATGATAAACATACTCGGAATAGCATAAAGCTAATAGGTAGATATGGTGGACTCACTGGAAAAACTTTGGTTGAAGGTGTTGGAAACAAGTTTTTACTTGTTGGAATTTTTGGGCTAGCAAGAGGGAGAAAGTTGACCATCTAAATGCATGCATGAGTGTCCATAGAACTAACAATCCATGTTAAACAAAGTAAAGTAACATTCAGCATCAAAACATGAATAAAAGATAGCTCTTGATAAAATACTTGCAAATTATTACTCATTAAAAGCTCATGAATCATGCAACTATATGTATCTTTTAAAATCAACTCCAACATCCCTTTTCCCAATCTAATAATAGCATCCAACATAATCAACCCAAATTTCCAGTAGCTCTCTCATATATAAATGATAGTGTGGTGGTCTCACAAAATAAAAATCAAACCAAAACAAACAAAAAGACGCTCCAAGTTTATGCGATAAAGTGTTTCGATCGAAAAACAGAAGTTAGACGTGTGCAAACCGAGAGTGTGTAGGTCCAGTGGGGTTGTCTTCACATCCCCAAGCTTATGGTCTTCACCATCCTTGGATAGCTCTTGGTGCATCTCCTCTAATCCCTGTGAAAAAACTTCAAAACACCGTTTCTCCCATTTCTTTTCTGTGGGGTGCATTAGTAGTGATAAACAAATAGATTTCTTGCTGCATATAATCCTTAGACAAAAATTCATATGAATGTCCAGAAAGTGTATAATGTTGTATGCCTACTCATAAACTCAATTGGATCAAAAAGATTCAAGTTAAAAGTTCTAAGCATGCATCAAACAAAATGGGACAGAATCTGTCCAAAAAACAGCAGCAGCAAAACGTATTTTTCTACCCTACTTAACTTTGTCGAAAAATTCCGAAAAATTCATGCATACAGAGGATGAAAATTGCAACTACAGTTCAAATATGAGCTCATTCGGAGTTACAGAATAAGAATTAAAAATCATACCGTGCACAGATTCGTGCAGGAATAAAATCTCCGAACGCTATAAGCAACTTTTTCAAACCAAAATAGGTAAAACTTGGCACTTTATTAAAAATTCAGAAACTAAACTAAAACTAAGTCTCTTGTTACAGCAAGAGGACACAAATAAAAACAACCGGGTTGCCTCCCGTAAAGCGCTTTCTTTATAGCCATGTAGCTAGGCTTACTTACTTGTTATCAAGATGGTTGGAGTGAGGTGGCTTGGCATCCCCAAGCTTGAATTCTTGTACTTATTTGATATATGTTGGGTGAGTCTAGGGGTAACATCCCCAAGCTTGAGTGGTTGTCCCTCTTGATCTTTGTTCATCACCCTCAACTCTTCCACTTGAAAAATTCTCTTTACACAAAACTCAACATAAAACTTGATTAGAGGGGTTAGTGTCTCCATAAATTAAATCCTCATAGGTACAGCAAAGACATATCATGAGTTGATTCTAAACATTAGCTACTGTTACTATGGTTGTGCATTGCCCTTTGATCAATAGAACTACACAAAACACAAGTAATGAGAGTAATGCAAAATAAAGACAGAATCTGTCAAAAACTGGACAGCCCGTAAAGAGTGAATTTTCAGAGGCACTTACGTTGCTCAAATCAGAAAATTTTGAACTAATGAAATGTGTATTAATAACTGAAGATTGCTGTCGTAAAATTTCAGGTCAAAATTCCTTTTCTGTGATTTTTAACATTTTTCGCAGTGAAGCTTAGGAATCTGTTTTCTGGACAGCCATGATAGTTTTAATGATGCTCACATAGGAACAAGAATTGAAATGCAAAAGAGAGCATCAAGAGAAAAATGTGAAACACATTTAAGTCTAACCCACTTCCTATGCATTGGGATCTTGTAAGAAAATAAATCAATAAAGCACAAAGTGACTAGCATAGGAAGGCAAAGCAAGTGCAACTTCAAAATTTTCAACAAAAAGAGAGGAGACTTAATATTATTGTGGTATATGAAGTCATGTCTCCCTCTCTCATAAAAACTTTCAGTAGCATCATTGATAAAATCCACAATATAACCATCACATGAAACATTCTTACCATGATCCATATGCATAAAAGTATCAATACTCTCCACATAAGTAAAAACAGTTTCATTAGTAATAGTGGGAGTAAAACTATCACATCCATCATTGTAATCATCATAAATTGGAGGCAAAGTATCATCAAAGAAATTTTCTCCTCAAAACTTGGGGGACTAAAAATACCATATTCATCAAAACCAGCTTCCCAAGCTTAGACTTTTCCATAGCATTAGCAATAATGGTGTTCAAAGAATTCATGCTAATAACATTGGTATCACTATTATGCAAACACACTTCCATAGATTTTTTAATTTTCTCTTCAAAAGCATCATGTCCTAATTCAATATAAAGTTCATAAAGATCTCTATTTTTTTGTTGTTTTCCATTAAGCCTAACTAGTGAAATAAAAACAAGAAACAAAAAGATATAACTGCAGAATCTAAAGGAAATACCTTCAAGCACTCACACGTCAGCAACAGTGCTAGAAAATAGCTAAGTAGCTGGAGGATGTGAGTACCTTTTACCTTACCTCCCCGGCAACGGCGCCAGAAAATAGCTTGATGTCTACGCACGCTTCTATTCTTGTAGACAGTGTTGGGCCTCCAAGTGCAGAGGTTTGTAGAACAGCAGCAAGTTTCCCTTAAGTGGATCACCCAAGGTTTATCGAACTCAGGGAGGTAGAGGTCAAAGATATCCCTCTCAAGCAACTCTGCAATTAAGATACAAGAAGTCTCTTGTGTCCCCAACACACCAAATACACTTGTCAGATGTATAGGTGCACTAGTTCGGCGAAGAGATAGTGAAATGCAAGAAATATGGATGATTATAAGTGGTAATTGCAATCTGAAATAAAAATGGCAGCAAGCAAACATGAGACAAAATGAGAGCAAATGGTGTTTCAATGCTTGGAAATAAGGCCTAGGGATCATACTTTCACTAGTGGACACTCTCAACAATAATAATATAATTAAATACATAGATATTTCCTCTTCACTATGCTACTCTGAGCTATTCCCTTGTTGGATAACGAACACCAATCCACTGCGTAGGGCTATAAAAGCACACCTTAAAGTTGCATTCCACATCTAGGGAACCCCAATGTCACTAAGAGCGCCCCAAAATAGTACTAGACAAACACCACAATTTCATGGAGACATCCAACACAAATAATAACTCATGATAAGTATTCATGTAATCTTTAGCCTAAGAGTCACACACGGTACGCACACTGTCAACTTCGCACCATGGGACAAAGGTGACTCCGGAGTTTACATTAATAAAACCACTCAAGTAGCATAATTCATAAGATAACGAAGAGTAACATCCATGGATCCAACTAGATTACAAAGCTCATGATCACATAAAGATCACACCATGGTAGAGAGAGATGAATCACATAGCTACTGGTAGAGCCCTCAGCATCGGTGAATACTACTCACACATGGTCATGGTGAGCACACTTGATGGAGAGGTTGATGAAGAGGTGCAGCCCGGAGTGGAGGCGGCGGCCCGCAGCAGCCACGGCACGGCGGCGTGATGGCGGCAGCCCCCCAGCGCGGGAGCGGCAGCCCTTGGAGGCGGCGGCCCTCGGGGGCGGCGGCCCATGGCCCCCCTTCTTCTTCCTTGGTGATGGTGCAGCAATGGAGGAGCTCCTCCCCCTCCTTGGCGGCTGCCAAGAGGAGGAAAATTCGTGGCTTTTTTTGGCTCCCTTGGAAAATAGGGTTTCCCTTCATTATATAGAGGTGGAGATGCAATCTAGGCCATGGGATGGATGCCCCTTTGATACAAGGGCTCTTGGGCACCTCTAGAAGCTTCCAAGGAACCCCTCTCAGCCCTAATGAGGCTCCAATTCGTGTCTTGGCCGAATCCATCAAATTTGGTAAGAGTTGGAGTCAATAAAGTCACAATCTTTCAGATTCTCGTAATCAGATATTTGCCTTCCATAAAACGGGTCTCCAGATCACGTACGGACTCGGATTGGGCCAAATTTTAAGTCTACTAGATCAATTCTCGGAAAATTCTCTGCAACTTTGTCTTCTGTCAGGTTTCCGTTTGACGTCGTCTTCGGGCCCAAACGTGACCATCTTCGAAAAACGTTTCCAGACAGATTTTAGGAAAGTCCCAATTCGACTCCAATATGGTTTCCTTTTGTATTTTTGATAATTCCTACACAACAAATAGGAAAACAAGAAGATTTTGCACTTTGGCAACTATTAGTAGGTTAATCCAATAAATGTCATAATATGATATAAAGTGTATATAAAATATGTGCCAATTGACATAAAACATGCATGGAACATAAAAAATTATAGATACGTTTGGGACGTATCAGCGAGCTCCCAATGCTGCAGACATGGCTAGGCTTTTGGAGTTCAACGCCGCTCGGGGGTTCCCAGGTATGCTTGGCTCTATTGATTGCATGCGCTGGAGTTGGAAGAACTGTCCTGCGGCATGGCATGGACAATTCCAAGGCCACAAAAAGGATTCCACTATAATCCTGGAAGCGGTGGCTGATACGTCTCAAACGTATCTATAATTTCTGATGTTCCATGTTGATATTATGCCAATTGTTACATGTTTTATATACACTTCATAGCATTTTTATGCATTTTCTGGGACTAACCTATTAACAAGATGCCACAGTGCCAGTTCCTGTTTTCTGCTGTTTTTGTATTCCAGAAAAGCTAGTCTGGAAATATTCTCGGAATTGGACGAAACTTGGACAGAAGCTAGTCTGTTTGCCACTAGGGATAAAATAACCGATGCTT
Organism: Poa pratensis; assembly: GCA_947311845.1. NCBI lineage: Eukaryota > Viridiplantae > Streptophyta > Magnoliopsida > Poales > Poaceae > Poa > Poa pratensis. The sequence goes on along the minus strand of CAMZMU010000076.1, from coordinate 16,657,213 downwards.
AGCTTAAGGGTACGCCGTTAGGTCTAATGCATTTGTTTACTTTACGCACATTACTTAATGCAATTATCCGTTGCTTGCAACTTAATACCAACGGGGAACTCGGTATGACAACCTGGCAGTGGATTATTAGTCATAGACTTTGTTGGATAACGGTCTATATATTTTGTCGTAATGCCCACATGAATATCATAGTAATCATCATGTCATATATATGCATTGTTATGCGCTCGATATTTTGTCAATTGCCCAGCTGTAATTTGTTCACCCAGCATGTTAGTTATCTGTTGTGGAGAGACACCACTAGTGAATTGTGGACCCCGGTCCATTCTTTTACACTGATAATACAACCAACTGCAAACACTGTTCCTTTTCATTCTCTGCAATTTACTACTGTTTTCCATACCATACGTTTCATCCTTTGTTTTCAGCAAGCCGGTGAGATTGACAACCTCACTGTTTCGTTGGGGCAATGTAGTTTGATTGTGTTGTGTGCAGGTTCCACGTCGCTCGCCGGATTCCCTGCTGTTGCGCCGTGCCATATTCTGCCACCAACAACTTTCAGAAGTGATTTCTTGCTCCTACTGGTCGATTAAACCTTGGTTTCATATTGAGGGAAACAGCTGCTACACTGCTTCATACCTTCCTCTTGGGGTCTCCCAGCGAACGTGTGATCCACGCAATCAGTGGCCGATCATGAGACTTGGATTTGGCATGCATTTTTTGGCATGTCCGGAGCTCTCAATGACATCAATGTTCTTCATCGGTCGCCACTCATGAATAAGATTGCAAAAGGTCAAACTCACCCGGTGGAGTTTGTAGCAAACGGTCATACATATAACTATGGCTATTATCTTGCGGATGACATCTACCCAAGGTGGCAAACATTTGTGAAACCGGTGAAAGTGCATGTGTTGCCCCATGTGTGGTTTTGGTAATTAATGACAATCCTTATGGACTAATGTTTGTATTGAATTATTCTTATAGGTTTGTCCATTGGCATCGCTTGAACTCCATGTGTTGGATTCAAGGTTGTATGCCATCAAGATCATTGATTATGATGGACATATTTGATATGATCAAGAAGTTGAAAATATACAAGGTTGATCTAGACTAAGTGCAAAGAATGGATTCAAGTTGATCAACACACAAAGTTAAATGATATACCATGTGGGATCATGTGATCAAATGGTATGGTAAGAATTTGTCCATATAGCTTTGTGAACTAACCCATTATGTGTGTGCGGCATTCTTTTGTTGGGGTTAGGTATCTCTCCATGGGCTTGCATCAAAAGGAACATTTCTTATAGCTCATGGAGGATGACGTCAAGTGGTGATCGTCATCAAGGTTGAGATGTGCAAGTTCAAGATGGTCATCTAGAAGATATCATATGCTTGAAGCTTGCAACCCTTTGGAGATTATGGTCAAGTGAAGATGTTCCTAAGAGAAGCACTCCCATCTTGGTGTATGGGGGAGCATTATGTGAATCTTCACCAAGCAAAGCGCAATCAAAAAAAGTGGTCCACTTGAAGAGATCAAGATCGTCATCATCGAATTCAAGTGAAATGCGCAAGGCAAAGGTATGATCTTGATAGGGTTTCTATTTTACCGGTCTCATGGTGTTAGTGGGAGACCGGGTTATAGGATAGACGGCGTACTATCAAGAGGGGCTCTCAAGTGAGTAACTTGATCACATCTTTATGGAGAGATCAAACCTTTGCATACTTGGCATATCATCTTTCTTGGTTCTTATTTGGTTCTTCTCCTTGTTGGGTTTTGGTGCTTGTTGTGATCTTCATGACAATCCCAAGTTCTCCAAAAACGGATTTCGTATGGAAAACTTGTTGCGTTTTCGGGTTGGAAATATTACCGGTTTATCCGTGAGGAAAGTTCCACACCTTCCCATGTGTGTCAACTTAACTCTATTTATGGCTCTTGTCGTTACCTTTCCAACAAAATTGGTTTCACCTGTTTTGGAGTTCGTACGAGAAAGTTATTGCACTTCAGGTTTTGCTGTTCTGTCAGTTTTGCTCAAGCAGGGGAATCGGATTATCCGGTCCATGCTGACTCGGAATATCCGATTCTCAAGGATTTCTCATTTTCGGCTAAGGACTTTAAAAGCAATGCGTACTGGAGTTTTTCGGAATATCCGATCAAGGTTGATTCGGATTATCCGATTCTCAAGAATTGCTCGAATTCGGCTAAGGACTTTAAAGCAACCAGTTTTGTAGCGCACTGGAGTTTTTCGGAATATCCGATACGGACTGAATCGGATTATTCGACGGTGTCGGATTATCCGATACTCGCCTGTGTCGGAATATCCGGTTCTCAAGGTTTGCTCGTTTTCGGCTACTGGAGTTTTTCGGAATATCCGGTATAGGTCGAATCGGATTATCCGATACAGTCGGATTATCCGGTGCTGACTTATGTCGGAATATCCGACTCCCCTGTCTGCAACGGCTCTTTTTCTGGGAGGGGTATAAATACCCCTCCACCTACCTCCAGCCAGCCAGCTCTGCCCAGCACGATTTTCTCTCTCTTCCCCACCATTGTTGACCTTGCAAAGCTTGCCTCTCTCTCAATTCCTCCCATAATTCTTGCATATCTTTGAGGGAAAAGAGAGAGGAGATCTAGATCTATATTTCCACCAATCCATCTCTCCTCTAAGTGAGGGGAACCCTTTCGACCTAGTTCTTGAAGTTCCATTTGTTGTGTTCTTCGTTGTTCTTCCTCTCTTGTCCCCCATAAGCATTAGTTGCTTGTGGTGGGATTTGAGAGTGAAGGATTTGAGCACTTGTGCTCTTGCCATTGCTTCGTTGCATCGGTTTGTGCTCTCCACGAGGATTCGTGGATGTTGAAAGCTTGTGAACTTGTTACTGTTGGGTCTTTGGACCCTAGACGCCCGTGTGGTGGTTGAGACCCTTGTGTGGTCACTTGTAGCTGTTCGGGAGCCCCCAATCCCGTTGTGGGTTGTGCCCCGGATCGTTGTTGTAAAGGCTCCGGATTCCGCCTCGAAGGATTCCGATAGTGGAAGGTGAACCAATCCTTTATGGTGCGGCTAGGGTGAAACCTTTGTGGCTGTTGAGCCATTGTGTTGGCTCACACCTCTCCAACGAGACGTACTCCCCTAAAAAGTAGGAACTCGGGAATACATCCTCGTCTCCGCGTGCCTCAGTTATTTCTATACCCGAGCTCTTTACTTATGCACTTTACATTGTGATAGACTTCGTGCTATCACCTTGTTGCTTGTCTTGTTTAGCATAAGTTGTTGGTGCACATAGGTGAACCTAGTTTATTTAGGTTGTTCGCTTGTTTATTTAAACACCTAGTTTTATTCCGCAGTTATCAAGCCTAAACCGGAAAAGTTTTTATCGCCTATTCGCCCCCCCTCTAGGCGACATCATTGTCCTTTCAACCGGTTCACAAACCGCAAGGTAAGAAAATGCTTGATTTCCACAATGCTCAAGCGGCGGCTACGAAAGATGTGGAGAGAGCATTTGGGATTTTGCAAGCCCAATTTGCTATTGTGAGAGGACCGGCTAGATTTTGGGATCAAGACATTCTTGGGTACATCATGACCGCTTGTGTGATCATGCATAATATGATCATCGAGAATGAGCGCGGGCAAGATTTGAACTACACTCACTATGAGTTGATGGGACATCCCGTGCAAGTGCGGAGGAGGGCTGAGAGGACAGCCCTCTTTGTTGCATCTTATCATACCATTTGACGTAATGAACGACATGATGAGCTTAAAAAAGATCTAGTCGAGGAGTGGTGGGTATGGAATGGGCAACAATGAGTTTAAGGTGTATGTTTGTTGTACGTTTGTTGTATTGTTGATGAACTATTCATTCTATTATTTGATGAACTATTTGTATTGAAGAAAAACTATTTGTTTGTATTGTAATAATAATTAAACTATTTATTGTTGATTTTATTTGGTGTATGTTTGATCTTCTTGGTTGTATGTTTGAGTGCAAATGTTGTTTCTGCTGGGCGCGCGTGCGAGTTTAGCGCCACTGCTGGACAGCTGCTTGCGACGCGCTAAATTATAGCGCGGCTGCTAAAGCAAAACATGCGCCCATCGCGCTAAACGACTATTTTGGCGCTGTAAAAAAATTATAGCGCGCCGGCGCGTTGGGCGCCTGTTGGAGATGCTCTTATATCGGCCCGGTCATAGCATAATTTTATCCGGTTTTCCGATAATCTGCGGCTAGGTCACTCTATCAAATGTTACACGGGGGCGTTTAGGGTACTATTCTGTTTCCTCAACCGCGATTCCTCCTCCTTTGCCCCTACGTTAAGTTAGCTCTGACGAGCAATTACAGATGTTTCGAACCGGATCTCACCACTGTTCCGTTAGATCGATGGCCGGCTCCTCCACGCGCGGCAGTGGCAGGATGGGCGTGGCGGAGGCCGTAGGGTCCGGGTGAGGATGAGGAGAGCCACCGCCGCCACTCGGTAGGAGCGGCCAAGCGCGACTAGCTTCGAGGGCGCCCGTGGGCTCGACTCGTCCCTACGAACTACCAGGCTGCGCCACTGCCCCTCCTTGCACGACATGGAGGCGGGTAGCTCAAGCACGGTGCCGAGCGAGGTGTCAGATGAGGAGCTGCCGCCGTTGCTGGAAGGGGATATCATCGTCACCGTGGGCGGCATCGGATCCGTGGGATGAAGCTTGGACGTGCTAATGGAAATGGAGTACGTCATGTCGGCCTTTAAGTGGATCGACGACGAGCTTAAGGCCACCACGACCGCGGTGGAGGAAGGCGCTCCCGGTGCTGCATCCCGCCTCCAAACCGCGGTGGACAAGCACGAGCTCGCGTGGGCACTGCGCAGGACGGCGATCAAGCAGTATCTCGGCTTCGAGTATATCATACGGTAAAGAAGAAGAAGCTATCTAGTTTATTTTCAGTTGTTTTAGTTTTATGTCCGTAAAATAGCTCCGTGTTGATGAACTTGTCTATGAATTTCACGCAAATTGTTTTGTTTGAATTTCCAGTATCTCCACTACTAATAAACAAGCAAACTTGGCAGGAAAATACAATCTTGACCGTCCATACACATTCATCAAACGGCTCACATACATTTCTTCTCCCCACCCTATTCAATTACCCTTACATCACTCCTATTCAATTTTCCTTACATCACGCTGGCCATATATATCTCCACTACTAATAAACAAGCAAACTTGGCAGGAAAATACAATCTTGACCGTCCATACACATTCATCAAACGGCTCACATACATTTCTTCTCCCACCCCTATTCAATTACCCTTACATCACTCCTATTCAATTTTCCTTACATCAAGCTGGCCATATATAGAAGGAAAAAACACACACAGGAAAAAACTGCCCCACGGACCAACAAATCAGTGAAACCCAACACACTCCGAAATTACAGCATGCCTGCCATATATCTCCAATTCTCCACTCCGAAATATATGCTAGCCATACAGATATAGAATGACATCTCCTTTATTAGATGGATTTTTTTTTTGGGTCTCTCTAATGCTCAGCTGACTGAGAATTAGCTAATTCTCAGTCAGCTGACATCATTAGATTATACGATAGTTATTTTGCATGGTGGTACTTATTGCGTCTCTTTGCACGATCCTACAAAGTTGTATGCATGCACCGGCCGGCCGGCCAGCCGCTCCACTAGCTTTTACACGCGCAGAGAGATAACCAACTATAGTTACGTTTTGGTTTTTATTCCTTTACACGCTGCTTTCAGTTTGATACTTGCAACAGAAAAACTCAGTTTCAATTGTTTTTTAGAGAAGTTTTAAAACTTTGAAATACCATTTTCAAATTTTTGTATAAGGCGACCTCGAGAGCCAAAAGTCCTCTCTCAGGAAAAATGTTTTTGTATTTATACAAAAGAACATTTTACGTTTTATTCTCCTTTTCCAATTCTTTTTACCTTTCTAGTTTTCCACTGATTTTATTGCTTTTAAAATCATACAAAACATAAATGTGTATTATAAATGAACATTATTTTGAAAAGTTAAGAAACAATATTGACGAGTTTTAAAAATGTTCATATATTTGAAAAAAATGTTCACGAATTCAAAAATCGTTCGCGGGTTCAAAAAATAGTCCACTTCTTTTTTTCGCAAATTAAAAATATGTTCATTGGTATAAAAAGTGTTCGCTAGTTAACAATATATTTTTGCCAACACAAAAAAAGTTTCATGTGATAAAACAATTCGCACGCTTATGAAAAATTGTTCACTAGTTCAAAAATATTTTTGACACAAATTCAAAAAACATTAGTTTGGAGATGTAAAAATATTCACTTCTTCTACGGTAATAAAAACAAAAATATGAAAAAAAAGGAAAGAAGTAAAAAAATGAGAAGCAAAAAAATAGTAAATAAAAAGGGAAAAATAGAAGGAAAGAGGAGAAGAAACTAAAAATAAAAACGATAAAAAGAAAATACGAACAAAGCACCAAAAGAAAATAGAAAAACTCTACCTGGACTGACCCACTACATTACACCCTTAGGCGTATATGGGTTAACTGACGCTAAAGGAGTCAAATCTCAGTTGCAAGTGCAGTTGCAACTGGGGACAAAAAAATCTCAGTTCCAAGTGAAGTTGCAACTGGGGACAAAAAAAATCTCAGTTGCAAGTGAAGTTGCAACTAGGGCATACTTGGGAAAATCTCAGTTACGAGTGCAGTTGCAACAGGGGCACCCCTCGAGAAAATCTCAGTTGCAAGTATAGTTGCAACTGGGGATAAAAAAGAAAAATCTCAGTTGCAAGTGCAGTCGCGACTGGGGTCAAAAAAATCGGTTACACATGCAGTTGCAACTAGGGGGTGTCCCCTTGAGAAAAATCTCAGGTTGCAAGTGCAGTTGCAATTGAAACAATAAAAGGAAAGAAAATCTCAGTTGCAAGTGCAATTGTAACTGGGGCAAAAAAAAAAAATCTCAGTTGCACGATTAGTTGCAACTAGCTAGGGGCATCCCCTCGAGAATAATCTCGGTAGCAAGTGCAGTTGCAACTCGAACAAAGAAATGAAGAAGAAAAAAACTCAATTGCAAGTGAAGTTGAAACCGAGGCATACCTGAGACTGAGAAAATCTCAGTTGCAAGTGTAGTTGCAGCTGGGGCATCCCTCGAGAAAAAAAATCTCAGTTGCAAATGCAGTTGCAATTGGGGCGAAAAGAAGGAGAAAAAAAGCTCAATTGCAAGTGCAGTTGCAACTAGGGGCATCCTCAAGAAAATCTTAGTTACAAGTGCAACTAGGAGAAACAAAAGAAAGAAAATCTTAGCTGAAAGTGCGGTTGCAACTGGGGCATCATCGAGAAAATCCCAGTTGCAAGTACAATTGCAAATTGGGGACAGAAAAAGAAAAAAATCCCTTGAAAAATCTCAGTTGCAAGTACAGTTGCAATTGGGGACAAAAAGGAAAAAATCTCAGTTTCAACTAGGGCATCCCTCCAGAAAAATCTCAGTTGCAAGTGCAGTTGCAACTCGATTGGGAACTAAAAAAACTCAGTTACAACCCATTTGCAACTGAAAAAATGTCAGTTGAAGCCGACTTTGAACTGAAAAAATCTTAGTTGCAACCGAAAAACATTGGCACATAGTAAATTCTCGTACACAGAAAAAGAACAACTTCCGCATCCCTACACAAAAGCCACAAACCAACAATTGACTCACACGAATTTTGGTGGCATAGATCCAAGGGCTAAAATGCGTACTGAGATTTAACTAATTCTCGTACGACTAGGAATTGGTAACTCAAAAAAATTAAAAAAAATAGATTTAAAAACATGAATGAACAATATTTAAGCACACTAAAGTCTAAAAAACAAATATGTGCGCCGCTTAACACACACAAATAAATAATATAGAGACAAATAGATGGGAAAATAAACAATAATAATAATAAAAGTATACGGAGCTACAAAACTAATCATAATTTCTTTTGAGAATCAGCAAAAATGGATAAACCAACCGACAGTTTCTTGCTCCCTTCAATGACAAAACAACACAATTACAAAAAAAGAAAACGGCAAAAAAGTAAAAAACACAACACACAAAAAAAAGCCACGGACGTACAAAACAGTAAAAGACCATCTAGTTGTCGGTAGAAGGCCCAGCCAAAGGCAATACCTCTGCGCGTATAGTTCAGACTTCGGATGTCTTCTAAAAAAAGTTCAGACTTCGGATGTAGCATTAGACAAGCGACAAAAGAACCGCACGAATCTTAGGGCTAAACAAATCGGATGGTTAGCCTGTTGACCAAGCTCCTCAGCTAGCTGAATTAGCAAAACCGATTTTTTAACTTCAAAAAAATAAACTAAAAATTCAAAAACACTTCAAGGTAAGATAATAGTCAACACAATATGAAAGTGCATTAATTCTGGGATATATGGTTTTTCAAAGTTTAACAGAAAAATAGTAACAAATTTGGTTGCAAAAATTAAAAAAAAAGACACGGGAAGACTGCAAATTATATATAATCTACAAAAGTAATAAAATAGCAAGGAACAAATTAAAATGATCGAAAGAAAAAAACATGCAAATGCAAGGACGACACAAAAGCTTAAGCTGACCGCGTTGTTGCTCAAAGAAAAAAAGCACACCCACGTGCCTACGGGCCTGATAGAATAAAACAACTAAGGCCCACGTACAAACACGATCCTCTGCTGCAATACAGGAACAGAAAGTTACCGGGACAAATAAAAACAAAATTCAGCACGAATCTTGGCACTCAATCTGACGGTTATAGAATCGACTGAGCACTAAGCTAATTCTCAGCTAGCTGAGAATTAGCAAAACCGTTTTTTTTCCGACTTGATGGATATTGCCTGCTAAATCAGAACGGCACATTGTGTTTGCCCTTAAGCATTAGGAGTATGATCCGTACCATTGCAGTTGCTTGAGCTTTCGGAAACATTGCAGTATTTGTTGAGCTGAACAACAATGTAGTAGCTGATGAGTTGAGCCTCTCCGATCTGCGGACTGGTGGCATGAGTTTTTTTTTCTATCAACATTAATTTCAAATATGCTACTGTATACAATTTTGCCCTTATATGGACTAGGAAACATGCCCGTGCGTTGCTACGGCTTATTCTAATGTCGTGGAGGCAAGCATCGACCACGAGCAAGCCCACATTTGAGCCGGTGCCTTTAGATAATGTGGTCCGTAGGGCAATACAATACTCTCTCTGATCCATATTAAGTGTCGGGAGGAAACTTCATCGAACACACAACTTCTAGTCAAGTTGGCGCCATTTTTTTTTTTTGGATCGGAGGGAGTATTTAACCTGGTCATATGTACGGTGATCCTAAAATTGTAAGAGCTGCCCAGTAAACTTAGTCCAAGTTTGAAACAAATGTGATTAACAATGTAATGAAAAGAAAATATATTGCTAAGCAACAGCCATATACATATTAGGTTTAGTCCAGTTTAACACCGAGATAGAAATATAGCTTGTTAAGTGATAGTGATTGATTAAGATACCTTAAGATATATGCAGGAGACTTCGTGCAAAAAAAGATAAATGCAAGAGACCACCAGCAGGCATGAGTACCAAAAGTTAGTAGTCTGCGTTCATCTTCACCTGGGTTTGAAAAAAAGTAAATGTGACATTGGTGAATTCGTACCTACCCTGAAGAAGGCCCTGGTCATCACTTCATGCTCCATGACGGCACTCATGGACTAAAATAAGATCATGCACGCAAGGTCAAAACACCCAGAGACTCATCACTTTCTAGCCTGCATTAGTAGCGTTCACGGCCGAATCTCGTCAAAGGAAGACCCGGATGTCATCTCGCGGGTGATTGCAATGCTAATTAAGTACTATCTCATCCAACGTCCGTTGTTACCATCAGCACCTACGAAGCCAGCGAGATCTCTGTGGTCGATCGCGGGGTCGCCCTGCCTTGCAACGGTGGCGTGTGGCCGAAAGAAGGACCTCGCTGATATTGCCACCGGCTCGATAAGTACTTCCTCAAGGCAGCCTACGTCTGCGCCCGTGTAGTGTAGCCGCACTGCTCTGCCACATCAGACGCGTTGAAGCCAAAGGCCGCCGTCAGGGGGATCCGCAACGTCGATTGAGAAGGGTAGGAGGGGCTGGATGTGCGCGTCGCTTCGTTTCCATAGTTGAAGGTGGCACCATGCCAAGATCGCTCCGCGCATCGTCGGAGGTCTTCATCGCGCGCCTCCGATCGTTCCCGCGAGGGTTCAACGCAGCGTATTTTCCTGTGTTTATAGCTGATGCCGACTTGATTCAGTCCCCAGCTAGTATTCAAGTAGGACACGATTGACATACCGACCAAGCATACGACGAACGAAAAAACGGTCGCGTTGGCGACACGGTCACCTATAGGAAAAATCATCAGACATACCGAATAGTTTTTTTTGACTTACGGGTGGCAGTGGGTAATTATTTGCAACTTTGAGGGCAAATCCAATGACCTACCAAACCAAACCAAACTGCGGAAGCCTTAGTGCCTTTATTATTAGATATAGATATAGATTTTAAATATATTGATAAATAGTGGGGTCGTGCATTGCACGGGCATGCTTACTAGTAATATTATGGATCTGTTCTGCCCAAGATCTCTCCATACCGGATACTATTTTCCTGGGTTACCCGATACTCGTTTTGCGGTACGTGAATATACGGGATCTGGTGCTCTCATAGGAATTTGCCGGAAAACGGACCCCTTAATCCCGTATGCCGTGCAATTATAGATTGGGCCGATCGCTTAGTAATACCGCCTAAAAACTGGGCCGGCCCAGCCACGTGCTCACAAACGTCTCTACAGGTTACGCTGGCAGGCAGGCAGCACCCAAAACCCTCGTCCCCCACCCTACCTTCCGGCGGGCCATCAGCTACCTCCGCCGCCGCAAAACCCCCACCAGCGAAGCAACCGCAAACCACCCACCATGGCTCCGGCGGATACCGGCGTCGAGCAGCCGCGCAAGGCGCATCGTGTGGCCAAGTCGGGCGCGAAGGCGCGGAAGAGGAAAGGCAAGGGCGCCGCCGGCGACGATGAAGGGGGCGACAGGAAGAATCCCAAGGTACGAACGGGACCAGTGGCCTCCTTGGTTTCTCTCTCGGGTCGCGCGGGTTTTCTCCGCGCTTGGCTTTGTATCTGTGGATTAGGATTCGGCCCGCCCGTTGGCGAGCCTTCTGTCCGGGTGCCTGTAGGAGCCTCGCGTAGGACGAATGACTCAAGTCAGTGCTTGGCGATCTCATCATTTTTTTAGCGGGGATACGAATGGTGCTGTTGCTTGTTAATATGGAAGACATACATCTTGCTTACCAGGAACGAAGTACCGTATTGCCACAATTAATGTGTTGACTGTTGAGGTTCATATGCTAGTAACTCGGAAACCTGATTCAAGTTTTGTAAATTATACTAGGTATTCTTAGAGCACTGTGTAGCCGTGGGAGGGAGCTGGTTTTGTTCAGTACAGTCTTGAACACGTAGTGTAAACTGCAGAAGTGTTGATGATCTTGTGCAAGTTCTCGTATTAGCAATCTATTCAATAAAATTAGTATCTGTTTTGGCATTTTGCGTTTGCAGTATTTTCTGCTATCTGCATGAGGTAATTTTATGGGATTATGGAACATCCGGTACAGAGTATCCTTTCACTATGAACGAGTGCTTTACCATTTATCTGATTTTGGAAGCCTTTTAATTAGACTGCAATGCCTTCTCCCAGGCATTTGCCTTCCGTTCAGCTACAAAGGCGAAGCGTCTACAATCTCGATCAGCAGAGATTGAACAACGACGTCTTCATGTGCCAATCATGGACCGGTCAATCGGTGAACCACCTCCTTTTGTTGTAGTAGTTCAAGGGCCTCCACAGGTATGCTCTACCTCTTGCATGAAAATAATGCTCATGTATTGTTCTCTGACTATTACTTGGCCTCAAACTCATCAGGTTGGGAAGTCGTTGCTGATAAAATGTCTAGTAAAGCACTACACTAAACAAAACTTGTCAGAAGTTCGTGGTCCCATCACGGTTGTATCAGGTTAATGAATCTTCTGCATCTGTACACTATAAAACAGTGCATAATGTTCTTCAAATTAACCATATTGTGAATATATATATTCTTTAAACACAGGTAAAAGCAGGAGGGTACAGTTTTTGGAGTGTCCGAGTGATATCAATGGAATGATTGATGCTGCTAAAATAGCAGATCTCGCACTGCTGCTTATCGATGGTAGCTATGGATTTGAAATGGTATGTTGTCAAAGCGGCTATCCTTACAAATATTCCTATCTTAGTATGTAGGCCTAGTAAGTGTTTTAGCAAACAGTAGGACTGATGACATAAATATGCTTCTTCTAACTAATGCACCAAGGAGTAATTTTAATTAAGAGGGGTTTGATAAAATGCCGCATCTTTCCTTGCCCTTGGATAAAATGCCCTTTCTTACTTTGTAATTGATCTGGTGGCCTGATGGGGCATGTAAAAGAATGGGACATTTTGTCAAAGATAATGGGGCATGTTTTCTATCATCATTGTACTAATGCTACCCAAATTAACCTTTGTATCCAGGATACATTTGAGTTCCTTAATATCATGCAAGTCCATGGTTTCCCCAAGGTGATGGGGGTGCTTACACATCTGGATCAATTTAAAGATGTAAAGAAACTTAGGAAAACTAAGCAGCGCCTTAAGCATCGATTCTGGGCTGAGATAAAGGAGGGAGCAAAACTATTCTACCTTTCTGGTCTCATTCACGGAAAGTAAGTTCATGTATAGTTGGTGTTTCTTACTTTAGACTCTTAATCTGTAGTTAAATACCTGGAAATTTGGTCCACCCTCAGCTCATCAGCTGTAATTTAATTTAAGCCATTTCGAGCTCAGTACTCACCACATCATACAGATTTTTTACATGCTGGCTTATATATGCTGCTGCTTCATGGTGCAGTTGTAGATCAACCTTGATGTACAATTTTTTTTATTATCGCGGATCCCATACAGCATATAGAGTTCTATAATGTATTTTTCTGTGCAGATACACTAAAAGAGAAGTCCATAATCTTGCAAGATTTATCTCCGTTATTAAGCCTATCCCTTTGAGTTGGAGAATGGCACATCCTTATTTGTTAGCAGATAGATTCGAAGATGTAACCCCGTCAGAAAGTGTGCGCTTGAACAAAAAATGCGACAGAAAAATAACGCTATATGGTTACCTTCGTGGATGCAACATGAAAAGAGGGACCAAGGTAACATACACATCTGTTTTTTTCTCTCATCCTTGCTGAACGTGATTCGAATTAGGGTTTAACTTCTTTGTGCAAGAAAATGCCATTATACTTCACAACAGGCATTTTATTCAACTTGTTTTAACTTTGGTCCACGATTTTCAATTAATAGATGAACTCATCAACATAGCACATATTCAAACTTAGTTGAATAGCTCGCAACTCAAGGTAAAGAACATAATCTTATTTTGCAATAAGCATGGATTCAATTTTGGCAGACCTACAGAATTTCAAGATATTATTTTTAGTTTGAAAATGACTAGATGGATGCATTGCGTTATCACTAATTTTACTACCTGTACTAGACATTGCTCAATCTGTTTCACCGCATTTCTGCATACCAAAAAATGTGTGTAGTTTATCTAGCGATCAGTCTAGTTCAACTTTTTGCATTAGTTGACGTCATATATAAAATTGTGAATGTCCATGGTAACTTCCTTAAGGTTCTAACCTTCGTTGAAGTCCAGCGCCCCAATCCTGCAAAGCGCTCTGTTTGACGGTCTTTGTGCAGCGCTAGGTTTTCGTTGAACTCCTGACCTGCAACACACCTTTTACTAGGCCTGATATAACTAAGTTAGTTACATGTGTTTGTATACAGTAGAAACCAATATGCACATACTCCACAATCTCCTTTTAACTTCCAGGTGATGACGATCAAGTGGGCGAGTCCTCTATGCACTAATTATAGGCTTATAGCTGGAAAATCACATATTAGGTTACTTGTGTTATGTCCTGTGCATTGTTGATTACCTTGTAGCATGACTACATGGTCGGTTACCTTGTAGCATGACTACATGGTGACTAGATTGTTAATGATTTTTGTGAGATGGAAGTGTTCCTTAAAGGGACCAACACCTAAGTACCAAATGCTATGTTTTTTTTACTAGAGTACTAAATGCTATGTTCTATGGCTGGAAAGTGAAAAAAATTCCCAGTGCTAGAACTTCTATGGAACTACTGAAAAGTTAGATATTAACCAAACCACATACACAATTTGGAGGTGCTTCAGTATTCAGTCCTTTGCTTTAAAGGAAACTGAACTTTTCACTACCTCACTTAGAAGTTAGAAGGATGCATCTGAATGTTTGTTATTCCTGTTCTTACATTTTATTCATGTCTGATTTCATTGTCCTAATTTTGTGGATGCTAAGACATGCAATAATTTGTGCAGGTGCATATCACAGGAGCAGGTGATTTCAGCTTGTCTGGTGTAACAAGTTTGGCTGATCCCTGCCCTTTGCCATCAGCTGCAAAGAAGCGAGGACTACGTGACAAGGAGAAGCTGTTCTATGCACCTATGTCTGGTCTTGGGGATCTCCTGTATGACAAAGACGCGGTGTATATCAACATCAATGATCATCTTGTTCAGTTTTCAAACACTGACGACAATGATGCATCTACAAAAAAAGGTACTGAAGAGTATTAAATGGTGAATACCTTATGTCGCCACCCTCCACTTTATTGCATGCTATTGAAATTTCTCTAAGTATGCTTGTCCAGGATGATACTGTTTATATTAAAGTGCCATGCATGAACATGCTTTGGTTCGATATTAGGAATTTATTAGGCTGCCAAAAGCTGGAAACTCAATTAACTTCTGATATTGTATTGCTGACCTGGTATTTTATTTAAAGAATGGTTTGGTTTTTAAAGGTTCCTGAGGCTAGATAGTAAGTTGAGGCTGGCTGCTACAAATTGCTGCTTGTCCCTGGAAAAAGAATCTGAGTAGAGAAACTTTTGCTGGTGGACCGGTTGTTTGTCTATGCCGCTGTAGTGTTATTCTGGTTTTCGAACCATTCCATATTGGTCCACACCGTTGCTATTAGTTTTGCATTGATCTCTTGTAATTGGTGCGTGCATCAGATAAGGAGGTGCCATATATCTATTATAAAGCTTCTGAAAGCATGTTCATAAATGTCCATGAGTGACTTTTATTTAGTTAAACTTATTGTCTCTAATAGTTTTACAGTCATGCTAATCTTAATTGTTTGCTGGGGTGCTGACATGCTACAGGGAAAGGTAATGATGTTGGCGTGGATCTAGTAAAAACTCTTCAGAAAACCAGATACTCCATTGATGAGAAGTTGGATCAGAGTTTTATAAATTTGTTCGGCAGACAGCCTGCTGTTCAATCCGAAGACAGTGACATGACAGGCAATAACTCTTCAAGACAGAATGATCAGGGAGATACTAACATTTTGGAGCAAGTAGGTGGTAATAGTGTCAGTGATGCTGACACCTTGGAGAGGAATGGACACTCTTATTCTGACTGCTCTAGTGATAGTGAAGGGGACGATGCTGATGACATTCAGCCAAGTGATCACGGTGTTGAGTTGAGAGAAGAAGTAGAATTTTGCAATGGAAGAATAAGGAGAAAAGCTGTATCAGCTAATTTTCAAGATGATAACGATGATGATGATGATGATGAATGATGAGGTTTATCATTTGCCCTTAGTATCAATGCATATCTTTCTTTATCTTGTTTTGCCTACGTACTTAGTATATGATCCTTTTACTTCCCACCATGGCTTTATGTTTAAGAAATAGTTTTTAAACATGCATTCATTTGTGAGATGTAACCCAGGAAACCTACAGCTTATAGGACTATAGGGTGGTATATCTGTTCCTAACTTGGATCATCCAGGTTAAGAAATATGTATGATCAAGAGTGAAAGTGCATCTTCTTTGGCTCGAACTAGTTATTTTAGTACCTACATGGCACTACAGATTTTCGATTTTAAGCTTTAGAAGTATTTGAACCTTGATTTAACTTACAGGGTTCCAATGAAGATGATGGTTATAATGAAGATTCTGGCGACGACCACCTATCTGAAGGTTCTTTATCATCAGATGGTAACGAAGAAGCTCTTGATTCAGGTACCAATTTCACAGTCCTGGATATCTTACTACATGCACCCAGTGGTGCACATAGAGATTATTTATGCTATTTTTCTTGCTGAACTTACTTTGGTAATGAGGCACTGGCAGTATTTTGTTTTGATGTCTTGATTCTAACCTTTGCTATTTTAGACGATGGAGCAGAAAACACTTCAAAGTGGAAAAAATCCTTACTTGCTAGAACACTGTCCAGACGGAGTGCCAGTCTTATGCAACTTGTATATGGGAAACCTTCAACTGAGCTAGACAATGACAACGGCAGAGAAGATAGCTCGGACGATGAAATTTTCGTACCAAAAGGACAAAAGAAGGTAACCGTGTGTTGCATGCGAGAAAATTATGATACACAACTTATCCCGTCTTCTCTAGGATAAATTGTCCACTACATTTGGTTTGCCAGCTTATTAGCCATGCCATGCCATTTGATAAATTAATTGGTTAAGAAAAAGGTCTGTTGAGGAGGGAGTTTATTAAAAAAAAATTGCTGTTCCTAGTCCATCTGTATGCTCGGGCAAAGAATATCAAGTGTCTAACTGCACTATTATTATTATAGTTCCCCTAGTCATAATTTCCGTAAAGGTACACAGTGCTTATATATGTGTTCATGTGAGCATTTTCCTTCTTTTTTGTGTGAAGGACTATGTGAGAAGTTACTCTATGCATACAGTTTTGTGTACCATGCTACTTTTATTGTTTGTGAGGCAATAAATGACTTTGTTTTGCAATTCACAGCAAGCACAGAATGAATTACCAAACTTTGATGATATCGATGCTGAGGATTACTCTAAATTTTTCAAAGCGGAACTACGTGATTGGTCTAATGGAGATCTCGTCGAAAGCATCCGGGACCGTTTTGTGACTGGAGATTGGTCAAAAGCTTCTCTAAGAGGACGTGAGATAGATGAAAACGGAGAGGGTGATGCAGAGATCGATGGTGATTTTGAAGATCTGGAAACTGGCGAGGTACACAAGAGCCAGGCCTCTGAAAATGCAGCAGGGAAGTCAGGTGTTCCCAAAGAAGATGAACTAAAAGTTGAAGAACTACGACTCAAGAAGCTTGCGCTTAGAGCAAAATTTGATTCAGAATATCCTTAATACATGATGATCTTTTTCTTCTCTATTTCTCTTCTTATCTGCAGCTTCTGTTTGGCACCCTTTTGCTTGCCTCTTAAACTGGGAAGAGTATTTCTGTCGTTTGGTTACTTGAACTTGTTGGTTTTTTATTTGTTAGATTTAAATGTGCATTACTATTCGTTGTATTCCTTGACTGAAAGCTACATATGATGGATCGGAGCTCTCTGGTGAGGAAGTTGATAATGATAAGAAGAAATCAAAAAGAGACCAGCCTGAAGGAGGGGGCTATTTTGACAAAGTATGCCCTAGCAATCCCTGTTTATTGCTTCTTTGAATGTCTTTGATCAGATCCCAAGTATTAATATCTCCGCTTTTGTACCTTTTCAGTTGAAGGAGGAAATTGAGCTGCGCAAGCAAATGAATATATCTGAACTCAATGATCTGGACGAAGATACCCGAGTAGAAATTGAAGGATTTAGGACTGGTACTTACGTCAGGTTAGAGGTACATGGTGTGCCGTTTGAGCTAGTTGAGCATTTTGATCCTTGCCACCCCATCCTTGTTGGAGGTATTGGCCTTGGGGAGGAGAACACAGGATATATGCAGGTCAGCCAATTTTTGTACTCCCAGTTTTTCTAATCAGCAGATTAAGGAATTGATTTACAGTGTAAACATGTCATAAATTCTTATGCAAAGTGTATAATTTTGGAAGTACCAGGACTATATAGGTACGAAATAATGTTACGTGGAGCTTCCGGCCTTGCATTATTTGGCGGCCCTAGATTATAATGGCACAAATTAGTCAAATCTACATGATATGTTAGAATTAATGCAGTTGTATAATGGGTATACTGCATTTCCCAGTTATTAGATTTTTGAGAAAATATCCGGTGGAAACCAAGTTACGGTGAACACTCCCTAGAAAACGTGTAAAACTTTTACAATATTTCTTTTTAAAATGTAGTATGGTAGCGGGTTGTTCTATAGAGATATGAAATTTCAAGTTCAAGCCCATATTCATTTGGGAGATACAAAAAAATCAGCATGACCAGTGATGTTTAACTGTTCCATCACTTCTGTTGTAGCTGAATTTGTTTTCTTGATGTATATTTTTGAGAATTTTGAAAACTTTGAAACGTGGAACCACACAGGTTTCAACCACATATATTCCCTAGATTTTTATGATGCTTAATGAACGCAACCTAGTTTTCAAGCATAAAGATCAGTAACTAACACGCGATTGCATGGGTCAATGGGTTGTTAAGATTGTAGCTGTTTCTGAATATTATGATGATTTACGTGATCATTTCTAATTTTCTATCATGTTGTCAGTGGTCCACAATTTCACATATACAGTGTTTGTCTGTCGTTGATACAGGTTAGCTTGAAGCGCCACAGGTGGCATAGGAAAGTTCTGAAGACAAAAGACCCGATTGTTGTCTCTATTGGTTGGAGACGTTTCCAAACAACGCCTGTTTATGCAATAGAGGATCGCAATGGCCGGCACCGTATGCTCAAGTACACACCTGAGCATATGCATTGCTTTGCTATGTTTTGGGGGCCACTTGCTCCACCAAAAAGCGGTGTACTAGCAGTCCAGAGTCTGTCCAGCAATAAGGTACGTTCAGTGAGGGGTTCACACCAGTCCATAGATGTTAGTGGTAAATAAGAAAAAAAACGAACATAACATTTCCTCAGATTAGTGTATTAGTTAGACTTGTTATTCTCATCCAGCACATGGAAACCCCCCTCGCATGTGGATATGGCCGTCCAGTGCCTGTTTTAGGGATTCTTCTGAATATATTTAAATGACTGATGAAATGAAGACAATCACAGCTGCAGAAACTAAGTGATAAGTAAAACACACTACTGTCACAATCTTCTGATCACATCAAAATCAAATAGAATCTTCAATCAACTTGTGTCCTTGACTTCATTTTCTCTTTATGTTTCATCCTTTCATTTGTAAGACAAAAAATTGAACCGGTCATTTCTCTGAAGAAGCTAAGCACTGTTAATGCCATAAAAGTAGTCAGGAGTGGGCATCATTTCAGTGGATGTTTATGTTAGATAATATTTAAGTTGACAATTAATGAGTTTGAAGAGTAGTGCATATTAAGTGTCATTTTAATGTGCATCTTCGAATCTCATTTTGCACCACTTAATACTCGGTTGTAGTTTCATTATGTTTTTCAGAAGACCTATTAGTATATTCACTAATATGCTTTCCAACGATGCTTGCGTGTCCACCCAGGTACCATTTAGAATAACTGCAACTGGCTGGGTTCAGGAATTCAACAATACTGCCCGAATTATGAAGAAGATAAAGCTCACAGGCGCACCATGCAAGATATTTAAGAAAACTGCACTGATTAAAGGGATGTTCACATCTGATTTAGAGGTTGCTAGGTTTGAAGGTGCAGCCATTCGGACAGTAAGTGGAATTCGAGGGCAAGTTAAAAAGGTAATACATTAAGGACTTGCTTGAATAAATGCTGCAGTAATTTGATGAATCTAATCTAATTTTATGTGTGCTCATTTTCTCAACATTTTTATATCGTTGCAACGTCTTTATAAATTAGCAGTAAATCAGAACGGCACATTTATAAATTAAAAGTAAACAATGACTAGAACCTTCTAGCCTTTCAGGGATGCCAATTGAAGTAGAGACATGTACGGACATCGTTGGAAAATATGAGCAAACGTGTAAAGCACTTTTCAGTTAAAAAAACTCTACAATCTGTTTCATACCTTTAGTTACGGTTTTTGAGAGCTTAAGGAGGATCTTTGGCAACGCCAAGGGGCAGGTTGGAGTAGTATGTGGTGCCTATTTTTTTTTCTTCTACTAACCCTGTTCCGAAATATAAGTTTCTTTTTTTTCGATCAGATGTACCTAGACGCGTTTTAATTTGTAGATTCACTCATTTCAGTCCGTATCTAGTCCATATTGAAATATCTAAAACTTATAATTTGGAACGGAGGGAGTAAACGCATAGATTCAAGTTACTCGTAGCAACAGATGAGCACAAGTGGAAGGCTAAAAAGTTGGGCAGTAACAAGGTGTTTCATGCAAATCTTGTAGTAATGCATATAATACTGGATGGGTACTGCTAATTAGACTATAATATTGTGCCATTTTGGAATTTTACAAGTTAGCAACTCCAGGAATAAGGGTTACTTTAAGAATTATTTGTAAGCAAACTGGTGAATAATAAAGGAAAAGGACATGCGATATGTAGGCTCCCCTTCCATATATGGTTGCTAGTTGAACATAATCTTATTTTGATTCTGTTTGTGCACATTAGTTTCTTTTAGGTGTAAAGGAGAGGAAAGTTCAAGCTCAATCTGGATTATGAGAAATCTGGAAGCTGAATAATTTATGATTTTTTGGGTAACCCAGAAATTCAGATGTACACACTAAACAATGTTCAATTACAGGCAGCGAAGATTGAAGCTGGAGATGCCCTAAAGAGAAAAGGGGAAAGTACAGAAGGTATTGCGAGGTGCACATTCGAGGACAAAGTTCTTATGAGTGACATTGTCTTCATGCGCGCTTGGGTCAACGTTGAAGTTCCCACCTACTGTAATCTTGTGACCACTTCTCTTCAACCCCGAGATGAGATGTGGCAAGGCATGAGAACTATGGCTGAGTTGCGGAGGGCACACAACATACCTATTCCACACAACAAAGACTCTGTTTACAAGGTTCTGTGCCTGAATTTTTTTCACAAGAATCCTTGTTGCTCTTTGTCTTTTTACCATGTCTCACATCTTGTCACGTCCATTTAGCAGGATATTGAGCGGAAAGTACGGAAGTTCAATGCTATAGAGGTTCCTAAAAAACTGCAACATTTACTTCCTTTTAAAAATAAGCCGAAGGATAGACCTAAGAGTAGCAAAGGACCGACCATAGGCAAGATCCCAGAAATTATGGATGTCACCCAGAAGAAGCAGTGGGCAGCTATTCAACAGTTAAATCTGATAAAGCATGAAAAGGTAACATGTTACACACCTTCCGCATATCCTAATTTGAGTTGTTGTTTTGCTAGGTGCTCATTATTTTCTTCATTTCTGCTGCAGATGAAGAAGGAGAAAATTAAGCGTGGGCAGCAGAAGAAAGTACACGAGGCACAGAAAGCCAAGACCGATCTGGTAACGAAGAAGCGACAGAGGGAAGATCGGCGTGAGAGATACAGGGAAGAAGATAAGAAAAAGAAGCGGGCCCGGAATTAGGTGGAACGTTTCAGCATGCAAGGGGTATCAGCACGCGATATCACCAACCAGAGCGCATGTTTTCTCCAAGATAGCTCAACTGGCAGCAGACGACTTAGGAACGGTCCATTGTCGATCTGGTTGGAGTGGTGTTAATTACTCCAGAAAAGAAGGAAATGGTGCCTCCATTCAGCTAGTGACACTATATTTAGCATAGAAGTGATCGTGCGGATTATTTTCATCCAAGTTATTAGCTCCGATGCGAACTGGGGGCGTATGTTAAATTGTAATGTTGAGAGACAGAACAGTTGGACGATTTTGGTTCCTGAGCCTTTTTTCTAACGGTGGAGCTGCGTGATAACCTGACCTGACAAGGATTTGCCATCGTATGATTGTAATGTACTCCGTATATGCTTTCTACTACAATACGCCGTACAGACGGGGCACCATGTCCGACCCGTTTTGTTCCACTTGGTGCGATTGTGCGAACCCCATGCCATAGCGAAAGCAATCCAAGTACCCAACCCTCATTGTTGAACCATTGTAAGTACGGTACATCTTAATTATCCAGGCACGTGCACATGGGATCATCAGGCCCTCACCTTATCAAGCATTAAACCTAGAGAAGATGGACATGATCACGTAGATTAGATAGAACCGCCAGAAAGGTGACAAATCAAAGCTCACTGTGTGTGGAGATGAATGTAGTGATGTGTACTGCACGTAGCTCGTCTCCGATTCTTAATACAGTACGATAAACGCTACTACGATTAGTTAATTCGGGCGTTGTGGATCCGGTATAATACAGCTCCATTTGCGAGATAGGGCCGGGCGTCGGGAAGGTCAAAGCGACCCGGCTCTCTCTTCTTCTCCTCAGACGGTGCGCGTCACGATCCCCTAACTCCGCAGCATGTTAGCGGGGCCCACGCGCGTCGCTTCCCTTTCTGGACGGCCCTGATTGCGCCGACCCATAAACGCAGCCGGTGGGTGGCTCCGAGTTTGCTGGCTGGCCACCCGCGTTTCTCTACCACTGACTCCCGTCGCACTCACTGACTTCCGGGCCCACACGCAGTCGCGCTCCGGTGCCAACAACACACGAATCTAATCAGCTGTCCACATTACCTGTGACCCGACCTCCACAATCCCGCGTCTCATCACTAAAATAAATAAAAAGAAATCCTGCTGGCAACGGTCAATGGCAGGCGGGACCCACGCCCCCTCCCCAGCACATGGCCGAGCGGCGTCACCCAAAAAGGCCCCGGCGGAAACGGGATAAAAATACCGAAACGGGACGCTCAACTGAGTGCGAGCGGTCCTCCACCACCGTCACCACACGGCGGGTGTCACTGTTGTGTGGGTCCGACTTATTCCCGCCCCCACCGGTCAGCGGGACACAGGAAGCCCCCATCCGCGACTCCCGCACGCCACCGCGGCGGTAAAGAAGCAAAGCAAGCGCAGTAGAGTTAGTTGAGCGGAGTAGGTCGCCGTTTGCTCTTGCTGGCAACCCTTCCCACTTAATGCCGCGGCCGTAATCCCGAAACCTCTTTTCCTTAACGCCATCCTCCCCATTCTCTACTCCTCCACCACCACCGCCGCGGCCGCCACTTTCCCCTCAAATCTCGCCCCCGCCGCCACGCGCAGCGCGCCGCTCCTCCCACCCGCTCGCAAATCCGCACCCAGATCGGCGCCGGGAGAGCCGTTTGATGGGCGATCTGTGAAGACCCGCGAGGAAACGCAAGCCACAGCCGACACGCACCACACCACCATGAGAGGAGTCGGCCCGAGATGCGCGCTCCTGCCGCTCCTCCTGGCCGCCGCCTGCGCCGCGCTCGCGCCCGCGGCGTGGGCGCAGGGCGGGAGTAGCAACACCACCGCGTTCGTGCCTCGTGACGACATCCTGCTCGACTGCGGCGCCACGGGTACCGGCAACGACACGGACGGCCGCGAATGGTCCGGCGACGCCAACTCCAAGTACGCGCCGGCCAACCTCGCCTCCGCCACCGCGTCCTCGCAGGACCCCTCGGTGCCCCAGGTCCCCTACCTCACCGCGCGCGTCTCCGCCTCCCCCTTCACCTACTCCTTCCCGCTCGGCCCGGGCCGCAAGTTCCTCCGCCTCCACTTCTACCCGGCCAACTACTCCGACAACCGCGACGCCGCCGACGCCTTCTTCTCCGTCTCCGTGCCCGCCGCCAAGGTCACGCTCCTCGCCAACTTCAGCGCCTACCAGACCGCCACCGCGCTCAACTTCGCATACATCGTGCGCGAGTTCTCCGTCAACGTCACCGGCCCGGCGCTCGACCTCACCTTCACCCCGGAGAAGGGACACCCGAACGCCTACGCCTTCGTCAACGGCATCGAGGTCGTCTCCTCCCCTGATCTCTTTGAAATCTCCACTCCGGACTTCGTCGTGGGCGACGGCAACAACCAGCCCTTCCCTATAGAGCCCGGTACGGCTCTGCAGACCATGTACCGGCTCAACGTCGGGGGCCAGGCGATCTCGCCCTCCAAGGACTCCGGCGGGTTCCGGTCATGGGACGATGACACGCCGTACATCTACGGTGCAGGGGCCGGGGTTTCGTACCCGAACGATCCCAATGTCACCATCACCTACCCTAACACTCTGCCGCTGTATGTGGCACCTGTGGATGTCTATTCCACTGCGAGGTCGATGGGGCCGGACCCCAATGTGAACTTGGCCTACAATCTCACTTGGGTAATGCAGGTGGATGCTGGGTTCAATTACCTGGTCAGGCTCCATTTCTGTGAGATACAGTATCCATTTACCAAGATCAATCAGCGGGTGTTCGACATTTTCATCAACAACCAGACTGCCTTTCCAGGTGCTGATGTGATCGGGTGGGCGAATGATATTGGCACTCCAGTGTACAAGGACTATGTGGTCAGTACTGTGGGTTCCGGGATCATGGATTTCTGGGTGGCTCTCCATCCGGATACAACGAATAAGCCACAGTTCTTCAACGCCATTCTCAATGGGATGGAGGTGTTCAAGCTGCAACTGGCTAATGGGAGCCTCGTGGGGCCCAACCCTGTCCAGTTGTTGCACCGCCGGTGAATACCGGACCACCGAAGAAGAAATCACTGGTCGGGCCTATTGTTGGTGGAGTACTTGGAGGTTTGGCACTGCTTGCGCTTGGATATTGCTGCTTCATCTGCAAGCGTCGGAGGAGAGTGGCGAAGGCTGCCGGCATGAGTGATGGCCATTCGGGTTGGCTGCCATTGTCGCTATATGGCCATTCACACACTTCAAGCTCAGCCAAGTCGCACGCCACGGGGAGCTATGCTTCATCTTTGCCATCCAACCTGTGCCGCCATTTCTCCTTTGCAGAGATCAAGGCTGCAACAAAGAACTTTGATGAGTCACGGATCCTTGGTGTTGGTGGGTTCGGCAAAGTTTACAATGGAGAGATTGATGGGGGCACAACCAAGGTGGCTATCAAGCGTGGCAATCCCTTGTCTGAGCAGGGTATACATGAGTTCCAGACTGAGATTGAGATGTTGTCAAAGCTCCGCCACCGTCATCTTGTGTCGCTGATTGGGTACTGCGAGGAGAAGAATGAGATGATCCTGGTGTATGACTACATGGCTCATGGGACTCTGCGTGAGCACCTGTACAAGACCCAGAATGCACCACTTAGCTGGAGGCAGCGTTTGGAGATCTGCATTGGTGCAGCTCGTGGGCTTCACTACCTACACACCGGTGCAAAGCACACCATTATCCACCGTGATGTGAAGACGACGAACATCCTCCTGGATGAGAAATGGGTCGCCAAGGTTTCAGATTTTGGTCTGTCCAAGACTGGGCCATCGATGGATCACACACATGTGAGCACAGTTGTCAAGGGCAGTTTTGGTTACCTAGATCCTGAGTACTTCCGCAGGCAGCAGCTCACTGAGAAATCTGATGTCTATTCGTTTGGTGTTGTACTGTTTGAGGTCCTTTGTGCTCGGCCTGCGTTGAACCCTACTCTTGCAAAGGAAGAGGTTAGCTTGGCAGAGTGGGCATTGCACTGCCAAAAGAAGGGAATTCTCGATCAGATTGTTGATCCCTACCTAAAGGGAAAGATTGTTCCCCAGTGCTTCAAGAAGTTTGCTGAGACAGCCGAGAAGTGTGTCGCGGATAATGGCATTGAGCGCCCTTCGATGGGGGATGTGCTTTGGAACTTGGAGTTTGCCCTTCAGATGCAGGAAAGCGCAGAGGAGAGCGGAAGCATTGGCTGTGGGATGTCTGACGAGGGCACTCCCCTCGTGATGGTTGGAAAGAAGGACCCCAATGACCCATCGATCGATTCAAGCACAACCACAACGACAACCACTTCCATAAGCATGGGTGACCAAAGCGTTGCGAGCATCGACTCCGACGGGCTGACACCTAGCGCCGTCTTCTCGCAGATCATGAACCCCAAGGGCCGGTGAGGTAAAAGCTGGATCATCTTGTCATCCTCCGGGCCTCTAATTGATTCATTCAGCATATTTTCACGAGTTTGTGCTCTTGCTGTCTCGCAAGTTATGTTTCGGAAGTCAGAGAATTGTTTCATAGTAGATATTTCTGTCTTGCCTTGATTTTCTTTCTCTCTCCAGCGTTGTAATGACTTTATATGCTTATTGGCTTGTATTGTACCACCACTGCCACGTACTATTGACCCAGCAAGTAATACTGTATGAGAAAGTGATGTGCACGACCTTGATCCCTTTTTGTTGCCTGCATGTCATGTCAATTTTCAAATCCTGGTGGTTGGCACTGGATACGTCTTTTTTATGATTCTGAGAACAAGATATTCCGCCTTTTGTCGAAACAAATATGTACAACGAGTTGGGGACATTGACACTTGGCGTTGTAGAGGGATGCCATCCATGTTTCGAGAAGCTCTTGCGCTATCATGCACACCACCATGCAGTGTTGATGTTGATTGTTGCACCAATCATGCTAGTGCTATGCTGTGCTCCATACCGTCTTGCCTTAAGTATAAACTTAATTAGTTGACGTTGAGCTGTGGTTCTATCAGTTCTTTATAATTCCATTATCTGGACACTCAGTGTCAGTCTACTTACAGCTGTGTAAGCATGTTATTGTCTGAATCCAGATTGCTGGCCACTCAGTGTTATCCTGACCCCATCAACTTATTTTTTCTCAGCTATACATGTCTGCTCATCCAACTGCTTGTCGTCCCTATGGTTATTTGATTATTTTGCTTACAGCTATGTACTCCCTCCGTTTCACAATATAAGATGTTTTAGCCTTTTCCCACATTCACATGTGTACACATGTATCTAGACATGTTTAGTGTATATGTACACTTAGTTTGGTATGAATCTAGACAGTGTAACACCTAAAACATCTTATATTTTGGAAAGGAGGGAGTACATCTGAGTGGAATCGAATTGATAGATGGAGATAGACAGAGTGGCACCGACTGGTCAGATCGTGTCGATGCTTCATCGTAACCCATGATCACCACCTTTTCCTCTCCTCTCTACCTTATCCTCTCCGTTGAGAGTCGACTCCCGTGCCCAGTCGCCGCCCCGCTCCTTCTTGCTCTCCGGCGGCGTTGCCGGCCGGCGAGGAGTTGGATTCGGTGGTTGGCTCCTCTTGTATATACTAGCTGTAGATTTAGAGTTAGCGTTTGCCTCTATGGCGACTGGCGTTATGCCGGATTGGAGCATACTGCGAGCGCTTCCGAGCGGCGGCTTGTGGTTAGCGGTGACGCATCTTCCGGCGATGGTGGCGTGGTGCTGCGTGTGGCCGGTGTGGGCGGAACCGGTGTCTCCCTCTAATAAGCTCGATGCCGCCTTCCGAACTCTGCATCTGGCTTTCTCAGATCTTCGTGGTGGAGAAGGAGATGGTGCGGATGTGGAGGTTCTGGATGCTTTCCCCTCTGCTGGGCTTCTTGCGAGCTGTGCGACTGGTGTTCTTCACCGAGTCCGGCTTGACCTCCTGCTTCAAGTCGGGGTGTGCCCCCCACCGCCAAGGTCTCGCCGAATTTGGCGAGCGGCACATGCGGCGACTCCAACATGCGGCGACTCCAACGGGATTCAATTCCCAATAGGCTTGTGCAGGGGATTCAGCGGCGGTCCTGCTTCTTCTCGTCTTCCTCTGCGGCGGTGCGACGGCGAAGCTATGGACGGCGGCGGACATGGAGTTGCAGTTCTCCCCAGGGTCGTGTGCGTTATTTTCTGTTTCTTCGGGGTGTTTTCTGCAAAAGGGGAACAACTGTCCCGTGTCTGAATTATTCCAGTGTAATCTGTTGTAATCTTGCATATTAATCCAGGTACGTTCCTCAAAAAAAAAAAATGCTTCATCGTTATCGTGAGATCTCTCTTCCAGTGAACGGACGCCATTGTTTCACTGTTTCGTTTTGCTTGCCCAACGCTGTACGTTTTGGGAAGCATTGATCGACGGTGCTGCCGAACCCCAAACCATGTGCTTGTGTTGATGCGTCTTTGCTAGTCGTTTACATGTCAGTTCGCTTTCTTGCCCAACTTCCCTCCGAAACCTGCTGTGCCCGGATCATGCAAGGATGCTTGCCGAACTACGATTATCTTTTCTGCGAACAAAGAAACCTAAACCCTAAAACAACCATATCCAGCTGTAGCGAGCACAATTTGCGCCACAGACCACGAGACGTGCTACCCTGTATCTCTTTGTTTCGTGGGTGCCAACGACATTCTGGGTGCCAACTTGTACCTGCTGCCATCCAGCTCGATCTCGTCTTTCTTGCGAGGAATCAGTCCTGTTCACATGGAGAAGGGGAAGGGCATTGTCTGGGTCATTAATTCATATTCCTCAAGTGCGTGCCCCCTGTATCCTAATCGCGGGATACGACTGTTTCAAGTCTCTGAACTTGCGGTGGAAGGCATAGAGGCGATGGAGCCGTTAGAGGCGATCTCACAGGAGACGGCCGGCGGGAAAGCGATCTCGACGGGAGAAGGAGGAGTGCCGACGTTGCCTTCGGCCGGCGGCCGGAGCACCTCTCCCTCCATCCCTGCGATCACCGGAGGGCGTTTCTGGTGCCTCACGGAGGCGGACTCCGATGAGGAGGCGAGCGAGGAGGACGGGTTCAAGGACAACAAGGTCACAGAGGATGAGGCCGGTGGTTTCCGATACCTTTGTCGGACACCGTCGCCTTGTGCAGGGAATGTTCTGGAAGAACGGCGATCGAGGGAGGAGAAGAGAATACACAAGCAGCTGGCTCAAAGGTATGCGGCCCTTTCCCTACAGGTGATCTCGCCGGAGAAGATTTCGCCGGAGAAGCAGTTCGACGAGAGGAAGGTAAACTCAGGCCGGCTGCTGGTTGGAGGATCGGACTTGAAATTTCCAGTGTTGAGTCCGACTGTCACTTGCGAGGACGATGGGTCGGGGGTTTGGGAGCTGGTGCAGCGCCGCCATCGTCGTTCTGGCGATGCGTCGCCGGAAGAGATGAATTGCAAAGGTCCTGGTTTGCGTGTTATGCGTCCAAGCAGCAAGGCCAGTGGCCATGCGGGCCGTATTGACTTGTCTAAGGCACAGCACCATGGACATGGCCGGCGTTTCAGTCGGTTCTCGCCGGATTTGGGGAAGAAGGGCGTAATTTTCGGATCCTACGCTAATTCAAATTGTCGATCATCTACGGAAGGGCTTGCGGGCCGAATTCGTATCTTGGGTTTTGGAAACCGACGCAGTGGCCCAGCCAGGGTTGCGACCCATTGCGTGCATGACCGTGAACCTGGTACGGGTCCTGGTCGAATCGATCTCAAACAATCAGAACGTGTATCGAGGTTAGGGTTGAACTCTGTCTCGTCGCCGCCGGCTGTCGCTGCTGGCGCCATGGCAAGCAATGGTGGAGGTCGAGGAGGCACTGGGGACGACCGTGATTACCCTATGGGTCGTGGCTTTGGTGGCTTCAACGCTGGCCGTGGCTATGGAGGACGCGGTGGATATCCTCCGTACCGTGGCGCGGCGGGGGGTCGTGGACTGCACGCGGGCTCGAACGGTGCTGCAGGCCAAGGGGAAGAGAGGCGCAGTACTTTTGAGATAGGAGGATCCAGTGGCACGGCAGGAAACAACGAGTTCAGGAATCAAGGTTTTCAGGGAAATTTTGGTGGATATCATGCCGGTTCTGGGTTTGCTCATGGAGGACAGGGGCAGCGGCAATACAATTACAACCGTCCGTATCAGTTTCGGGCGGATAGTGGAGGAAGGCCAGCTCAGTTTCGTAGTAATCAGGGAGGAGGATATGTAAATGCAAATGCAAACCTCCAAGGGCTGTCCGAGGAAGTTCTCTCGAAGATAGTGAGCCAGGTTACGGAGGCCCTTCGACCTCCGGCTGCTGCTGTTGCGTCTACTGTTGCTCAACGTCCTTCTGCTCCTTTAGTTGCTGCGGCCAAAAGTGGAGAGACGGCGACGGCAGCCCAGCTGCTAGCTAAGGGTGCCACACCGGTGGGGATTGCGACCTCATCGAATGTGGTTACAAAATCCCAACACACCGGGGGAGAGCGTCCTCGTGGTGGGACTCGTGGACAGGAGAGGTCGGAGTTAACCGCAGCTAAGAAGGCAAAAACAGGTTACAAGACACGTTGCTATCGCTGTGATGGGCCTGGACACCATGGAAAGGAATGCTCAGTCGAGGTGTGTGATATTTGTGAGAGCAAGGAACATGCGCCTGAGGTGTGTCCCTTGTTGACTGCACCTAAACCACAAGTGATCGTGCATGGGTTGATTAATGAGGGTTTAATGTTCTATGAGCAGCCAACGTCGGATACTTACAAACCGAAGATTGACAATGTTCGTATGGCTATGTTGACGGTCACTGGCGGTGAGCTCTCAATTCCCCAAATTGTAACTCAGTTGCAGAGATTGGTTCCTTGGGAGCAGTTCCATTGGGATGTTCAGCAGGTGGGACACAATGTCTTCAAAGTACCGTTCCCCTCCAAGAGTGAGCTTGAGAGGCTTGCTATCTTCGGGGCATGTAGGGTACCGAGCAACAAATGTGAGATTACAGTAGTTCCTTGGGTTGCTACGGTGGAACCAATGGAGATGCTGCCACAAAAGTGGATCCGGGTGTATGGTATTCCTCCCAAAACTACAGGGGACTATCTTTCCCTATGGAGTTTAGGGTCTTTGTTCGGAAAAACTATTAAAGTTGACATGAAATTTACTCGCAAACATGGGGTGCTGCGTATTCTAGTGGGCTGTGTAGACTACACTCTTATTCCAATTAGTTGGCCAATTTTCATAAATGATGGATTCTATCGACTGAAGTTTAAAGTGGAGCATCCGGCCGATGTTGGTGATAAGGAGGATGATGATCCGAGGTCACCACCCCCGAGTGATGATGAGGAGGACAATGCAAATGAGGAATCCGATAATCTTGAGAGGGAGAAGGAGAACAAAACAACTGATGATATGGTCACGGATGAGGTCACTAAAGAATCGGGTATGAAAGGCAATGGGGGTACTGCGATCTCCGATACTATGCAAGAAAAGGCCAAGACATCGGGAGTGGTCTTTTCCCCGATGTTACAGAGACAGTTCAGAGAGGCTAGGCAAGAGTGGCTGGACTCACAGTCGCGCATTACCATTGAATACAGCGGAGAAAAGAGTTCCGATTCATCTCTCTGCCATGGCAAAAATTCTGGGGTTTTCTCTGCCGGCGGTTACGGGACTGCTGATTTCTCTGACGACAGTAGCGTTTCTGTTGACGGAAACGAGCTTTTTTCTGCCGGCGGCAATGTTTCTGCTGCTTTCTCTGCCGGAGACAACGTTGCGGTCTCTACCGACGGAAATGATGCGGTTTCCGCCGACGGCGACAACGGGGCTGCTGCTGTCTCTGCCAACGACAACAACGATGTGGTTTTTCCTGTCGGTGGCACAGATTTCTCTGTTTTTTCTGCCTGCGGTACAGAAATTCCTGTGGTCTCTACCGATGGCAGAGATTTCCCTGTTTTCTCTGCCGGCGGGCAGACGGGCAGCAGGACTGGAGGAGGTTCACCGGTCTCTCAGCCGTTGCGAGCGGGTTGGACTACACCAACAAAACTGCCATCTCCGTGTACCTCTCCGATACCATATGATGTCGGTGGTATGTACATGGATCCGCAAGGGACTCCTTTGAGGCAGCAGCCTCTGTCTTGCGGACAGGGGGCATCAAGGGATATATCTTTTGTCAACGGGCTAGCTGCAAGGCCATCGGAGAGCGAGGTTTTGGCGTTTGGGGGCATGATGGAGAAGGAGGTACGTTCCAGCCAGAGATTGAGGGAGCAACACAATGCGGATCTTCCTCAACTTGAGCGCGCGATGGAGCTTTCTTCGCGCAAGGCATATGGCTCCCCATCAGGTACTCAAGTTCACGCCAAATTGTCTTTACGGTCTTTATCTAATTCTGAAATTAAACATAGAGCAACAAAATTGGGTATCTCATTAGGAATTAATGATGCACAAGTAGATTCTTCTATTTCAGCCATGATGGAGGTAGAACGAGAGAGGGAAGTTATTTTTCTGAAAAATTCTTTGCCTCCGATAAATGATGAATCTGAATCTAGTTTAGCTTTAAAACATGCCACTAATATTTGCGAAGATTTAGTGGATGAGGAGGCTGATGTCTCGGATGATCATGCGGATCTTAATGAGACCTTAGCATCTATGAGAGGTAGAGGAAAGAAAAAGTCACTTTCTAAACGTGCGATTAGAAGAGGTGTGAGACTAGCCATTTATTCTAAAATTTGAACTAAATTAAAATGAGGGGCATGATTTGGAATTCAGATGGGTTTGGAGACACTGCAAAACACTCGGCTGTTCATGATTTTGTTAAAGAAAATAATCTAGACTTTGTGGCTATAATTGAGACAGGGAGGTCTTCTTTCGCGACACCTTTCCTGAAATTTTTGGCTGCGGGTTCAGATTTTGTGTGGTACTGTATACCTCCACACGGGAGGTCGGGTGGCATGCTATTAGGTTTTAATAGTGCTTCTATTACAGTACAAAATGTGATTACAGGTGATTTTTGCGTAAAATGCACCTGAAAACAAAGTTAGATGGGTTTAGTTGGGCATTAGTAGTAGTTTATGGGGCAGCTCAAGACAACAAAAAACCAGAATTTCTTGCTGAGTTAGTAAGGATTTGTGAAGGAGAGACGTTACCGTTGTTGGTCGGGGGGACTTCAATATTATTAGGAGACAAGAGGAGAAAAATAATGAAAACTTTAATGCTAGATGGCCTACGATCTTCAATGCGATAATAGAAGTTTGAGCCTAAAGGATTTAGAATTGTCTGGAAGACAATATACTTGGACTAGTCGACGAGATACGCCAACACTTGAGAAGTTGGATCGTTTTCTAGCAAGTGTGGATTGGGAACAAAAGTATCCACTGGTACGGTGCAAGCTCTTACCCGTGCGGGGTCGGATCATACACCGTTGCTATTAGATACCGGGGAACATGCGTTTAAGGGCAATTGTTCCAGATTCTCCTTTGAATTATCGTGGTTCAGACAAGAAGGATTTTATGACATAATTGCACGTGAATGGAATGCGATCCAAACGGGCAACTCACCAGTTGAGCGGTGGCAAAATAAAATCCGCCATCTACGACATTTTCTTCGTGGATGGGCGAGGAATTTGAGCGGGGAGTACAAAACATTACGAGATAAATTGATCTTACTAAGTAATGAATTAGATGTTAAAGCGGAAACAACCCCTCTAACGGTAGCCGAGCGGGCAGCCAAGAGAGAGGCCGATGATAAGCTGGCCCAATTGCGTCGTGATGAGGAATCGAAGTGGGCACAGCGAGCTAAAGTTAGACATATTCAGGAAGGGGGAAGTAATACAAGATATTTTCACATTATTGCGAATGGTAAACATCGAAAAAAGAGAATATTACAATTAGAACAAGAGGAAGGTACGATAGTTGGGCAGGAAATCTTAAAACATACATTTCGGAGTACTATAAGAAATTATTTGGCGCACCGGCTACAAATAACTTTTCTTTGGATGAGAGTATGATCAATGACTTGCCACAAATATCTGAAGAAGAAAACCAGATTTTGACTCAGGACTTCTCTGCGAAAGAAGTGTTTGAGGCAATACAACAAATGGAACATAACAAAGCTCCAGGGCCGGATGGATTCCCCGCTGAATTCTATCAAAAATTCTGGGAAATTATAAAAGCTGATTTAATGGCTATGTTTGCGCAACTGCGTGCGGGAAACTTGCCGTTATATAAGCTAAACTTTGGTATTATCACGTTGCTACCAAAAAAAGAAGATGCAAGTAGAATTGAACAATACCGTCCTATTTGCCTATTGAATGTGAGCTTCAAGATTTTCACAAAAGTAGGAACAAATCGTGTCACCTCTATTGCGAGTAGAGTTGTACGCCCCACCCAAACTGCGTTTATACCGGGTAGAAATATTCTTGAAGGGGTGGTTGTCTTACATGAGACGATACATGAACTACATAAAAAGAAGATGGATGGGGTCCTCTTCAAAATTGACTTTGAGAAAGCGTATGACAAAGTGAAATGGTCCTTTTTACAGCAAACGTTACGCATGAAGGGGTTTACGCCGCAATGGTGTGAGTGGGTAGCTCGGTTTGTACAAGGGGGCAGCGTAGGATCCGAGTTAACGACGATATTGGTCATTATTTTCAGACACTCAAAGGGTTAAGACAAGGAGATCCGTTGTCTCCACTTTTGTTTAACCTAGTTGTTGATATGTTGGCTATCCTAATTTCTCGTGCGAAGGAGGATGGCCAAGTGGGGGTTTAGTTCCCATCTTGTCGAAGGGGGGGTCTCAATCCTTCAATATGCGGATGATACTATATTATTTCTCGAACACGACATTGCGAAGGCCGTGAATATGAAATTAATTTTAACACTTTTCGAACAACTCTCGGGGCTGAAAATAAATTTTCACAAGAGTGAATTGTATTGTTTTGGGAAAGCTAAAGATGATCAGGAGGAGTATCGTCGTATTTTCGGTTGTGAGATCGGTTCATTACCGTTTAGGTATTTGGGTATACCAATACATTATAGAAAATTGTTGAACAAGGAATGGAAAACAGTGGAGGATCGGTTTGAGAAGAAATTGGCGGCTTGGGTGGCGAGAATGTTGTCATACGGTGACCGTCTTGTGCTAATAAATTCAGTTTTAACAAGCCTACCAATGTTCTTACTATCGTTTTTCGAAATCCCAAAGGGGGTTCGAAAACGATTAGATTTTTATCGTTCTCGGTTTTTTTGGCAAAGCAATCAACTCAAACGGAAGTATAGACTAACTAAATGGAACTTGGTTGTAGACCAAAGGATCAAGGTGGATTGGGAATTTCGGTTTTAGAAGTGCAAAATAAATGCCTCCTTAGTAAATGGTTGCACAAAATTTTGAATGAAGAGGGTGTATGGAAGAATTATTAGTTAACAAGTACTTAGGAGATAAAACGTTATCTCAAGTACAAGTGAAACCTATGGACTCACCTTTTTGGAAAGGCATTATGAGGGTAAAAGATGATTTCTTTAAGCGGGGCAGCTTTTCAGTAGGTAATGGGGAGCAGATTCAGTTTTGGGAAGATAGCTGGTTAGGACCTGTTGCTCTTCGAACTGAATATCCATCCTTATATGCCATTGCTTCCAACAAACACACACAGTAGCTAATGTTCTTGGGACAATACCTATTAATCTCCCATTTCGCCGGGTATTGGTAGGAAATAATAGAGCACATTGGCTTAACCTAGTTGAGAGGCTTATGCGAGTTAACCTTGTAGATGAGGAAGATAAATTTAAATGGATGCTTACTTCCAATGGAACCTTTACGGTTAAGTCATATTATGAGGACTTATTAAATGGACATACTAGATACCTACGTAAGTATCTATGGAAGTTAAAAATCCCGCTCAAAATAAAAATCTTCCTATGGTTTCTAAATAGAAAAGAAATTTTGACTAAAGACAACTTAATTAAAAGAAGGTGGATTGGATGTAAAAAGTGTGTTTTTTGCGATGCGGATGAGTCCGTTGAACACCTCTTCATTAAGTGTCCGTTTATTCGTGATATTTGGAGACTATTGCACTTCACTTTTAATGTTTACCCACCTACGAGCATTGCGAATCTGTTTGGTAGTTGGTTAAATGGCATCGATAAAATTACTAAAGCTCGTATTCGTATTGGTGTTGCGGCCATCTTGTGGGCTACTTGGAACTGTAGAAATGACATTGTTTTTAACAAATCAAACTCCACTCATTATTTGCAGGTTATACACAAGGCGTGCTATTGGATCCACTCATGGTCATTCCTACTACCTGCGGACCAGCGTGGGCTTATGGATGCCGGATGTACCCGTATGCTGTCGATTGTGCGGGCTATCTTCAGCCGGGGAGGATGGCTTCAACCTAGACGCCTAGATGTTTAATATTCTTTTGTTCGAGTGGCTGATCTTTGTGGCAACCTTAAGCGACCCATGAACTGTGAACTTGTACTCTTGGATGTTAAATAATTGCGGAAGGCTGTGTGCATCTTTTGGATGCAGAGGCCGGGGATCCGCACCCCCTTATCTAAAAAAAAAAAAAAGTCTCTGAACTTGCGTACCTGGGTTCTGAATTTCTCAGCTTCGTGGCAATACGACTCTTTAAAGCATCATTCATAGCTGTACCCCTTCTTCAAATTAAGATCCGCGACATCAGCTGCATATTACACAAGTTTGTCCAACTGGTCAATCGCCCCAGCCACGGTCCTTTAGGTTCAGGCTAGTAGACATGCCTGTGCGTTGCAACGGGACAAAAAAACTTACTCCCTCCGATCCATATTAGTGGGCATAGCTTTGTCTAAATTCATATGTATCTAGTTAAGTATTTAGACTAGATACATGTGTATCTAGACAAAGTTGTGCCCACTAATATGGATCGGAGGGAGTATATATATTCACAAAAAACGGATATACTGATTCCGGCCATGCATGCCTGATTCCTGCATCGGCGTCTTGCCTTGTTGGTTTTGAACCGAGTGTTGTGGTTAGAG
Organism: Poa pratensis; assembly: GCA_947311845.1. Lineage (NCBI taxonomy): Eukaryota > Viridiplantae > Streptophyta > Magnoliopsida > Poales > Poaceae > Poa > Poa pratensis. The sequence goes on along the minus strand of CAMZMU010000076.1, from coordinate 16,620,784 downwards.
TTGTGGTAGCATCAGAATGCATGGTTACACTTGCCTTGGACGTTCGTGATAACTTTGTAGTAAGAAGATGAGCACGGTTCACATTTGGAGCGTGGACATCCGGAAGGTATGGCCTGGAGCGCTGAGGATGGCGACACCGAACAAGAGACTCCAAGGGTATTGAAGAGATGTCGGACACTCGGGACACACAGTTCAGAATTCTTGGTTCCCGGTAGATACGGTGGCCCTCTGAAAAACCTGGATCATGCCGTATGTACCTCTTTTTTACGTGGGTGCCAACGGTTACCAACTTTCGTTCCTGCTATCCAGCTTAATCTCGTCTTTCTTGCGCATATATAGCGATCTATAGGAGGGCAATTTTTTTGCGAAAGGGAAAATATATTAATTAAACAACCAAATTACACTCGTTACGGCTGATCACCATAACGGGATTAAATATTATTATTTTGCAATTGATTAAATAATATAGTTTTTTTTGTGTGTGGGGAAAGGGGTATCATTACACAGCAGGGAGAGTACCCTCAGCCATGATCACATCAGCGATGTCAGGCGGGTAATCACGTAACCATTGTTCAGCTTTGCCCTGTACTCTGCCCAAAGCTGCTAGGCCGTGGCTGGGGAAGTTCGCATCCCGGCTTATCTTTCGGACAATCGGACCTGTATCTCCCTTTCCCGAATTCTATCACGGATGACAGTGACGCACATGGCGTATCGCGATGAATTCGGCGTCGCCTCTTCGACAAGCTTAACCGCGTCCGCACTGTCAGACTCCAGACAAAGCCAGTTGACGTCCAATGGAGTGCTAGTGCCAGGCCCTCCTCCATGGCTAGTAGTTCGGCCTCAAGCGCATCCTCGCAGGTCGTCAGGTTCCTGCATGCTGCAGCTATCACCTCCCCATTATGATCACGCAAAATCATGCCCGCACCAGCCCGTCCGTCTGGAGAGAAGGCACCATCAACGTTCAGTTTGGCCATCCCGTTAACTGGGGCTAGCAATTTCTGTTTGTTCTTCTGACGTCCATCCTCCTGGTGCTTCTTTTTACTCCACCCCTGTACAGTATCCGCTACTTGCTTACCCTTTTCAATGTCCACAACCGGGTAATTCTTGATCATCATAAGTGATTACAAGTAGCTTATAAGGAAACGTTTTGAGCTTTCTTTTTTTGAGGTTTTAAAGCAGTCGTTCTGCCATTCGATTAGAAGAGAAGCATTTTCTTACACAGGGGCTGGTTGTTTATGATGTGTAATTTCATTGTGCACATGCCACACCCTCCAAAGCAGCATGAGGAGTGGAGCTCGTTGTTCATCATCACATCTTGCTAGCACATGCAGGAACCAGTCTATATTTTGTTCAAACAGCAACTCATCTGGAGGCAGGTCCCAGACTTCACGCATTGCTTGCCAAAGATTGTGCGCTTGGGGGCATTTGACCATGGCATGAAAGCTAGACTCATCTTCAGTCCCACAGATCAGACACGTAGCAATAGTGTCCATGCCTCATCTATGCATATTCAGTTGAGTAGCTAGAGCATTCCTTGCCAATTTCCATGCAAAGATGCGGACCGGGCATTGCCAAATGAGTTTCCAGTCCGGGCTATCCCCACTCGGCCTCGCACTTGTCGTTTGCCTCCCATCGCTGCGCAGGTTCTCCTCACGGGCAAGATGGTACGCGCTACGGACTGTGAAAATTCCTAGCTTCTCAGGGTTCCAAGCTATAAAATCAGCGTCATTATGCCTTGACGCCCGAATTTTCAGAATTGCCTTTGCATCAATGGGTAGGAACCAGCGATGAACAAGCTGTTCGTTCCAAGACCCATCAGGATTCAGAAAATCTAAAACCCACCGTAGCCTACATCGTCCCTGTCTAGTAATCGGCTTCATATGGGACTCCCGAGGAATCCAGGGGTCACGCCATGCTCGTATATTAGAACCATTGCCCACCCTCCAAATGAAACCTTTCTTGATCAGCTCTAAGCCATACTCAATAGCCCTCCAGGTTGTAGAAGCGTTCCCAGCAAAAACCGTGTCAGTGATAAGCCCATTTGGGAAGTACTTCGCTTTAAGAATCTGTGAGCATAATGTCTCTGGATGCTGGATAAGCCGCCACGCTTGGCGAGCTAGAAGCGCCTGGTTAAACAGCCTCATGTCTCTAAAGCCCATACCACCCTGGATCTTTGGTATCAGCATGCTATCCCATGAAATCCAGTGAGTCTTCCTCTTGCCTTTATCCGCACCCCACCAGAAATCCCGAATAAGCTTTGTCATCTCCTCCAGCAAACCAAAGGGCAGTTTAAAGATCCCCATGACATACACGGGTATGGCCTGTGCAATAGCTTTAATCAGTACTTCTTTTCCCCCTTGGGATAGATAGATTTCACCCCATTGGATTAATCGCTTCAGCAGTTTCTCCTGTAAGCTTTTGAATTTGCCTTTATTCATGTGCCCCTCTGGCGTAGGCAAGCCCAAATACTTTGGCTCAAAAGTTTCTTGGGTAACCTGTAGCACATTTTTGACCTCCTCCCTTGTGCCCTGGCTACACGAATCACCAAAGAGAATGGAGCACTTGCTAGGATTGATAAGTTGTCTCGTGCTGTTGGCGTATGTATCTAGAACCACTTTAACCCTTGCTGCCTCTGCTGCATTTGCTCGAAAAAACAGTAAGCTGTCATCCACAAAAAGGAGGTGTGACACACTAGGGGCACGCCGGCACGCCGGCACACCCGTAGTGGTTGGATATGTTGGACCTGTACTTCTTTATGCAACAGAGCGGAGAGACCGTCAACAACAAAAAGGAATAGAAAGGGGGAAAGGGGATCACCTTGTCGAAGACCTCGAGAAGGGGAAAATGAATCCAGAAGGGTTCCATTAAATTTCACCGAATATCTCACAGTGGTGACGCATGACATTATCCAGTCCACCCATCTATGAGCAAAACCCAATCTTTGCATCGCATTCCTTAGAAAATCCCAGTCCACCCTGTCATAAGCTTTAGACAGGTCCAGCTTATAAGCACAAAAGTTATTCTCTGGTTTACTGTTATGCTCAATGAAGTGCTGGCATTCAAAGGCCACCAGAGCATTATCTATAATCAGCCGCCCAGGCACAAAAGCACTTTGATTTATGGATATGATCTCCCCTAGGATTGGTCTCAGTCTGTTAACCAAACATTTAGCAATAATTTTATACAAAACTGAGCATAAGGTGATAGGCCGAAAGTCCTTCAATGTCTCAGGATGATCAACCTTTGGTATAAGCACAATTGCAGTATCATTCACTACATCAGGCATGGTACCAGCGAGGAAAAATAGTTTGACCGCATTGATTACCTCATATTTTAGGACCTCCCAGTTCCTTTGATAGAAACGCGCGGGAAAGCCATCGATGCCAGGGGCTTTCAACGGGCCAATTTGGAATAAGGCATCGCCAATCTCCTCATCGGTGAAGTCCTTGCATAGCATATCATTCATATCACCAGTTACTCGTTCCTGAAAAAGACTAATTAGATCACCATAATTGAGGTTGGGGTCTCGGGTGAATAGCTCCTTAAAATAAGACGAGGCCATCCTCTCCATATCCGATGGGGCATCCCTCCAAACCTCATTCTCATATTTTAACTTTTTGATCTTATTCTTGCGTGCTCGCCAAACAGCCTTCTGGTGGAAGTATTTGGTATTCCGATCTCCCTCCTTCAACCAGTTGATGCGAGACCTTTGCATCCACAGCATCTCCTCTCGATACAGGAGCTCATTCATATGATTTCAGCACGATCCGCATTAGCACCCATAAGTTCCTCTAGTTGTTTCCTGCACTTGTTCAGTTCAGTGAGAAGATTCCCAAACTTCTTCCTACTCCAGTTTTGCAGAACTTTCATGACATTATCAAGGCCCTTCCTCACAGCGCCAAGATCATCCTTATGGCCGGAATCCTCCCAAGCTGTGGTAATGAGCTCAGGCATCTCGGCAGCTCTCTCCCACCACACTTCATAGTGGCGCCTTAGTTTCCTACGTGGTATAGGTGGTTCCTGCACAAGACGTACAAGCACAGGACAATGATCAGAGACATGAGAAACTAAATGCTCAACTCGTGTATCTCCAAACAAGTCCCTCCAGTCCGAGGTAGCCACAGCTCTATCAAGTCACACACGGACATTGGCCCTGCTCTTCCGCTTATTGTCATAAGTAAACGGCAGGCCAGAAAACCCCAAATCAATCAGATTGCACACTGCTAAGGTTTCACGAAAAGCTGACATTTGACTTTCTGATCTAGGTGTGCAGGATAGATGTTCCTGCTGCCATAAGGCCTCGTTAAAATCACCCATTACCAGCCAAGGTAAAGCAGATTCAGCTTTAAGTGCTTTTAGAGTATCCCACATACGGTATCGATTTTCTGTACGAGGCTCTCCATAAACACAGGTTAAATGCCATTGTGGTGCATTAGGGGACTCTCGGACATACGCATCAATGTATATTTCATTAATTGACTGAACTTCAACACATAAACTTTCATGCCAAAACAAAGCTAAACCACCACTAAGACCATCACTACTAAAACCAGCAAAACCTTTGAGACCTAAACGATGACGCAAGCGACGAACCTTATCTTTATGTTGCCTAGTTTCACAAAGAAAAAGTAAATGAAGACTAAAAGACTGGGAAACACGGGCGATCTCCTGAACTGTCGAGGCGTTTCCAGCTCCCCGACAATTGAAAGATAAGCAATTCATTCCTACTGACGGGGCCGCCCCAGCTTGCCGGTAGCCCCTGGACCGGTCGCTTCCTCATCATCCCTTTCCGCCATCTGAACATCCTCAGCTAGGTTTGTACTCTCCCTGGGTTGAATCCTCCCGCGCTTCTGCTCTCTTCCTTTCGGCTCCTGCTCATAAGGAACCATGGCCAGGGAATGCCCAAGTTGAGCACGAGCTGGTTGGTCCTTCTCAGTGGCAGTGCGTTTCCTTGGGGTCTGGTCAGCGCCCACCACCGGCTCATCTGATCCACCATACGAAACCACCATGGTACTCAGGCCCTTCAGTGCAGAGAACATATCAGACGAGCCTGGTGTGTCGGTCCTCTGGTTTGTACCTACTGGTTTGTACCTACTGGTTTGTGCCCTGGTCTCTTGCTAACGGTTCTCTTCCCCTTTTTTTCCTTTGCCACACCTTGCTTCCCATGTTCAGCTTCAAAACACGCAGCCATCTCCTGTACCTTGCTGCATTCGGGCACCTGATTTGCCAGGTTCATCTTCATTGTTCGCACCCGCTCGGACAAGTCCTGCTCAACTTCCTCTAGTCCTGGCGCTTCATCCTCTTCGAAGCCATCATGTGTGCCCACCTGTTCAGGCACGTAGTTATGTTGCTATTGCACTCCTTCTGTGCGAGCTGCTGGCTTCTCGTGTGGGCGATAGGATGTGCGCAAGTCTACAGTACCAAAACTGGCGAAGCTGAGGCCACGCCGTGCTGTGGGCTGACCAGCCGATGAAACAAATTTAGCTCTATGCTCAAATTTCTTATACGGCGAGCATCTAAGCTTGTGTGCGCCATACTGAAAGGACAATGATGTCGCCTAGAGGGGGGGTGAATAGGCGATTAAAACTTTTCCGGTTTAGGCTTGCTAATTGCGGAATAAAACTAGGTGTTTAAATTAACAAGCCAACAACCTAAATAAACTAGGCTCACCTATGTGCACCAACAACTTATGCTAAGCAAGACAAGCAACAAGGTGATAGCAATATAGAATACTTCAAGCACGAAGGCTATCACAATGTAAAGTGCACAAGTAAAAAGCTCGGGTATAGAAATAACCGAAGCACGCGGAGACGAGGATGTATTCCCGAGTTCCTCCTTGAAAGGGAGTACGTCTCGTTGGAGAGGTGTGAGGCACCACAAAGGTCGATCTCAACGCCACAAAGGCTCACCCTATTCTCCGATGAACCGCACCACAAAGGTTTGGTTCACCTTCCACTATCGGTATTCCTTCGAGGCGGAATCCGGAGCCTTTCAACAACAATCTGGGGCACAACCCACAATGGGATTGGGGGCTCCCGAACGGCTCTCAATAACAATTCGAGGCACAACCCACAATGGATTGGGGGCTCCCGAACGGCTTCAAGTGACCACACAAGGGTCCAACCACCACAAAGGCGTCTAGGGTCCAAGGACCCAAGAGTAACAAGTTCACACGTTTTCAACTTCCACGAATCCTCGTGGAGAGCACACCGATGCACCAAATGCAAAAGGCAAGAGCACAAGTGCTCAAATCCTTCACTCTCAAATTCCAACAAAGCAACAAATGCTTATGGGGGAATAAGAGAGGAAGAACAAAGAGGAGAACCACACAAGAACTCCAAGAACTAGATCCACTAGGTTCCCCTCACTTAGAGGAGATATTGATTGGTGGAAATGTAGATCTAGGTCTTCTCCTTCAATCCTCCAAAGATCAAAGGGTTTGGGTGGAGGGATTGGGAGATATCAAAGAAATGAGCTTGCAACAATGGAGGAGAGAGAAATCTGGGCGAGCTGCTCAAGGTTGAAGAAGGGGAGGGGTATTTATACCCCTCCAGAAAATAGCCGTTGCAGCTCACTTAGGCCGGAACTTCCGGTCCAGGGCCGGAACTTCCGGTTGGGCCGGAACTTCCGTCGGGAACTTCCGGACCCCCAGAAAAGCGACTAAAAAACTCTCTGTACTCGGCCGGAGATTTGGCCGGAAGTTTGGCCGGAACTTCCGGATGGCCGGAATTTCCGGCCAAACCGGAACTTCCGCCCCTCAGAAAACTGCAGAAACACTCAACACGAAAACGAAGATATCTTGATCATCCGGACTCCGTTTTCGATGTTCTCGGGCTCGTTGGAATCGCAACGAAGAGCTTTACAAGATCATGCAGAGAAACATCATAGTCCAACAATGGAAGATAAAACCAAATGGAGAAAGGTAAAACCTCTCTAAAAAGGAATAACGGCAAACCTCCAAAACCGAAAACGCAACAAGTTTTCCATACGAAATTCGTTTTCGATGAACTTGGGTTGTCGTGAAGATCACAACAAGCACCAAAACCCAACAAGGAGAAAACCAAGTAAGAACCAAGAAAGATGAATGCCAAGTATGCAAAGGTTTGAGCTCTCCACAAAGATGCGATCAAGTTACTCACTTGAGAGCCCCTCTTGATAGTACGCCGTCTATCCTAAAACCCGGTCTCCCACTAACAACATGAGACCGGTAAAATAGAAAACCTATCAAGATCATACCTTTGCCTTGCGCATTCCACTTGAGCTCGATGATGACGATCTTGACTCTCTCAAGTTGGAACACCTTTCTTGATTGTGCTTGCTAGCACATGCTTGATGAAGACTTCTCCAAATGCTCCCCCATACTCCATTATGGGAGGGCCTCGCAAGCTCCGTCTTCATGTCTCCTTTGCAAGCTTCAATCAAATGATATCTTTCGAGTTGGATCATATTGAGCTTGCACTTCATCTTCTCTACACATGACCATTCTTCATATAAACCCTTGAATAGAGCATTGGTCATCATGTAATCTTCTAGAGTCCAACACATGAACTCCAATCTTTCCTATGGACAAGATCTACAAGTATATCTCAATGCAAACATTAGTCCATAAGGATTGTCATTAATTACCAAAACCACGCATGGGGCAACACATGCACTTTCAATCTCCCCCATTTTGGTAATTGATGACAATCCCTTTTACGAGGGTTTATATAATGAATTAAGCAACCATGCAACACAAAGAGCAAGGATGCAAGAGCAAGAAAGGCAAATGCTTGAGAACGAAACTAAAGCATAAAACCAAAACTCTTAAACCCTCTAAACTTCTCCCCCATTGGCATCGATTGCCGAAATGGGAGAAAAATAGAAGGCCAATATAATAAGAGCTCCCCCATAATGTGTGCATTTCTCATAATATGAGTGAAATCAAATGCACATATCCAATAACGAATAGTTGGAAAGGAGATCAAACTATATTGAGGATCCAAAGATTGCAAATGAAATCAAATAGAAAGATACTTCAACGAAAGAAGCAAGCAATCAAAAGGATCCAAAAATGTTCTAAATATCAAGAGGGAACTCCCCAAGGTACGTGCACAAATAGGATTTCTATTTCAATATAGTGTGCACAACATGGAATCCTCACTCCCTCCTAGATAAATTCGAACACAAGCCCATGCAAGAGAATATAAATGAGAAAGAGCAAACAACTTGCAACAAATAAATTTTGCAACATGAGCAAGGAGCGGCAAATAAAAGGATGGGTGTGAGATATAAAGACATTTTAGGAGACTAATACAAGGATGAGCAAAATCATCAACATAGTCTTTCAAAAAGTGTTGCACATAGTGCATATCATGTCTTTCACATACTCACACACCAAAGATATAAATCAAATAGCTCCACAAGCTTAGAAGATGCACAAAGCATAACACAAAAAATAAAGCTTGTGCCTTTTAGAAACCACCAAAGAACAAAAGCAAAAGAGGTGGTCACTAAAGAATTGGAATATCAATTAAAGATGTAACTATTCTCATGTGTATAAGTTTCTAAGTAGACACGAATCACGAAGATATAAGTCCACAAATAAACATGTACACACAAATAGGTACAAAGGTAAAGGTCATGATATCCAAGAGGAAGTCATAAATACACCAATAAGATTTTGCTTAAAAGCATAGCACAAAGCTCAATTTTATCTTAAAGGGATATAGATGAACTTCCAACATACTCATCATAGCATCAAAAACTATCCACAAAGGATAAAGGTGATAAACGGGATGCTCCGAGTAAGATAACAAGTATCACGAAAGGCAAATGATTTTGAAAACATCAAAGTTGCACATGAGAGACTTTAAGTAGAAAGTGCTAGATTGACATAAATGGGATCGATGAATCATGAAATGAATATATATCCCTTATATGTAATCATCCCGGCTTACTCACATTTGCAATAAAGACGTTTTGCAAGAATCAAAAGAATTGCAACCAAAGAGATTCATGCCATGAAACAACCTACACAAGGTTGAGAGCTAGAAAAGTATGCATGAGGTAGATACTTGTTACCGAGATAGCATTGGTGATGTAGAAGATAGGAGCTCATGATCATCCAAGCTTGGCTCCAATAAGCACATGGTGACAACACCTTCCTTGTAGATGAGACAAGCTTCCAATGCATCTCCAAATGTACCTAAAACAAATTCAAGTACAAAATGGTGCCCAAACTCATTGGGTCCAAAGTAGTTAGAGCAACTACAATACATAGGACAAACTCCACATAACTATGTGCATATAGATATGAAATTGAATTTCATGCACATCTTAGTCATTTAGGATTTGATGGAGTTTATCCTATATATTGGATCAACGAAAGTAAGCATGCCATAAGATATACATATAATAAATATGCATGCACATGACTTTCAAGAACCAAAAAGATATAATTTAGACAAAACACCAAGTAAACCAACAAAGCACACACAAGTGTGACAAGAAAACAAAGTGTCCAAATTATATCAAATACCCAAATCAACACATGAGTGAAGATACCACTTTGAAAAGATACCAATGAAATCAAGATACCAAATGATGAAAATATCATCAAGGAATAAACCAAACCCTCTACACTTTTCATGATGGCACAAGTACCAAGACGAAAAATGTTTGTCTTCCAAGGAGACACGTCATCGGGATCAAATATCAAATGAAGACAACTAATGTTCAAAAAGCCTATAGGATTGCTCCCCCAAGATGTGTGCATTATTTAAGATTTTGCATTTGAATACAAAATGCACACAAATGAGATCATCACTCTCCATATATATATATATATATTCAAACACTAGTCATGTTCAAGAAGGCAAGAAATTGCAATACCAATTTAAAGAACGGTGTTTTACTCAAAGTAGGATAGCTTCCCAAAGAATAGTGCATTATCAAGAAGTATGACTTTTGAATGTCAATGCACAAGAATTGGTTCATTGCTTTTCCCAACTCAAGAAAGCACAAAACAAATTTCAAGTAGAGCAATAAAGGATCCAAAAGATACAAGGAAGACAAATGAGAGTTAGATCAAAACAAATCCTTGGCAATCAAATAAGGCAATTCAAAGCAAGAGCCAAAGTGAATATGATCAATATATTTACCACAAATATGATTATCACTTGTCAAGACAAGTAATGTATGGAGATATTTCTCGGTGGTGGATTGCAAAGATATATTCAAGATCATATTCACAAAACATAAGCATATGGCAAAGGATAGGAATTAAAAGCCATGCTTAGATAGATAGAATTCTTGATAGCTTCAAAAATCACGCAATAATGCAAAGCAACTCCAAGGAGTAGCTTGAAGCAATTGGTTTCCCAAAGAGATATATGAGAACATATTTGGGAAAGCCATACAAGAAATTCCATCACAAACAAGATCCAACGAAAAGAGACAAGAAGCAAATGATCAAATGGAACTTGTTTGAGAAACATGCCACAAAGGAAAAGGATAATGACAATATCAATTCTAGGTGGCAACACCTCACATATTCACATTTTCTAGGCTTGTAATATGCACATAGCTTATTACTCCCCCATAATGTGATAATCCATTTTCTTTTAAAGCAAGAGGCAAACAAAACCAACTCGAGAAATTAATGGACATAATAGAATTTGAATTTCTCATGAGCATGACATACCACATAGAGAATAGATAAGATTGATATATCATCACTAAGTGGTATTCCTCATGTACACACATTTTTGGTTTGTGAAGTGCACGAAGCATATCACTCTCCAAAAATGGAATGGTCCATTAATCTCTCAAAAGAGAGCCAACAAGGTAATATATCAAATAAAAGCAATAAGGCTCAACACAAGTAAATGGTGTGCAAACCAACATACACATACTTGATTTCTCAAGATAAGTAAGTAGAGAGCACAACACATACAAACACTAGCAAGGTACAAAACCAAACACATGCAAGGGTGCAAGCAACTTTCAATGTATATATGATTTAAATAAAAGTTACCGCAAGGAGGAAACATTGGATATGAGATAGAACAATATAATCCAAATGACTTGGCTTGAGAGAATATAATTGATGAAGATCCCTTAATTCTTCATGATGTAGCCAAGTCTCCAATGACCTCCAACAACACCTATTGATCAAGTTTTAGCTTGTTGGTCCCCAACCAAGTTGGGTCCTAAGAGGTTAGTCACAATAGGTTGGCAACCCAAATGGTTCTTTTCTTGACACCACTTTGAGTCCAACATATTTGGCAAACACATTGCCAACCTTATCCTTCCGAAGAGAATAAACATCATCAATATAATGGGGTTGGATAAGGTACCATTTGTGCATGAAGAAGCAAGGTGACCCTTCTCACGGCATAGGTAGCAACATCGACTTCCTCCTCTCTTCTTGGTTGGAATCTTGACTTGAGGAGGAGTAGCTTGATTCTTCTTGGGAAGAGGTTGTTCTTCAACTTGAGGAACTTGAGGCTTCTTCCCTTGTTGCTTCTCACTAAGAGCCTTCTTCTTCAAAGGGCAAGATCTAACATGGTGCCCTTCAACTTTGCACTTGAAGCAAACAATCTTGGCCGAATCTTTAACTTGTTCTTGGCCCTTGTTCTTCTTGTAGACTTGGACTTGTTCTTGTTATTGGAGTTGAATCCAAGTCCACTCTTGTCATTGGGGCGTCTTTGAACACTCAACATATTGTCAAGTGTGGACTTCCCAACATGACGCTTTTCCAAGTCTTTCTTCAAAGAAGTGACTTGGGCCTTGAGCTCATTTAGTTCCTCTACATGGTTAGTATCAACAAAAACACTAGAGGAAGTAGAAGCTTCATTGTTAGAGCAACAAGGCAAGAAAGTAATTCATCACAAGATGTAGCAACATTGTGAGTGGATGAATCACTAGGACTAGCACATGGCAATAAAGCATTTTAGAAGAAGTTGTGCCAATTTCCACATGAGGCTCACAAGATGTTACCTTTAACAAATAGCCTCATGAGCTAACTTTAGCCTAGCATGGGATGCTAGAAGATCATCATTAGAGCTAGAAAGCTTTTCATGACTTTCTTCCAATTTCCCATACTTGCTAGATAGCAACTCAAGTTGAGCCCTTAGCTCAACATTCTCCTTCAAAATAGATGCTTCACAAGAAGTGGAGTTAGTAGCACAAGCATCATTAATATTAGAAATAGAAGGAGACAATTTGGCAAGCTTATCATTCTTAGATAGTTGAGTTTGGAGTTGATCATGAGACTTGATAAGGAGAGAGTGTTCACTTTCTAAAGCCTTGTGAGCTTTGTCAAGTCTCTCTATGTCCTCACTTAGTCTAGCATTGCCAACACCAAATTCAACTTTTTCCTTTTTAAGCACTTTATATTTAGCAAGGGCATGATCTCTTTCCTTAATGATTTTAGCAATAATAAGATCATTAGACTCATCAAGAGATTCAAGTCTCTCTTCAAGAGAAGACCTAAGCTCTTCTTCTTCTTCAAGAGAAGCTTTCAAGGAAGCTATAGTAATAGAGTCATCCCTCTCAATTTGACATTTCTCATCAAATTGACTTTCCAAATCCTCAATAAATTCCCTACTCATATAACATAAGCAATGATTTCACATAGAGGAGGGATAGCTTACTACCTTTGGGGAGAGCACCAAGTACCATCTCACCCATCTTGGTTAAGGATTCAAAATCAAAACCTTCTTCATGAGAATCCTCATCCACATCATCACAATTTGGATTTGAGGTGGGAGACACCTCGGAATCCTTAGCCATAAGGCAAACATGATTAATGATTGAAGAGGATGAAGTATAACTTGAAGCACCATTTAGGTCCATGTCTTGTTCCAACAAATGTTGGGATTCCTCTACATTGTTAGTCATGCAAGTACTAGAGGATATGGAAGCATTGTTTTCATGGCAACAAGACATATGAAGCATATCATCATGAGATTTAGTTAAACAACTATTACATGATATGCAAGGACTATCAACTCTAGCATGTATGACATTTGGAGTGCTAGAAGAGTTTAAGTCCAAAGATAGAACATTGCAATGAGATAGAGAAGAAGTATAATCAATAGTAAGTTCACCATCACCAATGCAATTTCTATCACCACTCACCATATCATTACCTTGTGACAAATCACATGTTGGTGAAGTGGAAGAAGTTGTGAACTCATCACGGCCGGAGTGGAAGGGAACAATCATCCTCAATAATTTTGGACACTTCATATATATCTTGAAGCTTGGTCCAAAGCTCATGAGCGTTCCGAAAAGGCATGATTGAAGCAAGAACTACATCGCTCAAAACACATATAAGACCATTAGAAACTAGAGTCTCGAGATGAGAGTTTTCCTCATCCTCTAAAGATAATTCTTGAGAATCCTTTGGAGGAGAAAAACCCACATCCACAATCCTCTTAATATAATTTGGACCCATGGCCCTAAAAAGATTAAGCATGCGAATTTTCCAAACATCATAATTTGTGCCATCGAATATGAAAGTGGGATCGTGCACTAATTCCCTAAACGACATCTTTTACTCTCTAGGCGGTAAAGCCCAAAAAGAGAGCCCAGGCTCTGATACCAATTGAAAGGACAATGATGTCGCCTAGAGGGGGGGGTGAATAGGCGATTAAAACTTTTCCGGTTTAGGCTTGCTAATTGCGGAATAAAACTAGGTGTTTAAATTAACAAGCCAACAACCTAAATAAACTAGGCTCACCTATGTGCACCAACAACTTATGCTAAGCAAGACAAGCAACAAGGTGATAGCAATATAGAATACTTCAAGCACGAAGGCTATCACAATGTAAAGTGCATAAGTAAAAAGCTCGGGTATAGAAATAACCGAAGCACGCGGAGACGAGGATGTATTCCCGAGTTCCTCCTTGAAAGGGAGTACGTCTCGTTGGAGAGGTGTGAACACAACGGTTCAACAACCACAAAGGTTTCACCCTCTTCTCCGATGAACCGCACCACAAAGGTTTGGTTCACCTTCCACTATCGGTATTCCTTCGAGGCGGAATCCGGAGCCTTTCAACAACAATCCGGGCACAACCCACAATGGGATTGGGGGCTCCCGAACGGCTCTCAACAACAATCGAGGCACAACCCACAATGGATTGGGGGCTCCCGAACGGCTTCAAGTGACCACACAAGGGTCCAACCACCACAAAGGCGTCTAGGGTCCAAGGACCCAAGAGTAACAAGTTCACACGCTTTCAACTTCCACGAATCCTCGTGGAGAGCACACCGATGCACCAAATGCAAAAGGCAAGAGCACAAGTGCTCAAATCCTTCACTCTCAAATTCCAACAAAGCAACAAATGCTTATGGGGGAATAAGAGAGGAAGAACAAAGAGGAGAACCACACAAGAACTCCAAGAACTAGATCCACTAGGTTCCCCTCACTTAGAGGAGATATTGATTGGTGGAAATGTAGATCTAGGTCTTCTCCTTCAATCCTCCAAAGATCAAAGAGTTTGGGTGGAGGGATTGGGAGATATCAAAGAAATGAGCTTGCAACAATGGAGGAGAGAGAAATCTGGGCGAGCTGCTCAAGGTTGAGAAGGGAGGGGTATTTATACCCCTCCCACGAAAATAGCCGTTGCAGGCTCACTTAGGCCGGAACTTCCGTTCGGGAACTTCCGGACCCCCAGAAAAGCGACTAAAAATGCTCTCTGTACTCGGCCGGAGATTTGGCCGGAAGTTTGGCCGGAACTTCCGGATGGCCGGAATTTCCGGCCAAAACCGGAACTTCCGCCCCTCAGAAAACTGCAGAAACACTCAACACGAAAACGAAGATATCTTGATCATCCGGACTCCGTTTTCGATGTTCTCGGGCTCGTTGGAATCGCAACGAAGAGCTTTACAAGATCATGCAGAGAAACATCATAGTCCAACAATGGAAGATAAAACCAAATGAAGAAAGGTAAAACCTCTCTAAAAAGGAATAACCGGCAAACCTCCAAAACCGAAAACGCAACAAGTTTTCCATACGAAATTCGTTTTCGGTGAACTTGGGTTTGTCGTGAAGATCACAACAAGCACCAAAACCCAACAAGGAGAAAAGCCAAGTAAGAACCAAGAAAGATGAAATGCCAAGTATGCAAAGGTTTGAGCTCTCCACAAAGATGCGATCAAGTTACTCACTTGAGAGTCCCTCTTGATAGTACGCCGTCTATCCTAAAACCCGGTCTCCCACTAACAACATGAGACCGGTAAAATAGAAAACCTATCAAGATCATACCTTTGCCTTGCGCATTCCACTTGAGCTCGATGATGACGATTTTGACTCTCTCAAGTTGGAACACCTTTCTTGATTGTGCTTGCTAGCACATGCTTGATGAAGACTTCTCCAAATGCTCCCCCATACTCCATTATGGGAGAGCCTCGCAAATCTCCGTCTTCATGTCTCCTTTGCAAGCTTCAATCAAATGATATCTTCCGAGATGGATCATATTGAGCTTGCACTTCATCTTCTCTACACATGACCATTCTTCATATAAACCCTTGAGAAGAGCATTGATCATCATGTAATCTTCTAGAGTCCAACACATGAACTCCAATCTTTTCCTATGGACAAGATCTACAAGTATATCTCAATACAAACATTAGTCCATAAGGATTGTCATTAATTACCAAAACCACGCATGGGGCACCACATGCACTTTCACATACTCCAGCGAAGGAACACCTCTTCTTCTCTTCTCACAAACGTCCTTCTTATGTCCCATAAACCCACAATGCTCACAGTAGTATGGCACCCTCTCATACTTCAACTTGTAGGTCTTGGTAGCTTCTGATTTCCCCCTAACTCCAATGGTGAGTTGAGTCTGCAGTCGGCGATCATACGGCAGCTCCACCCGAACTCGCAGGAACTCGTTTTTGTCCACCTCATCCATCTGGTACA
The DNA here is from genome assembly GCA_947311845.1 of Poa pratensis. Lineage (NCBI taxonomy): Eukaryota > Viridiplantae > Streptophyta > Magnoliopsida > Poales > Poaceae > Poa > Poa pratensis. Next base: position 16,604,865 of record CAMZMU010000076.1, on the reverse strand, counting down.
TCCACTTCTAGTGCCTTTCCCAACTGATTTCCCCACCTCATGCCCGTGACCTCATTTTGCTTCCCCCAAGGAACATCATAGATTCTCACCCAAACAGGAACCGCATCCAGGATTGTTTCCGAAGGCCTCGCCTTGTTATCAAGTGCTTTAACCAGCAGAGCATTCTTGTTGAAAATCCAAGGGCCTCCATGCCTCACAAAATCAAAATCCCCTTGCGAGAACAAGGTGATCATATAGTAATTCTTTTGCAGCTCCTTATACTTCATCCCAGTCCGGAGATGCCAGACATCATCAAAATATTCAAACATGGATGTGGCACTCGGTTTATTCTGGGCGTAGTACCTTGACAACAGTTGCCATGTAGCTTGCAGTTGTTCCTCTCCATCCTCCTCATCTTCCTCTTATAGATATGCATCATCCTCCATGTCCACCACTCCACCAAGCTTCCCTCCAGGACCCTCACGGAGACCTTCTTCCTCCTCTAGATCGTGATCATCATCCCAATTGCCATCATCCTCCTCCTGTATCTCCTCAATGACCACAGTGTCCCGTCGCCGCAGCGGCACCATCGCACCATCGCCAGGTGGCTTCGGGCGGGTAGGAACCTCAGCGGAACCCCCTTGATCGCCCCCACCACCCAACGACAGCGACAACAACGCCTCTGAACCTTGCACGGACAACAGAGGGGAAGTGGTCCTCCTTAACCGGTGCACATAGGTTACGGTGAGGGATTCCTCTCCCGCCGGCTTCTTTCCCACAGATTGCTTGCCACCTCCATTAGGTTTCACCGCCGACATCGCCTCCTGGTCTAATTGCTTCCCTGGATCGAAGGTGGAGGTCGATAGGGTGCTTGTGCAGGGCTTGTTGATTCGGGGATCGCCTCCCCCAGGATTTAAGGTGGCGGCCGCCACCCTCCCAGATGCGTACCCGATTCGAACTCCAACTCCTATTCCCTTCTGCAGATGACTCGTATCCAACGATGACTCCAGATTCGTCTTCGGGGTGGACTCCTTCCGACGATCCGCTTGACTCCCGTCTCGATCTGGCGGTGGCGGCGCGAGGTCGCCCATAGCAAATCTAATAATCAACTTATTATGGGATGGAGGTAGGGATGCAAGCGGGGTGGGTTGCAGACAGTAGCACGGTACAAATAGTGTTAATATCAAGCAACTGGAGAGTAAATTTTGAACTAGCTGATGAGTTTTGCGGGACAAAGTGGGATGCCACTTACAACCCTAGATGGAGGTAATACTTCCCCTGTTCCAAAATAATCGATGTTCAATGTTTGTTCCAAGTTGAACTTCTCCGAGTTTGTCTAAAGTCATAGGAAAATGGGTCAATGTCCACAACGTCAAGTCCTTACGAAAATTTATTATGTGATTAACGTAATAAAACGAAAATTAGTTTTTTAGATGCTGATATATTTCTCTACAAACATAAAATAGTTTGACTTATGACTGAACTAGAACATCCATTATTTCGAAATTGAGGATAATACATGAATATTGAATTGTTTCTCAAAACTAATTGTGTCCCTCATGTCATTCATTAACTGATAGGCTGGCCATGTATCAACGCAATTAACACCGCAGGTTCATTAACCCAATTTTTTCGATACTCTGTTCTTCAATGCAATATTTTCATTAAATTTTATCCATAATTATGCGCTGACACATGTCCACCTCGAGTACTCTAGGGTGAGGAGTAGTTATTGAATGATCTTTATATTGAATGCATGATTTTGTTTCCTTTCCAATGCTCTGCTTGAGTGCATAAATTTTGACTTGTAGAATCCAGTGATCCTCACGCAAAAGCTTTGTATGCTCCTTGAAAATGCAGCCTCTGACCGTGCTCCTCCTCACCCTAGCCATCCTCCCTGGCCTCGTAGCTAGCACCTCATCTCTCATCAACACAACATGTTCCAAGATCCCTGAAATGTCCTACGACTATTGTGTCGCCGTGCTATCGACCGATCCAGGGGGTTCCTCCGCCATAGATAAGCGTGGGCTGGCTGTCGTCGCTGCTAACCGGACCGTGCAGAATGTGACATCCACCTTGCATATGCTAAGCGACCTAGTGGCAGAGCTCAACATTTGTATCCAGTATTACAAGCATATGGACGAGTTGACGGCTAGCGCCATCGAAGACCTCCACGCAGGACGAGATGCAGGAGCGATATATCCAAAGTTACTAGAGGCCTCAGATGAGCCTTACAGTTGTGATATTGCGCTTTTTGAGGGAGCCACAAAAAATCCCGTGGAGAAAGAGAACTCAGAAAACAAATACTTGGCGCATTTAGCCAGCGGCATCACATTTCTGATGGTGAATGGAGGTTCTTAAAAGAATTATATGGGTACTTCACTTTGTACATCATATTAGAGATTCAGAAGCTCATATGAATAAAGAACCTTTTACATTCGTTTCATTTATTTTCGTTGCCACTTTTGCCGCTGGGGAGTATCATTCTCAAAAAAAGAAAAGGAAGTATCGAAAATCCAGTTTGACTCCCGAGCTCAACAGCTTCTGCCCGTTTTCAAAATCCAAAAAAAATAGAAAACACTTCAAAGTCAATCTTAAAAAAGGCATAAAACATATGCTAGTTTTCTAACTATATGCAAAGTTCCGTGGTGAAATGACATGTTTAGTGCTCGGTGTAAAAAAAACAGTGCTTATTTTGGGATGTGTTTGTTGCCAGAAATGAGTACTGATTTTGTTTTTTCGTACAGAACAAAACAAATGTCACGTCAACGCAAAACTTTGCAGATACTTAGTATACCGTCATACGTTTGCTGCCCACTGTTTTCAGATTTTTCCAGTGTGTTTTCGTATATTTTTTGAATTTCCAAAGCGGGCAGGAGCAGGTGAGCTCGGGAATCAAAATGGACAGTGCCTCGCTTAAGGCAAGGCATGCTGTGCCTCGAGGCCTCAGATCCACCATCCATCCCCCATCCCACGGCCCAAAGCAGTCAACGCAAAATTAGACCAGCTCCTTCCTCCCCTGGCGCGCGAGGCAAACAAGCAGCGCTGGAAGGAAACTCTCGCGGGCGGGAGCTCTGCCGCCATCGCCGCCGTGGGGAAGGAAGGGAGCCCTGCGAGCTCCGGCGGCGGCGACCGTATAAACGGCGCCGGCAGTCCCCTTCGTCCCACTGGCTTCTCCTTCCAGCCCCGTTTCGACGCTGTCCTCATCCCCGTTGTGACGTCGCCCTCCGCGCAGCTCCGTTGACCCCCTCCGCACCCCTGCGACTCCTCCTCATCCCCGCTGTGCCGTCAGCTGTCACGAACTGGCACACGGCAAGAGACATCGAAATCCAGGCAGCTCTCTGTCCGTCAGATTCCAACAGGTAGTTCTCTGTTACCCCTGTATATGTACACTTTGGTGCTGTTATTTCCAGATCGATTGCAGCTTGTTAATACTGAAAATTGTGCTGGAATTGATTGATTGATGTGCTGAAAATTGCAGCATGTTATTGTTGTTAGGATTAATCTTGATATTTTGTATCAACATGTTAATTTAGTTTGAGTCATGCATGTAGCTTAGCTTAGGGAGTCATCCGGCGAGGTCGTGCAAGGGAAGCGAGATGCCGAGCAGCTGTGAGATGCGGCGTGCAAGGTGTGATGCTATGTGTTGTGCGATGCAGCACGGCCGTGTGAATCGGCAAGACGCGGGCTGGACGAGTCAGTAAGAGCTGAGCAGAATTAGCTAGTTAGTTAGCTGCATGCGGTCCAAAGTTAGCTTCATGTGCATGTAGTCCTGGTCGTCATATTCCTAGAGTGATTCTAGGAGGAGGAAGTGGTCAGGATTAGTCAGTTTGTTAGTGCGTCAGGTTGTGTGGTTAGTGGTCTGCGTGTGCGTGTGAGGCATTGTAAGCATGTTTGCTTTGTAACGAGACAAGTGAAATACAAAGAGAGAAAACGCCGTGGCTGTGTGAGGCAGCCGGCACCAAATCTTCTTGTCTCTCCCTTGTCGTGTGTGAGCTGTGAGAGACAACTAGAGGTAGAAGAAAGGGAGCTGTCCTTGGCAGCTCCTACAATTGTCTCTTATTGTCGTGCTTTTGCTTGAATTATCTGTTGCTACCAGGTTCAGATTTTGGTTGAATTATCTGTTGCTTTGCTGAACTGAAAAAACAGCACTCGTGGGCTACCAGCTGCTGGATGGTGTGTGCATCGGAGGGGGAAAGAGGAGGACTTCGGAGGGGGAAAGTGGAGGCGGAGAGCGCCGTCGCGGCCGCAGGGAGGAGCCCGTAGAAGTGGATGCGGAGGAGCTTTCCGGCTCTGTTTTCTCCGCCGCGGCTGCCCGGAGGTGCCCGTCGGAGTGGCTGCGGCAGAGCTCCGCCCGCTGTTTCCCTGCATCTGCTCGTTCTGTAAGGAAGCTCTGTTTCCCTGCCTCGCGCGCGTGAGGACCAGAGGAAATGACCAAGTCTGTTTCGCGCTGACCGCAGCTGGCCGTTGGATGAGTTTGGACGGTGGATAGTAGGCCTCGAGGCACAGCGTGCCTTGCCTTGAGCGAGGCATTAGGGGTGTAAACGGATAGGATAATTTCCGTACCGAATCCGTCGCCGAATCCGTTTTAAAGAATCCATATCCGGTTTCAAAGAATCTGCCGATAAGGATATGGTATGTAAAATAGCATCTGAATATGAATTATCCGAATATTAATTAGGATTATCCGATGGTTATTATCCAAATAATCCGATTTTCTACCGAAATGTCTAAACTAATAGAGCACAATTTATAGTTAGTGAGTTGTGAAGTTCATTTGTGGAGCACAATTTGTAGTTAGTTCTATTTGTCTAAACTAATAGAGCACAACTTTGTTAGATTATTACGCTTGTTGAGCTATTTTTTTGGTTATGTGGGTTGATGATGTACATTGCGCATACCGATCCGACTAATTTTTTTCCGTCCCGAATCCGCTCCGTTTCCGTGATTATATCTATCCGCCCCCGAATCCGCAACCGTTCATTATTCGATCCGATCCGAATCCGAGAAAAAAATATGGTAAAGGATATGGTAGAGGCAAAATCCGATCCGATCCGATCCGTTTACACCCCTACGAGGCACGGGATCTCAGTCCATCGAAATGGTTTTCTCAGAGTACGGAGTACTGTATCAAAGAACGACCTACTGCTCCTCTCGTCCCCGCGCCTCCGCCCGCCGCCGTAGCTGCCATTCCCTCTCTCGTTCCCCCACTGCGATAGTGAAGAGAAAAAATCGGCAGTTCGCGCATCGAGAGCCACACCCTAGCCCCCGAGCTCGCTCGGGCTCGGCGGAGGCGGGCGGGGTCTTGGCAGCGGTCCGGTGGGGATTGATGCGTCTCGGCGGGGGTAGTGTGGCGCTCCGGCTTTCCACCTCAACCAGCGGCAAGCGGTCCTGACGACCGGCCAGTCGCCGCCTTCTTTATTTTGCCGTCTCTCTCAGGTCTCCTTGTCTCTCTCAGGTCCCAGTTCACGACTAGACTAGAGATTGGCCATGTCTTGGGGGGAGACCCCCTTCGTTAATTTTCTTTTCCTTTTCATGTTGATTAAAAAATAGAGATGAAGTTATAACAGAGGTATACTTCTTCCGTAATTTATTTTCCTTTCGTCATGCCAAAAAATGTTCGCCTATTTTATTTTTTTAGATGGACAATGCCCTGTGTTTCTTCCTTGGGTTTTATGTTTGCAGGCAAGAAAATATTGAGATGGAAAGATTGAGGCTGATTGGTTTGTGATAATGTGATTGATTGATGTTTTCGTTTCATTAGGAATTTAGGATTGAGGTGCGTATACATTATCTTCTAGCTTTATGATGCACTAGTTGACATGTACGTGCAACGCACGTATTCACAATTAATGGGGTGCAATTTATATGTAGGAAAATGAAAAGTGCAAAGGGCTTCTTAGCTACATGTAGCTCGTATTTTCAAAAATTCCTACAAAACAGGAAATCTGGAGCACCATCAGACTCTAAAAAACCACATGTGTTCATCAAGTGTAATTCCCTAACCAGAAGGAAATTCTCAAGATTTTTTTTATTTTGATAGGTATTAAATAACTAAGCGTGTGCCCACGAATTACTCATATATACGAATAGATATTCTAAGCAGGTATTGATAAAAACAGGAATAGCAAGTCTATGCAGGTCTTCTTAAAAACAACAAATAGCAATGCTTAATTGGGGACGGAAGAATGACATGCATCAATGAACTGGTTCTAGGATGAGTGTGCAGTTGTGTTTGAGCTGACGAATGCACACTGGGAGGTCATCATCGCAGCCAACCGCCACACACAGCGGAGAAGACATCGGGAGGAATCAAGGAAACTGTGGCCGCACCGCTGTACAACATACTTGTCGTGCTCCATATGCGACCATTACAGTTTGAGTACTCCGCTATGAAACAAGAGTATGTATATAATTATTGGTTTGTGTTGTATTGTGAACACGCATGCTGACATACAGCTTTGATCCGCTTACCATCTCTCCATTGACTGTCATTCTCTTGCTTCCTGTTGTGTCGCCTCAATATGCATTTAACCTTTACAGCCTGTATGAGACATGATCCAAGGCTGATATCTGGTTCTGTAAATATGAATGAGGAGGACCAGCAATAGTTATTTGAGACTCTGATGAGATTACCAGCAAATGCTAGAATTCAACCTGCTACTCTGTCCCATATTCGATCTTTGTTTTTAGAAACTGTGGCATAATTGATGTAAGATAGAATGCTCCAGCCTGCATTTGGTCAAACTGTAAGAATCGAATGACATAGCAGACTTTAGCTAGAGGTTTGGACTAAAACCACAAATTCCTCCCTATTTTCAGTCCATTCTTCAGCAACTCCTCCCTATTTTCGATATTATGTAGCAACAGAGAAAACGCTGTGACACAGACTAATCAAATATCAGTTCGTGAACTTTGAGGGATCAAAAGCTGACCACGAAGCACTGAGTAGCTGTTAAAACAAGGAGGAGGCTCTCAGGTCGAAGGAGCGGAATCAGTTCCAGGCAGAGGGCGCTGACGCCGGCGAGCCTTGCCGCTAGTCATCACGAACTGCATGCCCACGACCGCCTTGAAAGAAGGGGACGGGGACCTACCGGGGCAGGTGATATGGTAAACGTCGTGGCGGCAGTCTTCCGAGTAGTCGCTGCTTCTCCTGTCATCCTGGGCCTCCGTCGCCTGCACCTTGCGTGCGGCTCGCCACCGGAGGTCTGGTGCCTTGGCCATCGCTGGGATCCCCGGATCTGATGCAGGGGCGGTCGCGACGGGAAAGAAATTGGAGGGTCGCCGCACCCGATGCCGGATCGATACTCGACGCAGAGTTATTCTGTTCGGAAGGAGGGGATCCGGAGAGGACGAACAAATCGCGGAGAGCGTCGCGCTGCTGGGGCGCCCGCTGGCGCTCGGGTCGGGGGCGGTTTCCGATCTTGCAGTTACGCTCCGGAATTGCAATAGCGGCGCGGCAGCCAGCTTCGACGTACCAGAGCTTCGTGGTTGGGTTGATCAAGGGGAGAGGAGAAAAAAAGAAACGAAACGGTACGGTGGCAATTTGGTCGTATTATGTGATTTAGTGGGAGGGTAAAACGGTCCAAAACGGATATTGTTGAGTTGTCAAACATTGAGACGATCTGAGCTGTTTGATCGGATATTGAACGGTACAGATTTAATGTATCCCAACAAGTTTGCTCTTTTAATAGTAGTATAGATATGTATTGCAATGCAATATCCTGATTGGTTTGATAGTATCTTGAACATGAAAGCTTGGTTTCTGTAGAAGAAGAGGATCGTCTTGGGCTCTTATATGCGTTATGGTATATCAAGGATGTGTGTGTGTGTGTGTTTTGCTTTCTGAAGTTTATTTGCCTTGGTGATGATTTCTGCGTATGTGAATATTAAGGATTTTATTGCTGCTGTCCCTGATGTAGGAAGAATCATTGTGCCCTGTTTGTTCGACACTACACGAGAGGATGTCACCAATGAATTCTGTAGGACTCTGGTGGAAGACACCGGCTGCCTAGGCAGCCTGAGGTAAGTATAGCACTTGTGCTTGTGAGTGTTCCCAAATTGCCACCATTGTTACCCATAAGATGCTGGACAGATGATCTAAGATAAGTTTCAGTCTCCTTACGCCGTGACCTTTCAAGGATCGATGACCAGCTTCTCCTGGAAACTGATCTGGAAGAACTGGGCACCCCCTCGCGTCAAATTTTCCACTGGCTAGCTGACCAGGATCGATGTTGGACCGCTGACAGGCTTGCACGGCGTGGTTTGCAGCACCCTCCCCGCTGCCCACTTCGCGATCAGGCGCCAGAAACCATACATCACCTGATGCTGGTGTGCCCCTTCGCAAGACAAGCATGGCACGAGATCCTCACATGGCTTGGATTCACCATCCCTGCACCCACTATGGAGAACTCGCTGATGGACTGGTGGCTGCAAGCAAAACAGAGCACGCCGAAGCAATTACGCAAAGGCTTAGGCTCGATTGCTTTGCTGACGCCGTGGATGGTGTGGAAGCACCGCAACGACTGCGTGTTCGAAGGAGCCCAGCCCTCGTTACACACCCTCATCGAGAACATCAAGATCGAAGCCAGGCTGTGGGCTAGGGCTGGCGCCAAAGGACTTCGAGTAGTTCTGCCGTCCACCTGGGATGTGCACTGAATGTAATTCTGGTTAAAACACCTGTAACCCTCCTAGGAGGTTGTAAACAAACTCTCTCTTTCCAATGAAATAAAACGCAAAGAATCCTTTGCGTTTTTTCGAAAAAGTTTCAGTCTCGTTAATTTTTTTTACAGCTCTTTGACATTGTTTCGGTTCATTATATTCACATGCTTCAGAATTTCTTTGTTGTTCTCTTGCGGGAGTCCACTCAATACTTTACTGAGTTCATATGGTGTCATGCGAGTCCACTAATATGGTGAAATAGATTGATATTGTAGAAGTCTCATGGTCAAATAGTTATGTCCTGTAATATATGCTGTCATGTAACATGGGTAATTGCGGCAAATTTGTAGAGTTTTGGGAAACTAGGGTCTATTAATTTTGATAGATTCAAAAGCTCTATCTTCTTTTGGATCTTATCTTGCCGCTTTTGATGCATTTTCCCATCATGGTTATTTATCTTAGCTACAATCTGGTTGTATTTGGGGTTGCCTTTTGCTTAGTAAAAAGTTAATGGACTGTTAAATCTTGACGTGAAGATCCTGCATTAGCTACATAGCCATCAATGTTGCTTTTTGTTTGAGCTTGCGTGCTCAGATATGGAATTGGACAAGAAATATGAAAATATATTTTTCTTCAGTTATCATGTTGCAGATTCAGAACTGTTTTTTGTAAGTGAAATATCTCACATGAGAAGCGAGAGAAGTTCTCTAGGTATCTGTTTTTATTCAGGCTCAAGGAACTATAACTATGCACTGGATTCAATTGCCATGTCCCCAAGGTTTGCCCCTTTCTTGGCTAATTCTTATTCTATTTTATCTTTTTTTTGTCTAGAGTGTTAAATATTTATGCATCTGGTTTTACTCGTTACAGCTGAACAGTTATATATCATGAAATATATGTGGATCATAGTTTGCGTTCTACGAATGTGTATATTTGGTCCTATTCAGCCTCATCTTTGAGGTTTAACATCTTCCTTCATTGTTGCTGTATGCAGGTGTATGTATCAAGTTTTTACCAGATCAACAATTGTTGAACAGGGAGGTTAACCTGGTCAAGAACAAATGATTCACACAATAATTTCATCTTTGCTGGGGTCCTATAGTTGCTCTCTTGATAATTTTGTTGCTCCAGTTGTAAGCTGAAGATTAGAGCATTGGAGTACCAACATTGGTCACTGGTTTGATCTAAATGGTAGGTTGCTATCCTTTATTTTGGCTACTAAGTATCTTTAAAATTTCGTCTCTTTATAACATATAATTCTAAACTACTTCAAAGTAACCATTTTGACTGCTTTAGCTGCACACCTAGTCTGAAGATTGTGCATATGGGCTTCTTCGTTAGGAAATAAATGGCAAGAATTCCGTTGTTGTGGCTAGCATGTCATAGTGTAATACTCCCTCCGTTCCATAATGTAAGATGTTTTAGGTGTTACACATGCATGTCTACATTCATACTAAAAAGAGTGTACACATACACTAAAAAGTGTCTACATACATGTGTGTGCATGTGAATGTGGAAAATGGCTAAAACATCTTATATTGTGGAACGGAGGGAGTACACATTTACGGCTTTAGTTTTTGTTTTGGATTTTCCTATAATTTGAAACTGAGGGAGTATCTAGCTGAGATACGCATGTTACAGATAGAAATTGGCAATGGTATTTAAGTTTGGTTTTATACACCAAAAAAGTATACTGTGAAGAGTATATGATGGTGGATTTAATAAAACTAATTTGGTGTTGTTGGTATGTTTTTCTATAAACTTGTTCAAACTTAAAGAAGTTTTTACAAAGCTAGACCTTCTTATAATTTGGAACAGAGAGAGTATTAATTCAGAACCAGCTCTGAACCATTTTGTGTTAAAACTATGTGGTCCATGCTTAGCCATATAAATAGTAAAAGGCATCTCTCTCACTTCCTGATCATCATTTTTGTGATTTCTACCGACTTCTGTTAATTTACTTATAGCAATATAAGTGTATTTCAGTATCTTGTTTTTCAGTATGTTTTTTAAGTGTCACAGCATTGATCCATTTTCTTTGAACTACGTAATCAACACTGAACCATATGAATAGTAAATTCTATTTCTCTCACTTTCTGGCCATCATCTTGTGATCTGGACTGACCTTATTATTACTTATTTTGTTTACAGGTGGATAAACTGAAAAGTTATAATTCTGTTTCAAAAGGGACGCAGCTGACAAAAAGATTCAGATTGGTATATTTGTTTCACCATCTTTCACTGTGTTATATTGTACATTTGTTTTTTAATTTATTGGTGACATCGTATCTAGTCCATCCTTACTATACTCGTCAGATGCTACTATTAAAAAATATTGGCGTTTGTATACCGTGACTTGCGAATTACAGGTCATGGCCGATTTTATTAACATGCATATTTTCGTTCCTGTAAACTTTTTTTTTGGAGAATTTTCCTAAAATATGACAACTACAGTATAAAAGGCCTGTTTTATGCATGGTTTAGTCTGAGTTAAGGGGTTGCTTTGACGTATAGATGAACCATGCAGTTTCATCACACTTTCTTATAACTACATTATTGACATTCTCGTTTTGAAATGGAAACTAAATGCACATGCTGAGAGAAGGTTCCAAACAAATTGGTGGTTTTGTGTCTTCCATAGCCTCACATTAAAATTGGTTGGTGTTTTGCTTAAATTTTCTCCCAGGAGCCATATTTTTGTGGTTTAAACCGTGTCAGGAATTATGATCCATTTTCACCTTGGAGTCGCTGCGACGAGCTCTTAAAAATAGATCCCATTTGTATCTCTTTCAAGGATTTTTTTTCTTTTTCGGAAAGCAACTTTAGTGCTTAGATAAGCAAGTTCATGCTACTGGCAACCTGGCTCTCGTCTTCTCGAGATAGGCAACTGAGCATCAATAGTAGAAAACTTAAGATCAATGATAAGCAAGTTAGCAGTAATTAATGCTAAAAATTAGGTTCTAGGTCACATAATACTTTACAGTATTGTGGAAAACGTAGGTGCAGTGGCAAGCAACTTGAACAACAGTGTAGGCAACTTAGGAACAGTAGTAAGGAACTTAGCGTTTAGTGGTAGGCAAGAACTATGTACGAAACTTCACGGTATTCACAATATTGTAATAATAAGCAACTAGTACGATGAAGTTACCTCACACTAAAGTTGCTTTTTCAAATATATTCGTTGAAACACATGCAAGTGGGAATGTGGGATCTAGTTTTGAAGATTAAATCAACCATTTAGAAAATAGTACAACTGATTCCAGACATTCCACTACTTTCTTCTTCTTGGTAAATGCAATTATTCCTTATCCCTGAAGCTTGTGCTTCATGGAGTGATCAGTGAATCAGCAAATTGCTTCAGCCAACTTTCTCCATCCACGTATGATGAGTTCAAGTAAGGCTGGACTTGCTCATCATTGAGATTTAGAGAATATGGAACTCGACCTGTACGCTTGGCACCTTCTCCGGTACACATGTATTCTCCATACAATACTGTGCTGATAAATGAATATAATAAATATTAATACCTTTAAATGTTGCACACCTGAGTGAAAATAAAGAGCATAAAAAATAATAGTACTTCCTAATGCTACACAAAGCAATGCCAATGATATTGATAGATATGTACCGATCATTTGAATGATTATCCCAGTCGCTCCAGCCTTCAGGAGCTACAACGTTGGACATGTAAGTGTGGGCGAAGACTACGCGGGAGTACGGTCGATAAGCCCTTCCAAGCAATATTTGACTGTTGCCTTTGATTATGCAATTTACAAAAGAGAAACCTGTATTGTTTGTCACAAATTCCCGGGCTTGCGCTGTGATAGCAGCGTTCACAATCTTGTTTCCAGTAGGATTTGCTGCTCCTTCTATGCAATTCAATATGCAATTCTGCAAGTGCAGAGGATGCAATGGTTAGAATCTCATTAAAATTGTTATGCAATCATGGATAAATTCATTTAATCACCTCAAAAAGAGATCTTGCATTTCCGAATATGAAGTCCACAGAGCCTTGGATGAAGCAATCTTTGAAATAGTGGCGGCCATCATCATCAAACAACGTATCTTGTGCACCAAAAAACCCACATCCCCAGAACGCTGCTTGGTCACCCCTAAGCCTTATGGCGACTGCTTGTGCACCCTCATCACCTGGTTTTGGCACTGGAGCTGAGTTCTAAAAGCATAAAACTACGTTAAGGGCTCATTTGGATCACCGGAATTGAAAATACAGGAAAAAGAAATACGTAGGAATAGATTGTCACGTACTATAAAGTCCTATGGAATTTCGAAGCATATATAAAAATTATAGAGATGATATATCTGGATGGTTCACAAGGTTGGAAGACAAGAATGTTGGAGGAAAAAACACTTCCTTGAAGAAAGAGAAAGAACACATTAGACTTCTTAAAAGATAAACAAGAATGAGGTTTGAGCTCATGTTTATATTCATATGGAATTGGAGGCATAGGAATCATTACATAGAAATTTGGTAGCTCCAATCCAATTGGGGGGGGGGGGGAATCCAATGATTAGAGTTCTCAAAATTCTTTAGGAATACTACAAACCAAAGGAGCCCTAAGGTTGCACTAATGCAGAAGCTACATGAAGTTAATTGTTTCTTACCTTGAAACTTATGTTTTTGGCGATGAAGCCTGCTGCACGTATATCTACAGAAGCACTGTTGGTGCTTCCGTTTGAGGTCCTCGCCGTGTTGTTCCACACGAGAACGGTTTCCTTGAACCCTTGCCCTTGAAATGTGATGTTAGGCTTGGTGACTATTACTTTTTCACTGAGAATAAAGAGATAATGCTTTGAGTTCGAAGTTGTATGATGCTAGAACAAAAGAAATTAGAAAACAAGTTCCTTGCTTACATGTATGTGCCCTTGTTAATCCACAGGACGGTTCTCTTTGAACTATTGTTGGGAACAGCATCAATTGCTCCTTGGACCGTAGTAAAGTTGCAGCATCCACTTGGATCAACGCACAATACTGACGTGGAGATCGTGTCAGGTGGTGGAAAGTTTGGTGGGAGATTGGCATTGCAATTAGGCATGGTTGTGTCATTGAAGTGTGAAGATGTTGCACAGAAGTGCAAAAACAACAATGCTAGAGAAGCAAAGTAAGGCTTCTCAAAATTCTTTGGGAATACTACAAACCAAAGGAGCCCTAAGGTTGCACTAATGCAGAAGCTACATGAAGTTAATTGTTTCTTACCTTGAAACTTATGTTTTTGGCGATGAAGCCTGCTGCACGTATATCTACAGAAGCACTGTTGGTGCTTCCGTTTGAGGTCCTCGCCGTGTTGTTCCACACGAGAACGGTTTCCTTGAACCCTTGCCCTTGAAATGTGATGTTAGGCTTGGTGACTATTACTTTTTCACTGAGAATAAAGAGAGATAATGCTTTGAGTTCGAAGTTGTATGATGCTAGAACAAAAGAAATTAGAAAACAAGTTCCTTGCTTACATGTATGTGCCCTTGTTAATCCACAGGACGGTTCTCTTTGAACTATTGTTGGGAACAGCATCAATTGCTCCTTGGACCGTAGTAAAGTTGCAGCATCCACTTGGATCAACGCACAATACTGACGTGGAGATCGTGTCAGGTGGTGGAAAGTTTGGTGGGAGATTGGCATTGCAATTAGGCATGGTTGTGTCATTGAAGTGTGAAGATGTTGCACAGAAGTGCAAAAACAACAATGCTAGAGAAGCAAAGATAGTGTAACTCATTTCAATTGGAAGAGGTAATTCCCTACTGCTGAGTGTTGATGAAAAAACTTGAGATGGGTTTAAGTTCTCAATGGACGGTATGGCCTTCTTTTATAGTGAGGAAATCTGTAGGAATTTTAAGACGGCAGATTTTTTTTCGAGTTCTACATCATCAGCCGACCATATGAGCAAGTTTGTCCATTGTTTCCTAATTGCTTCTGAAGAAAACTGTAGCAAGTGCTAAATAGCAGCCGACCACATGTATATAATTGTGCATTATCTTAAAATTATATAACTGGGAATTAGTTTTCTTGTGTCCTTTTATGCCTTGAGCTGACCAAATGAGCAATGCGTCCTTTTATACCTTGAGCCGACCAAATGAGCAATTTTGGTCTATTAGCCTTTAAAGTACAAGCAAACATGGTTACTTCTTATCCAGAAATACTAGTCATTATATCTTGGGCGGTCTATTATGCTGTATATTCATCAAGATTTTAGTTCTTCTTGATGTTCTTTTTGACACTATAGTTCTTCTTGATGTTAGTTACTTGTATATGATATGATCACAATTCACACGTGTTTTTAGTTGCAAAGATCGTACCGACATCGGGGTAACCAGTATGTCCTGCCTTTGCTAGCTGCAATACGGACTACTAATATATATACATGCACACACCAAGCTACGAACAATCGACCCATATACGATTCGTGTGACACTGAGTTATGTTAGTAAGTTTTTCTCCATTTGTATCTAAATAAAAAGAGCATATACAGACTACAAGCCATCTGGTCTGCTTCCATATGGTCGTTTGATTAGTGCTCCCAGCTGTTCCGTGTAGAAATGAAGAACGACAGATGGAGGAGAGTCACATACTCGTCAGATCGTCTTTGCTGGCCTTTTATAGTATGTCAGTTAGACGAATATACGTTGTGGCTCTCGGGTACCAGCGCACACGATATTTTAAAAAAGTAGTAATTCAAAAAATGTAAAAAATTCGGAAGCTTTCAATCGGGCAAATATTATCAAGTATTGTACCTGATAAAAAAATCGGCAGAGAATAACTTTAATTGCAACCTGGGTCAAAAATTTGCCAAAAAACCACTATATTCGTCAAAAAATTGTCTTTGTTGCCCAGAACTCAACGTAAATCATTTTGTGGCCAAAATTTTCCACGAATAGAACTATTGGTCATCTTTGAGCATGAAATCTTTCGGAAATCTTTGACCAATTTTGAATTTATATTTTTTCCCCTATATCAGGTGCGCTTGTCTCCATATGCCATTAGTTCACGTCCATCGGTTAGACAATTAGCTCTCTTGCTCCGCTTACCTTATCTTCTTAGGACCCAAATCCTTGGATGGTGCAAGGAGGCTTGCCCAACTCTGATGTTCCGTTTTGGGCCACGAACAAAACAACCATATCCAACTATGAGCGAGCACAAGTTGTGCCACATACCACGAGACATGGTTCATATGGGGTGTTTGGTTAGTCGCAAGGCTCTCGGTGGATGTAAATTTGATGCGTTTGGTGGTATGACTCGTATGTGGAATCTTTCATAACACCAACCTTAAACAGTGTGGGCCTGCCCCTGAAGGAACGGACGAATCGGCCGATTTCGTGGAGCCATGTTTGTAGGAGCCAAAAGTAGCACGCGGATGAACGCGCGGGAAGGGCGGGGTAATACGCGTCGCTTCATAAACACGCGCCATAAAATCCCTCACCGCTCACTCTCCCCACTCACTCCACTCGCTCGTCTCCTCTCCTCTCTCTGTCGGCGGCTTTCCTTCCACCGGCACATCAGGCACCGCGACCACAATGTTTGGCGGATTTCGAAGGCCGGCCATCGCCTCTCCTACAATATGATGTTTTGAGTTGTGCCAAATGGTGCAACTCTCTATAATGGGTTAGAGGTTGGAACAGATGTTGGACCGAGGTCCGGTGGCCGGCAATTCCGGCCACTAACTCCTGAATTTCCACCCCTGAAACAACCGAATGGTTAGATTTGGAGGCCACCTTTATATTTCTCTCCTCCTCCAAGTGATGTAAGGTTGCTATTTTCTCTCTTCTCCATTGTTGGGCACCTCAAAGCTTGGATATCTCTCTATCGCCCCAACCAAACCCTAATTCCCTTTTCGGAAAAGAAGAATTGATCTAGGTCAACATTTGCACCGATCCATTTCGCTTCTATGTGACTGGAAGACTTGGGATCTTGATCTTAGATTCATTTGTTGATTCCTCCATATTCTTGGTCTCACATTTATCCATAACATTAACTGTTTTGTTGTGATTTGGGAGTGAAGGATTTGACCACGTCTTCTGTTCTTACCATTTTATTAGTTGCATCGGTTTGAATTCTTCACACTGATTCGTGGAAGTGAAAAATTGTGAGATTGTTACTCTGGGTGCTTAGATGCCCTAAACGGTTGATATTGTTGCGGAGCTTAATTATCGTGGTGTAGAGTTTCGGCTAAATTTGGGAACCTCCAATTAATTTGTGAGTTCCCTAAACAATTTATATGCGTTTGTTGACCGCACTCAAGGGAGATGAGTTTTATGGTGTTGATGAGTGATTTGACTCCGCATCTTGATCTCCAGATATATATCACCACTAGAAAATGAGCCACTGTAAATCGAAACGGCAATGCAAGCTAAGAGGCCACGTAAAATAGATGTAAAAAGCTCACGATACAAACTTGTGTACCTATATAGGAGACAGAAAAAACATGTTAGATATCTATACCTAATAATAAAATCATTAAGGTTTCTTGTGGTACGTCATTTTTTGTTTCGATTTTACCCTTCCACCAAATCACATAATTATCCACCACTGCCACCCATAAGTGAAATAAACCGTTCGCTTTAGACAAGCAAACTAGATTTTTTCCCACGCCCCACCCACGAACAGAGCACCCAGGGCCGCCCCGGTCGACATGGAACCTCCTCGATGTGTGTACAACTCGGGCCTGGCAACAAAACAACTTGCACGATGGGTCCTGCTATATATACGCATCCATCGCTGAGAGCACAGCCTTTCCAATCCGTCCATCACCAGTCAACATACGCCTCGATCTGTTCCAGGCCGCCGCCGCCGCCCTGTCGACTTGGAAAATCAAGGATCAGAAAACACGCGAGTCGCGGACGGACGTCGTCGGGATTGGCTCGCTCGCAGGATTCGACCGCAGGTGTCTAGGCAGGGCACGTGCAGAAGAACACCAGCTGCCCCACGGCCGGAAAACCACGCATACCCCTATCTGGCTATCCCCATAAGCTGATGATTCCCGGCCATCCGCAGCCTGCTCACCTCGTTACATGCGGCCACTTCGACGGCCGTCGTGCCGTGCCTGAGCCCCGAGCCACATGACCTGCGCATCGTGACGCCATGTTGTAAACCATGAGGCGGCGACGGGGCACACCATGTCGACGGACGTTAGCAACGCGGCCGAGATCTTTGAGTCCATCTTGGTGCCTAGCAGCATGAACGTTTTCCTACGTGTTGGCTATGAACTACACGGCCGAGGTGTGCCAGATAGTGATCAGACGCAGCAGCCAGCATGTCTTGAGCTTCTCCAGACCTCCAGGGTCACCGTGAACAGCTTCCATGGCCGGTTGCCGTCCTAATCTAGGCTGTTGTCCGTACAATAGCAGCTAGACAGGAGTCCAACTCGACATCGATGGCATCATGGTTGCCCCTCCAAATTCCAGTCCGCCCACACCTTAGCGTTGTCCTGGTGGTGCTTTGTCCGTCGTCACATAAGGTTGGGCGAGCTTGACGGATGCCAGAGTTTGCAACAGAAATCGGTTTCAACAGTATGCACTTGGCAAAGGTTTGCTATTTTATTTTTAAAATCTACTTTTGAGCTCATAACGTTATTTTTGCAATCAACTTTGGTCAATCGTTCTTTGTGCTATGAGCTTTGGTTAATCCACACATATTTTTTACATTTTCTATAGAAGAGTTTAATTTTCATTTATGACTCATGTGTTCTTAACGGATGCACGAATAAATCAGGAATTTTCATTAATTTGGTTTCGTACGTCTCGCCTCACCCGTTGCAACACACGGGCACTTTTGCTAGTTAATGTTTAATAGGATAAGGTACATCAACTTCTGCTGGTACTACCTATAACAAAATGGTGCATTTAATTTTGAATTACAATACTCTTGTTTCCGTAAAAAATATCAACTCCACCGAACTAATCAGTATTCTCTCATGGTTTGTTCTACGTCGCAGTGTTCCGAGCCATCACAAAGAGCAACAAAGGATTCTCGCCAAGACGAGTGAAAGGATTGACTAAGAATACAAAGAAGCACAAAAAGATCTGATTTCCTTGTAACGAATGCACAAAACATAGTCGAAAAAAACCCATAGCACTTGAAATAGTGGAACCAAATTTGAGCATACCTCTTAATAGTGCCGTCTTTCAAAAAAAATGGCTGCAAACAAATTACTCCCTCCGTACACCCTTTATAAGACTTTCTTGCAAGCTAAATTAGCACGCTAAAACGTCTTATATAAGTGAACATAGGGAGTATAATATTTTTAATACAAAATGATTTTTTTGTACACGTGAAATAATATAAGTGCATTATATACTTACACGAGAGATATGGGATGATAGGAAAAGCTTAATTAACCGTTGCAGCACACGGGTAAAACTATTTTACTGAAATCAGAAAAAAGGGAAGTTTTTTTTGGTAAAGCGGAGAGATACTATGGATCGCACGAGTTGTAACAAAATCCGGCCAAGGCCGCGCCTAGGTTTTCGTTGCCCCAAGTCAGCCAAGAAAGAGGCTACAAATACGGCCCATCGGTCTCACGTTTGAGACAAACACCTAGACCTAGCAAAAGAAGTGAGAGAAAAGGAAAGATTAAGAGCTCTCGACGACTGAAACCTACCCGGAGCCCCGCCGCCGTCGCCTCTTGTAAGAACCTCGAAAGTCGAAACCCTTTCCACCCCAGAACTCCAATCTCTCTCTCCCACCCAACCCGATCTGATCCGGCTCGTGCGTCTTGCTCGTCTAGTTTTCCAGCCGCCGCGCCGCCAGGAGAGAGGGGTGAAGAAGGCCAGCGCCACCATGGCGGACGAAGAGCAGATGGAGAGGAAGGAGGATGGCCACCGAGGTGAGACTCTCTCCTATCCCCTTAACGTTCTGCACAGCTGCTTCGGCGGGTTTGGGCGGCGAATAGGCTTGCCCAAAAGAAGGGGACGGATAGGGTTTCCGTGCTTGTTCTTTGCGTGGATCTTCGGTCCTGGTGTATGAATCCGCGACGATGGGAGCGATGTGTTTTTTATTTGTTTACATGGGTTACGGAGCGACTTAAATCTGCTAGGTCAAAGCAAGGATTGGTTGATATGTGAGGAAGCGCTTGTTTCGTTCCATCGGGCAGGAATATAGAGCCAAGTTATTTATCTATCTGATTTTATCACGTACCAGAGAATTTGCAGTTAAGCATAAAATTTCAAGCCCTGTAGCATTGGACAGCAGTATGTGGTTGGTTAAGGACATTTGAATCTTAATGTTTGCTAACTTTCTTAAACATACAACCGTAATGTCGCCTGATGCTGAAATTACTGGCTTATTACTCCACGCGTACTGTATTTATTAAGTTCAGCTTGGTTCGGAATATTTATTGGCTTATTGCCTCTTGTTAGTGTTTCAAGTATTTGTCTGCCAAGCTTCTATTTCCCCTTGTCTCGTGCATTCTTACGACAAGCTTGTATATTTGCAGATTGCACCTTTTGACCCAACCAAGAAAAATAGAAGAAGAAGGTTTGTGATCCAAGATCCATCTGATGAGGTTTAAGTTGGCGAGAAGACTGAGAGCTTGGCAGGTTTGTCAGTATGCTGCAAAAAATGATTTCATGATGTAACTTGCCACTCTTGTTGAAAGTTTTATGCATAGTTTTCAGTTGCCGAGTCTGGCGAGCAAAGCTTCGCAGGAATGAAAAAGAAAAAGAAGAAACTCGTGAGTTTCCTTGCTGACTATTCTTTTTCTGTGCCGTGCATTGCTCATCTTTAAAGACTTTAATGCCGTGAAATATATGTTGTGAGATGTCCTTTTGTATATCAAATTAAAAATATTTATCCCATTCCTCCTCACATGCATCTCATATGTTTTTGGACCGCAAATACATGCCAGTACTTTTTCTAGATTAACATTCCTTGTTGCAATTTTCTACAAGTCACTTATGTTCAAAATTCAGTTGACTTGATCCATCGCTTGTCGAGGTTGCAGATGCCTTGAAGAAACTCTTGGTAAATATAATGATTAATTAGTATTCTGTTTGCAATTGCTGCTGTGCCTGAGCTTGTATTCTCCAATGATCAAATTGGAGAGGATGAACAAGGAGAAGGGATTGTGCTGGGTGGAGCAACCCAATACCCTGGGAAGGAACTGATAGAGATTACAAATATGACGTAGTAATTGATATTCATTTCTGTTCAACATTTCATATATCCCATTATTGATTGTTGGCAGATGACAGACAATGAGTTCTGTGAACCAATAACACAAAAGAGCATGTATTTTTTTCAATCAAAGTAGAAAGCTGGTATCTTCTCCTGTAATCACCCTCAGTTTGCTTATCTTTGCAAGCCAAATTTATTATGGTGTGTAGTGCAAATTGAAGTGTTGTATTTTTGCTTTGTGTTTTTCTTGATTTAGCTATTGCTTTATTATTTTATACATAACTAGTTTATTGGGCACACCTGATTTTTTTTCTTTATATCAATTGTTAAATTGTATTCTAGGTGAAACCTTATCATGATTTTTTTGTTTACAGCTGCTTGGCAGAGTCTTCAATATCCTGCGTGAGAATAATCCAGATCTTTGCTGGTGATAGACGAAGAACCGTTATGAGGCCCCCTCAAGTTCTTAGGGAAAGGCACAAGAAGACAGTTTTTGTGAACTTCATGGACTTGTGCAAAACGATGATTCTTCTTTGTATTTCGCTCCATTTGATTTTGGTTTATCTGTTGGTTCGTTTCAGTTGAAAATCACAAGTATCGTCAGACACTGCTAATGTAAGTCTCTACATTTCCAGAATGCATAGGCACCTGAACATGTGATGAGTTTTTACTTGCTGAGATGGGAACAAGTGGATCCCTTGATGGTCAACAACGGTTGTTATCAAAGGAAGATTTGCTCGAAGAACTTTGAAGCAATACTCAGAGATATATCAGTAAGTTTGCTGATTATTTCATGACTCTGTTTCTGCTCCGTTTTCTGCGTAGTCCTGTCTTTTAGGTGCAAGTACATAGAGAATTAGCACCAGAAATATTTATGAGAAGAAAACACATCAGTTCTCGATGTTCTAATCTCTGAATCATTTTAATTTTCTATGCTCAATGGACTAACTTTTGGTATCACAATTTCTATTTGTTTCAGATGAATATGTCATATGTAATGGATGCAAGAGTCCAATACCATCCTTTCCAGGAGAATCGGTTGTTCTTCCTACGTTGTGAACAGGTAAAACTGTTGTACTTATATGTGCGCTAGCACTAGTTTCACTAAGCAGTTTGCGATTTCAGTTCAGACCATGCATCTTTATCTTTAATGCTTCATTCATATTCATTCATTCAGATTTGCCTAACTTTTGGTTTTCATTATCACTGTTTGAGGGGTCGTACCTACTACAAACCAGTGCTAGGGGCAATCATGGGAGCATTGCACTGGTCTGTTTTATTGGCTTATTGCATGTGCTTTGTGAATTTGGAGGAGCATGACTTGGATTGCGTCACATTGCTGGCAACTAATGCCTTCACATTGTTACAATTCAGCTTCCTACCGATAGTGTTGGTCCTCCATTATTGTGTTGCACTTTGTTATCAACTTTCCTTTGATGACTTGGCAGACTGCATTGTATGCCACGTACTTGTGATACTATTTGCAAGAGCTGAGGCTCAAAATATTTTTATAGTTTTCCCTACTGGATTGCATTGTCACGTTGCGAGGCATTGATAATTGCAAAGTGCCTGTATTTTTTGCCTCTTAGGATTTTTGTCCATGATGAGCTACTGAGTTATTGGCTACATTGTTTGACAAATATGTTGATAATATACAACATCGAGGTTTAAAGGCGTACCATCGGTCCTTGGTGTTCCTGTTTATTGTTTCAAGCTAATATGTTTTTACATTCCCGTGTCATAGTTTTCTACTATGATGAGTGCTAACTGTATGCCTACATTGTTTGATCAATCTTATGAGAAAATTCCGCAACTTCTGAGGATAGAACAAAGCCATTTATTTGAGTCAGCTGCAGTTAAGTTTTTTTAATTTAGAAGTTTAGAATCTGCATACAGTTTACATTTCTGTGTCTTGTTTCTACTATGATGATTGCTAACTATTGCCTACATTGTTTGATCATCTTGTGAGAAATTCAGCAACTTCTGAGGATAGAACATTGCCATTTATTTGAGTCAGCTGCAATTAAGTTTTTTTATTAGAAATTTAGAATCTGCTACAGTTTACATTCCTGTGTCTAGTTCTACCTATGATGAGTTTGCTAACTAATTGCCTACATTGTTTGATCAAATCATATGAGAAATCCTGCAACTTCTGAGGAAGGAACATTGCCATTTATTTGAGTCAGCTGCAATTAAGTTTTTTTATTTAGAATAGATAGTCTGCATACAATTACATTCTGTGTCTGGATTCTACCTATGATGAGTTGCTAACTGTATTGCCTACATGTTTGATCAATCACGTGAGAAATCCCAGCACTCTGAGGATAGAACATTGCCATTTATTGAGTCAGCTGCAATTTAAGTTTTTTATTTAGAATTGAGGGATATGCATACAATTTACATTCCTGTGTCTGGTTTCTACCTATGATGAGTTGCTAACTGTATTGCTACATTGTTTGATCAATCTTATGAGAAATCCCGTCAACTCTGAGGATAGAACATTGCCATTTATTTGAACATTGCCATTAGAATTGAGAATCTGCATACAATTTACATTCCTGTGTCAGTTTCTACCTATGATGAGTTGCTAACTGTATTGCCAACATTGTTTTATCAATCTTATGAAATTCTGCAACTTCTGAGGATGGAACATTACCATGTATTTGAGGCTATGATGGTTTGTATGTTTTGTGTGGATTGTTTATTTATGTTTTGAATGCGCTACTCGTGGTTTCTGGGTGCTCTACCCTATGATGAGTTGCAAACTTCAATTGCCTACATTGTTGATCAATCTTATGAAAGCTTCTCCAACGTCTGAGGATGGATAGTCATTTTCTTTAGTATCTGTTGCAATACAAATACTAATACAACCATTTGACAAATATATTCCTGAAATGATTACAACATCTGAGACTTCGACATTAGTTCCTCTATTTCCTAATTATTTTCCAGCTACCCTATGATGAATTGCAAACTTCATTGCCTACATTGTTTGATCAATCTTATGAGAAACTTCTGCAACGTCTAAGGATGGTTGAAGTCATTTGTTAGTATCTGCCACAATACAAATACTATTATAATCATTTGATAAATATATTACTGAAATCATTAGAACATCTTAGACTTGGACGATCGTTCCTCTATTTCCTTTTTTTTCTAGCTACCCTATGATGAGTTGCAAACTTCATTGCCTACATTGTTTGACTAGCCTTGTGAGAAACTTCTGCAACGTCTGAGGATGGAACATTGCCTTTATTGAATCTGCTGCAATTTAGTAGTTTCAGCTGCACACCTGTTTTAAGTACGCTAACTGTTTTTTTTCCTTTTCATCTTGATCAGTGCGGTTCGTCCAGGTCAGTTGCTCCTATCAAGGCTGGATTCGTCGCCCAGGTTGGCCGGCGGAAGGCTGGGACTTGAGCTGTCTAGTGCTCGGATGCTCAATCAACATAATCCAATTTGCCGATTTACAACTATTATTGTCCAGTTTTTACTGTGCCTACACCGTTTTGTGGATTTAGTTGTTTTCTGTACTTTGTGTTTCTGTGAATTCTGATTTATCTGAGAGGATCTAAGTTTGCGGCCAACTCCGGGGTGCCAGCTCTGCCTTGATTTTCATGGAAAAGAATGTGTCTTAGTGGCGTCCTATCTTTGTCAACATCTCAAAATAGGCATAACATTGTTAGGACTGACCAAGAACGTGTTGTCTCTGAATACCACTCAGAGCTGTCGATAGGAAGAGTAACAAGTCTACGTGTCACCTCTACAGGTAGAGATGGCAGAGGGTTTGTTTCCAATCCGGAGGAAATTTCGCCCCGACGTGGACAGGGGCTGGAAGTCTCACATGTTGCCTTCTACAACCACAAACCCCATTTTAATAATCCTCAAATCGACGCAAGCTCATAATCATGTCGAATCCCACATTATTTAGATCCACGAACATTTCCCAGTGGAGCTTCATCATCAACATATGTGTTCACCTAGGGGATGCAAGTTTCAGGTGTGCCAGATTTTTAATCATGTGTTCTTGGATGGAGATAGTACATGTTCGATTTGTATGTAGAACGAGTTGTTTTTTTCATGCTACTTCAACTATATGCATAATAGCTCGATCGCTTTGTTTTGTCTGATCGATCTAGTCTCGTTTAGTTACTACTCGACCAACCATGCTGTTCCTAGTGGTGCTATGTATGCTGCTGTTACTAGCGTTAGTAATTGCTTTTTGCTTCTTTAAGCAGAGTGCGTTTTGGTTCGGGGGGGCACTTGAATAAGCCGCCGGCATCCGGCAGCGTCTTTACCCCTATCCAATTTTTGGGCCAATTCTCCCTTTCGCACTACCAAAAAATGAGATTCTTGCCGAATCCGAGTTTGCTGCTCCAACCATTACAAAACTAATACCTATTCTGTTTAGTACTTCAGGTGCTTCTCTAGCGTAAATGTAAATCTCGTAGCGGATCAATTCCAACGAGCCTTTCAAACTAGTACTTTTTGTAATCGACTCTATAGCTTCTTCAATAAACGCTGGTTCTTCGATCAAGTTTTGAATGACTTTCTAGTCAGATCGTTCCTGCGTTCGGATATTCAGTCATTCGAAGCTTTAGACAAGGGTGCTACTGAGATATTGGGCCCTTAGGTAACTCGTACACATCCGACATTGGCCGAGCGAATAAGTCAACTCAAAGTGGATCTGTTGTGCGAAGAGTGCTTATGAACCGTGCTGCCTACCTGCTTTGGTTGGTGGGGGCGGCTCCTCCGTTGTGGGTAAACGGAAACCGACTCTACGAACCCGAGGAAAGGCTCACAGCTTTTGTAGGGGCGTTAAAGACCGGAGCTTTTTGTAGTGCTAGCAGGAATGCAAGTGAATGAATCCAATCCCCTTTTAAATCGGCGAGGTAAATACCTTATTAAGTAGGGCACGCTACGGCAAACAGGACTGACGGGGGTGGGGGCTTGCTGTCTACTTGGCGAGCCTTCACTGCCCCCTTCGTAAACTTCCCTCTTTCGTCCGTCCACGAGGCAGTCAAAAGAAAGAGAGAAGTAGGGAAGGGGGAATCGCCTTTCACAGCCGCCCCTCCCACAAATTTATACCTATCCTTTCGCCTAAGATGATCACGAACGAAGACAGAGAATTGCGTAGATAGAAGGAGGAAACGAACCGGGCCCCAAACAAACATAAGGGAATGAGAGAAATGATCAGAACGATTGAGGAAAGAAAGAGAATGGGGCCCCTTTCCTTTCGCCCAGGGGGCCCTTTCCTTTTCAGCTTGATCTTTGTCGGGTGAGGCTACGAATTCAGAATAGAGCAGCTCCTAGAGATGACCAACTCTTGCATCTTCTATTACTATGTACATATTGCTGGAAAAGCAAAAGGGTCAACAGGTCGGGTTTTACTACAACTACTTGAAATGCGTTTGATAACATCCTTATTTCGATTGGGTATGGCTTCAAATAACAAAGTCCGACGGCCCGACGGTCATCTACTAAAAAGGACCCTCCCCCTGTGCGCCTCTCCTTGAATATTCGGTCATGCAAGTTTTCTTTTGGCGCTGCTTGCCCGCTGGATCTTGTAACTCGCTGAGCCCTGCCTCTGCCTGATGCAGGAATAGTGGCTTTAGACTTATCGCCTCTGCCCCTGCCTCTGCCAGCAGCCTTTTCTGCTCGGAGTCCTCAGAACTGTCAACAATGATGATAGAGATCTAGATCTTTCTATAGATAGATCCTTTGCAAAATTTCTATTGATCCGCTTCAAGATCTATGAACAAGAGAGGAAAAAAATATCCATGTAAAAAAGGAGATGAATAGATAGGGCTGAGCCGATAGCAGGACTGGGTACGATGATGGGGCGAGAGAGGGAAAAAAACCTTCGGGATGGATCGGTAAAAGTGACCTCCCTCAGCACAACGACTTCCTTCCCTTCGCATAGCTCAGGTGACTCCCTTCCCCCCCTTTTTCCCAGAATGAATTCGCCCGACACGACGAATCCTGCCCTCCTGTCTTTCTTTCTCATTGAATGAACCACTGCCTGGGACGCCCCTATGCCTATGAATTCAATGATTCAAGGGCCCCGGAGGAAACTTCGGAAAGAAACCTACTGGTTGGTCTGGTTGTCCCCCGGCGTGCCCGGCGGGCCTCGGTTCAATCTTGCCGATTCACCTAGACATGGCTCAAAACGAAGGGGTAAGGCCAAGTGTTCTTAAAACAAAACTCTCAGTGCACACTTCGAGCACGGTCCTTGCCTTTCCTTCCTTGTCCAGTAAGGTATGAAGCACTAGCTCAACCACAGCTACAACTCTTCTCGAGCAGCACTTATTCCACCTGTAGCACCGCTTACGAGAGCAAGCAAGGGTGAATACTGTGTAACAACGATTTCTTTCGCACTAATAAAAAAGGAAATCTGAAACAGTACTAAATAAATAAGACAGTTGCGAACATGCAAAGAAGAGCTGATTCTTTCACAATCGATTGTGGGCATTCATATAAAATGAGACAAGTGCCTTACTTGGGGATCTTCTTGAAATAAAACATGTCCATTCAATCGGAATGAGAACAGAATACTCATCTTTATTGAGATTCCACGTCCAACATCTGAACGGGGACCTTCTCACCCTGAGCCATGTCTCAAACATATCCTTAGGGTTCCCCATCTCCGGGGTCCAGGGTCAAAGTGAAGAAACCTTCTATTCATTCAAGGGACCCCCATCTCAAGAGCCTAGGGCGTGAAATTCAACTAAGAATCTATCTACTTTCCCCCATGCTCCTCGCCAGCCATCTCCATCGTCCGCGCAGTAGTGAAGTTCCCTCCACTCCACGCCGGCCGGCCGCCATGAGGTTTTCCGAAGCTTTGACCACAAGGAACTTATCTATCTCCTTCTCAACTTGATTGCCTTTTGGGGGATAATAAAAGGACACTCTTTTTCCATTTTTTTTCTCTCAGGGCCCTTATCGGCTTCAATGGCCTTTTCTTGTCACAGATAAACACTTTATGCCCCACTTCCCTGCCAAATTTCCTGCAGCCCTTCTGCATTCCGTGGCTTTATGCCCTTTCTACCTACATCGATAATAGTTCAGCAGGAAACTTAAACAACTCATCATTCATTTCTCGATCAATTTGAAACCTTAGAGTCAAAAAGTCCTTCCATGAATCTAGGGAAGGAAAACCACCTCTGACTTCACCAACTCTCCCTTTCTTTGGTCGAAGGTCAAGATCCTTTTTCCTATCTATTGAAGATGCAAAGAGAGATGCTTCGTCCTCTTCAAGTTGAAGTGCAAGAAGAAATGCGGTAAATAGGAGTTCCATCTACCACACACTCGCCCCACACAGCTAACTTTAGCATCCATACTCAGCTAGGAGGAAGGTGCCGGGGACACTATGAAACACATCACATGTACTTGGTTGACTTCACGTCCCGTCTCACAACCGGGTAAGATCAAATAAACAAACAGCTTGCTATGGCCAATCCCTTTGAGAGGAGTTCATGAGCTTGAACTTCCTTTGTAGCTCCGCTCACAAGGACTTCTTTTCATCCGCAATGAAGCAGTAAGGCCTGATTAAAAAAAAGATCAATCACCCCCTTCCTACTTCAAAGGGAAAGGGGGAATCGCCCTTTCACAGCCGCTCCCACCACCAAATTTTATACCTATCCTTTCGCCTAAGATGATCACGAACGAAGACAGAGAATTGCGTAGATAGGGGGAGGAAACGAACCGGGGCCCCAAACAAACAAAAGGGAATGAGAGAAATGACCGGAACGATTGAGGAAAGAATGAGAATGGCGCCCCTTTCCTTTCGCCCAGGGGGCATCGTCGTCGGGGACACGCTTCGAGGGTTCTTCCAGATCTAGATATAGAGATAGATGATGATAGAGATCTAGATCTTTCTATAGATAGATCCTTTGCAAAATTTCTATTGATTCGCTTTCAAGATCTATGAACAAGAGAGAAAAAAATATCCATGTAAAAAAAGGAGATGAATAGATAGGGCTGAGCCGATAGCAGGACTGGGTACGATGATGGCGAGAGAGGGAAAAAAACCTTCGGGATGGATCGGTAAAAGTGACCTCCGGCTCAGCCCACACTTCCTTCCCTTCGCATAGCTCAGGTGACTCCCTTCCCCCTTCTTTCCCAGAATGAATTCGCCCGACACGACGAATCCTGCCTCCTGTCTTTCTTCTCATTGAATGAACCACTGCCTGGGACGCCTCTATGCCTATGAATCAATGATTCAAGGGCCCCGGGAGGAAACTTCGGAAAGAAAGCCTACGGTTGGTCTGGTTGTCCCCACGGCGGTGACCGGGCGCCTCGGTTCAATCTTGCCGATTCTACCTAGACATGGCTCAAAACGAAGGGGTAAGGCCAAGTGTTCTTAAAAAAAAACTCAGTGCACACTTCGGAGCACGGTCTTTCCGTAGTCCTTTACGGAAAACGAAAGCCCCTTGGCTATACTCACTCTTCACCTCCGGCTGTTCTTTTCTTTGGCTCGGCGGAGCTGAGCTGGGTTCCATTACACTCTGTAGGAAATGCATAGACAGTCCACGCAGCAAACCGAGGCCCTGCGTTGCCTAGATAGTATCCCATGGTGTAGTCATAGTATCCCATGGTGTAGTCGAACCCGTCAACGGTGGAGAGCGTTGAAGCATATTGATATCGTTTATGGAAATAAGGCATGCCAAAAAAATGCATGTTGGGGGTATTCTCTGACATAGATATCATCGGATAGATAGCCCACATGGTGTAGTTATACCCGTTGACGGTGTAGTTGCAGGCCGGAGCATCCCATCACTCTCTTTAACAACGGAGAGCGTTGAAACATATTGATAGCGTTGTGGAAATCAGGCATGCCAGAAAATGCATGTTGGGATATACCCAACTGGGATATCTCTGATCTGACATGGATGAATTCGGCTTTACCAGGGTGGTCCACGGGTGGTACGGCTTTAGGCATGCTGGCCGCCCAGTAAGCCGAAGTGCAAGATGGAAGCGTGGCCGCAAAGGAAGGTCCAAGAAAGAGATCCACGAAGCCACCAAGCCGAAAGACTTAGGCGGTAACTTAGTCGGATAGATTTAGGACTCTGTATTCTTGCCGGACATGGCTTCTCCTTGTAAACCCTAGGCGACCGCCTATATATAGCCGACTTGATGGAGCCTTAGGGGCTACGCACAATCGCGTACTCATTGTAACACGTAACACGCCTATTGCCTTATAACATCACGGAGGATCTCGCCGCTGCCTGATATCTCACTCCCACGATCTACCGCCGGCTAGGGAACCCCCACATCCTGTCAGTGACGCCTATACGACGACAATGCATGCCAAATCCACAAGTTCAAATCCACAAGTTTTTCCAGTGCCAATGCATGCAATCAAGTGAACTAAGCATATCTGGAAAATCTCTTTCCCTGTCTGTTGGCCAAAGCTTTTTCGGTGTCTGCGACATTAAATTCTCTCAGATATTCCGGTCGAAACACCTTCAACACAATGTATGCAAATCTGACCATAACCTCAATGCTTGTGCTCTCTCCCATCCAAACACTCATTAACGGCATCCGCAACTTTACATAGGCAAGCATCCTCAAAAGCTGCAGTGCATTTTCTGCATGGGGGAGAAGAAAATTGTTCGCACAATCTTTTCTCAACGAGAAGTATGAATCACTTCGCTAGTTCTTCCTCTTGCGTCGGAAAATCTTGAGCTCATCCGAAAGCGACACCGGAAAACCCCCTCATGGAAGACTAGATCGGGCTGAAGTAGTCCTTGTAAAGATCATGTGTGCCCTTGATCCTATCACGGGGCACAACTATCCTGCCCTTAATCGAACCCCTGAAGTTGAGAACATTGAAAGGGCATATTTTCTATCCCTTAGTTTTGTGTGTTAGGCAACAACACTAGGATATATCTAAGTGATGTTAAGTGGTGCAGGAGTCAAAAAAAATATTTGCACGTTGCATCGAAACACTTGACAGAAAAAAAAGTCTGCATTTGCTTGCCCAGTCCGGAGTCTCCGGTCCTCAGGGCTCAGGGGCCGGAGTCTCCGGCCTCTCAGGCTTTGACACACTCGACGGCACCTACGGTATAGGGGTCCGGAGTTACCCGGAGTTACCCCGGATCTCCGCCCGACCGGAGTCTCGGCACCTCCGGTCCGGAGTCTCCGCCCCCAGACAAAGTTTTGAAGCGAAGTGACCAAGCGACGGCAGCTGCGGTATAGGGTCCGGAGTGACCCCGGAGTGCCCCCGAGTCTCCGGTCAGCCCGGAGTCTCCGGCCCAAGTGGACAGAAACAGCTAGTTTTTCTGGAAGCTACCTCCATTCACTTGAGGGACCCTTTGCTAGGATTCCCTCCACCTACCTCCACCAGCCAGCCAGCCACTTGAACACATTGAAGAACACCATTGATTGCAAGCTCAAGATTTGATAGATCTCCCAATCCCTCCACCCAAACTCGTTGATACTTGGAGGATTGAAGGAGAAGCCCCGGATCTACATCTTCACCAAGCCGTTCTTCATTTCCCCCTCATTCACTTGAGGGACCCTTTGCTAGGATTTCCATTGGGAAAACCTAGCCTCTTATTGTACTCACTTGATTGTCTTTGTGACAGATTTGTAGCTGTTCGGGAGCCCCCAATCCTCTTGTGGGTTGTGCCCCGGATCGTTGTTGTAAGGGCTCCGGATTCCGCCTTGAAGGATTCCGATAGTGGAAGGTGAACCAAACCTTTGTGGTGCGGTTCATCGGAGAAGAAGGTGCGTCCGCCTTTGTGGCGGTTGAGTTTTGACCTTTGTGGTAGCTCACACCTCTCCAACGAGACGTACTCCCCTAAAAAGGAGGAACTCGGGATTACATCCGTGTCTCCGCGTGCTTTCACTTCGGTTACTTCTATCCTTGTTTATAGTCTTTACTTCGTGTATCTTGTTTAGTTGCTAGCTTGTCATATAGGTAAATTCACCAGTTGCATATCTAGAGAATTTACCTTTTGTGTCAAGCCTAATTTGAAAAAGTACTAAAATTGAAGTAGCACCTATTCACCCCCCCCCCCCTAGGTGTCATACGATCCTTTCAATTGGTATCAGAGCCTCGGCTCTCTTGTTGGGCTTAACCGCCTAAGAGAAGTATGACACGAAGTGATGGTGATCCCGGATGACCAAGCCACTACGGCATCCATGGCCGATCTCAAATCGATGGAGACATCTTTGATATCGTCCATGGATACCAAATTTGCCGAGATGCGTGAGTTGATCACACAACTCGCAAGTGGCAAGGTTCCTAAGGAGACCACCCCACTAGATGACTCCGCTACCTCCCATGACGGTGATACCGAGGAGGGAAAAGGGAAAAGAAAGGGGTTGAAGATAAAGAAACCGACCCTAAGAAATCTTCCACATCTACCACCACTCCCGAAGGTGGGAAGCCGGAGTACCATGGGGTTCCCTTTGTGTACTCTCCCGACCCACCTATCCATCATACTCGCATAAACCCTTTGGGTCCACCTCCTAAACTTAATGCATGCTTTTGCTACTTGGCAACACTTAATGAAATCTCATATCAACAGTTCCTCTATCGAGCTTTGGAGGATCATTCAAGAGGGATACAAGGCCGTGAATCCTAACAACTTGACAAGAAGAGAGGTGGCCGAGAAACAACTCAATGCTTCCGCTCTCCACATGATTGAACTTGCCGTTGGAGAAAGTGGTCTTCATCACATTCAAAACGTCTCCACCGCCAAAGAAGCTTGGGGCCTTGAGGTGGCATTCTTGGAAATGAAAGCATGAAGAGGAATAGATTTGATGCTTTGAACAATGAAGTCGAAGGCTTCTACATGCTTGATAGTGAAACTCATGAAGAGATGTATGCAAGACTCAAGATTCTTGCCAAGCCTTTCAATGTTGGGGCAACCTATGTGGATGATGCTTGGATCAAGAGGAAGTATGTGAATGCACTCATGCCCTTCGAGCCCGTTGACTTGAAGGCCCTTCAAGGAAAATTCAACTACCTTGAGATGACATCCAATGAAGTTATGCAAGAGATGCAAGCCTCCAAGGTTGCCACCAAGAATGCTCTAGACAACCGTGCTAGGGCCATGGGAATGAAGCAAGGTCCCTCTCTTGCTTTGAAGGCCAAGGTTGTGTGCCTTGATGAACATGATGAGTTGAAGCATGCCCGAACAACCTTCCTCCCGATGAACTTGAACAGCCCTCCATGGTCACATAGCTCTTGCAACAAGGACTTTTGGAATGACCCGGCCAAGGCAAAGGCTCAACTTGATCGAACAAACAATCCAAGTGGGAAGAAGGAGTTTGCTAATAGGATAAAGACTTGCTACAATTGTCATAACAAGCATCACTTCATCAAGATTGTCCTTGAGAATAGAGAGCAAAATGGTGGAAGGCTTGTCCTCAAGGGCGAATCAAACATGATACAAAAGAAGCCTTTTGTCAAGAGGAAGCCATTCTTCAAGAAAGCACCAAGAATTGTGTTGTTGACTCAAGAAGAGTATCCTTCCGAGGATTCCGAAGAAGAAGAAGAACCCACTCGTGAGGTGGCCGCTTTGGCCATTGTATCAACTCCACCTCCTTCTCTCTTCGAATCCCCCAATGAGAACCTCTCCATCAACACCGCTCGTTGCCTCATGGCTTCCGTCACCGAGGTATCATCTTCTACTCCCAAGACTATGCATGAAATAGATGATAAAACTAGTCTTGTGATTAAGAAAGAACTTGTTGCTTCCGATACTATTGTGGCTAACTTGCAAGGTGAAGCTAAGGCATATGTTGAGTCTCTCTTGAGACAACTTGATGCGGCCGAAGAAATCCTTGATGACAAGGGAAAAATTGAGAGAGAGGATTCTCTCACCATAGCATCCTTGAATGCTTCCATAGAATCCTTGAATGCTTCTCTTGAAGAAGAGAGTGAATATAGAACCTCTCTTGAGGAAAGAATTGAGTCTCTTGATGATAAAAATGATGAAATAATTGCTAAAATCATTAAGGATAGAGATCATGTCTTTGCTAAATATAAAGTGATTAAAAAGGAGAAAGCCGAGTTTGTGGTTGCTAATGCTAGACTCCTTGAGGATGTGGAGAAACTTAACAAGGCTCACAAGGCCTTGGAAAGTACCCACTCTCTTCTAGTCAAGTCTCATGAGCAACTTCAAACTCAACTTTCTAAATCTAACTCACCTAGCACCTCTACTCCCTCTTGTGATCATGCAAATGTTATTGAGGAAAATGCTAGGTTGAAGGTTGAGCTTGCCAAGGCCACTAGTGCCAAGACCTCTATTCCTAAAGGTAAAGAAAAGGTTGTTGCTCAAATTTTTGAGCAAAAGCCACACAAAGGGAAGGAGGGCCTTGGTTATGTGGCCAAGGCAAAGAAGAAGAAGAGCAACACCAATGCCAAGCCCGCACAAGCCAAGACTCTCCATTGCGGGGTAATGCCACTAGGGGCAAGACCACTCGTAGTGACTTTGCGGGGCATAACAATCCCAACTACATTCTTTATGTTGATTATTATGGGATGTTTATGCAAAATATGTTGGTCCTTATGATGGTTACATTGCTTACTATTTGGGTTCCTAAGACCCTTGTTGCTAACAAAAGAGGACCCATTGAGAAATGGGTACCTAAAACCAAGCAATGATTTCTTGTAGGACTATGCTTCCGGTGGGTCTAAATGGGTGGTTGATAGTGGATGCACTAGTCATATGACCGGAAGCAAGAGATCATGACGGAGTTGGGACCAAATATAAATCAAGCATCCGTCTCCTATGGTGATAAATCAAAAGCGGAGGTAACGGGTCTCGGCAAGGTGGTAGTTGCAAAGGATATCACCCTTGTAAATGTCATGCTTGTCGAGTCCCTCGGTTACAATCTTATGTCCGTTCGTGCACTTAATAAGATGAATTTTGATGTCCATTTTACTATTGATATGGTGGTACTCTTGAGGAGCAAGACTCTAAAGGTCATGTTCGTTGGGTATGTTGAAAATGAGTTGTTCGTGGTGGACTTTTCGGGGTCTACCAACACTCAAGCAATATGCCTATTCGGAAAGGCCGACGTGGGATGGTTGTGGCATCGCCGCTTGTCCCATGTCAACATGAGAACTTTGCAAAGTCTTCACAAGGGTGGCCACATTCTTGGACTAAAAGACAATGTTTCTTTTTCTAGAGATCGTCTTTGTAGGGCTTGTGTTGAAGGAAAGATGCATGATTCTCCCCATCCAAGCAAGACCATCATTTCATCAAAGAGGATATTGGAACTTCTTCATGTTGATCTCTTTGGTGCCGTGCCTCAACCTAGTCTTGGTGGGAAGAAATATTGTTTGGTGATTGTTGATGACTATTCAAGATTTACTTGGGTTTATTTCTTCAAGACGAAGGATGAGACCCAACAAGCCGTCATCGACTTTTCCAATAAGTTCAACGCCAATACAATGTCCCTATTTGGTCATTAGGAGTGATAATGGCTCCGAGTTCAAGAACTACACCTTAAATGAGTTTCTTAGTGAAGAGGGGATTCGTCATCAATATTCCGCTGCATATACCCCTCAACAAAATGGTGTAGCCGAAAGGAAGAACCGGACTCTCATGGATATGGCAAGGTCTATGTTGGCGGAGTTTAAGTCTCCGCTATTCTTATGGGCCGAGGCTATCTCCACGGCGTGTCATTCATCTAACCGGCTATTCTTTCGTGTTGGCAAGAAGTTTACATCTTATGAGATGCTCACCGGCAACAAGCCCAATGTCTCCTACTACCGAGTATTTGGTTGTAAGTGTTTCTATAAGAACAAAAGTGTTCGTTTGTCTAAATTTGAATCTAAAGCTTTAGAGGGTGTTTTTGTTGGGTACGGTGCCGAATCTCACACCTATAGAGTCTATGACAAAACCGTTGGGAAAGTCATAGAATCTTGTGATGTGAGGTTCGATGAGAATGACGGCTCCCAAGTGGCGCAATTTCATGTTTGTGATGTAGATAATGAAGAGCCTCAAGATGCTATAAGAAGAATGGGCATTGGTTTCCATCGTCCCGTTGAGATTCATTACGAGTCTCCTCAAGCAAGTCCAAGCTCCATTCAAGTGGAGGCCTCTTCATCACAAGTTGAAACGGCGCCTATCATGGAAGCAAATGATGCACCACCCAAGAACAAGTTCAAGACCCTCCTCATGTTGACCAAGTTGCTATGCAAGAACCAAGTTCTCCTATTGTTGATGCTAGCCAAGGTCATGACCAAGATCAACCCTCTCCTTCATTGTTGAAGATGTGCTTCAAGATGATCAAGGTCAACATTCCGGTCAAGACGGGGACTCAAATGATCAAGATGATCAAGAGATACCTCCAAGATGCAATGAGATATCGAAGCCCGTCGTAAAGCAAGAGTTGTAAAGACTTTGAATAAAGAGTCACCGTCTAGAAAACATCCTTGGTGACCACAAGAAGGTGTTACCACAAGAAGGCAATTGGCAAACTTTAGTGAACATCAAGCTCATATTTCCATGGTGGAACCAAAGAAAGTGTTTGAAGCTCTTGAAGATCCGGATTGGTTAGAAGCTATGCATGATGAACTCAATAACTTCAAGCGCAACAAAGTGTGGAATCTAGTTGAGAAGCCAAAAGATTGCCGCAATGTTATAGGCACAAAGTGGATTTCAAGAACAAGCAAGATGAGCATGGAATGGTTGTGAGGAACAAGGCAAGATTGGTTGCACAAGGGTACTCTCAAGTTGAAGGCATTGATTTTGGAGAGACTTATGCACCCGTGGCTCGCCTTGAGTCCATCCGTATCCTTCTTGCATATGCATCACATCATAACTTTAAATTGCAACAAATGGATGTGAAAAGTGCCTTTCTTAATGGTCCTTTAAAGGAGTTGGTATATGTTAAGCAACCACCGGGTTTCGAGGACCCTAAATTCCCTAACCATGTCTACAAGCTTGATAAGGCGCTCTATGGTCTCAAACAAGCACCTCGTGCTTGGTATGAGCACCTAAGAGAGCTATTGCTAGACCGTGGATTTGAATTGGGGCAAATCGATCCCACTCTCTTTACCAAGAGGGTCAAAGGGGAGCTTTTCATATGCCAACTTTATGTTGATGATATTATATTTGGCTCATCTAACAAAGCTTTCAATGATGAATTTTCAAAGCTTATGACCGATAGGTTCGAGATGTCTATGATGGGCGAATTGAAGTTCTTTCTCGGTTTTGAGATCAAGCAATTGAATGAAGGGACTTTCATCTCTCAAACCAAATATACCCAAGACATGCTCAAGAGGTTCAATATGCACAATGCTAAGGGAAGCGGTTTCCCATGGACACCAAATGCCATCTTGAACTTAACCCGACGGTATCGATGTTTGCAAAAACTTTATCGCTCTATGATTGGTTCTTTGCTTTATCTTTGTGCATCTAGACCCGATATTGTGTTGAGTGTAGGGGTGTGTGCAAGGTATCAAGCCGCTCCTAAAGAAAGCCACATGGTGGCGGTCAATAGAATCCTTCGATATTTGGTTGATACCCCAAGGTTTGGTTTGTGGTACCCAAAGGGCACTAATTTCTCTCTTGCCGGGTACACGGATTCGGATTGGGCCGGTTGCAAGGATGATAGGAAATCAACTTCCGGGGCATGCCAATTTCTTGGTAGGTCCTTGGTGAGTTGGTCTTCTAAGAAGCAAAATTGCATATCTCTATCTCCGCCGAAGCCGAGTATGTGGCGGCCGCTAGTGCATGCACTCAATTGTTATGGATGAGGCAAACTTTAAAGGAATACGGTGTCAATTGTGACAAAGTGCCTCTTTTATGTGACAATGAAAGTGCTATCAAGATTGGCCACAATCCGGTGCAACACTCAAGAACGAAGCATATTGAGATTCGTCATCATTTTATTCGGGATCATATTGCTCGTGGTGATATTGAGCTTGGCTATATTCCAACCAAAGATCAACTTGCCGACATATTCACGAAGCCACTTGATGAAGCAAGATTCACCTTCTTGAGGCATGAGCTAAATATCGTGGATTCTAGGAGCTTGACTTGACCATCTTGCATACACACCTATTTTGACTATTATTTGGTTTAGGTGTAGGCATGGACATAGGGGGAGTGCGGTCCTAATCCATTGGACTATCCCTCCCCCCATTATGCCGATAGTAAGACCTCATTTTGTCTCTATATTTTCATTTCATGAATTGTGAGCTTAAATGACGAGTAGTGGCCGTGAACCCAAGATACATCTTCGCGGTGTCACACCACACACTCATACATGGTGGCCTAGGCCACCGCCCTCCTCTTTGTGAGGAGTTGGATCTCATTTGGGCTTATTGGATTTATTTGGGTTTTCTAGACCTTTTATTTTGTCTTTTGGAGAAACACCATCAGTGACATTGTTCTCATCCTAAGCCTTTCCTACCTAAAAACATGCTCCTCTTGCAACATACATTCTCCCACAAAATTCTGGCAGTTTTGGAGCATTTGGGTCCGGCGACTCCGGTGTGCAACACCGGAGACTCCGGTCTGTCCAGAGTCTCCGCCCTAAACCTGGAAAACTCCGGCTCAGGCCGGAGACTCCGGTGTTTAGGCCGAAGACTCTGGACCCGGTCGTATCGCCGGGTTCCTTAAGGGCTCGGGGTGGGGAGTTGTTTCACAACTTCCCCCACACCCCCGACCCCAATACACTCCCCAGTCGCCGCCGTCGCTCCAAGATCGCCTCCGGCCGCTCCCCGCCACCGGAATCCGCCGTGCCATCGGCTCCTCCACCTCCCAAGTGTCGGGGATCTTCCTTCCCTCCCTTTGAATCTCACCATGAAGGACACGGGTACCACTCTCTCTCTCTACCTCGAGGATTCTTCCTAGATCTAGTTTTGAGAGTAGTTCTTGTTGAAATTCTTGGTGTAGAACCTTTAGGATGGCAATGTACTCTCTAGGAAATTGTTGGTGTCGATTTTTCATTCAGATGTGACCTAGGTTGGAAGTTCCTGTCTCAGGCCGGAGATTCCGGTCCCCCTGACCGGAGACTCCAGTGTGGCCGGAGATTCCGCCCCCCGAGACCGGAGACTCCGGTCCAGATCGTCTCTGAAGAAAATTTCTCTCCAACTGTTTCTCTCTTTTGATTCCATGGACATGTATGCTTATCTCAATGCTACCTATCTACTCCTGTTTCACAGCTAACAAAAGGTACCCCGGTGCTTCATCCTCATCCTCGAATATCAAGAAGTCGAAGAAGAAGAAGCTTCAAGGTAGAGACTACTTGGTCTATGATGCAGAACAAGACAAGCATGTGCAGCGTGGTGACCTAAAGAAGCAAAAGGCTGCCGAGGCTACTCGGGCTAGGCAAGAGGCTAACCTCCTTCGAGAAGAAAGGGCCAAGAAGGATAAGTTTGACAACATCACCACTTTGAAGGACTTGAACAAGGAGGAGTTCCGATCCATGAGGGCACAAAATTTCTATGACATGCCCAACAATTCAACCGATGGTCACTTTTGGAGAAGGGAGCAAGAGCTCATTATGAAGGAACTCTATGCAAATTTGGACCCAAAAGCCCTTGTGTGTCCACAAAAACCTTTGCAGTTTGAAGTGTTGGCCAAGAAGGACTACTTTAAGGACGCAATTTGGGTTGCTAGAAAGATTGGTTTTGAGCACCTCATTTCCCTCCAACAAGATTATGATATTGAGATGGTGCAACAGTTTTTTGCCACTCTTGTGCTTGGAGATGAGGAGGACACCAAAATGACTTGGATGACGGGGCCTCTCAAAGTTAGTGCACACTTTTCAGAATTTGGAGAAGCTTTGGGATATGTGTTCAAAGGTGTGAACATTTCCGTTGGTCGAAGAATGCATGTTGAAGGAGTGGCCTATGATAAGAAGCTTCTTGCCCCTCTTGCCGCTAAAGACGAAAAATTGCCACCACCAAAGGTCTCAAGCCCATCTACAACATTTTGATTTGCATGTTTCGTTGGAGCATTGCACCTCAAGCCGGGAATACGGATGCTATCCGTGGAGCTCTTGTCAACCTCATGCATCATTGCCACACGACATACCTTGCCGGTCCGGATTGCCAAGGGTTGAGATTGATGTCATGGACTATATCCGGTGTGAGATCATCATTGCTATTTATGAGAGGAAGAATCCTATGTATACTCCCTATGTCATGAAGCTCATCCTCAAAAAGATTCCCAAACTTGATCAATCCCGTTTCAAGAAACACACCTATGGTTACCTTCAAGTGCTCGCCCATCATCTTGCTCAAGCCACTTATCAAGAGGTAGAGGCGCAAGAAGCGCCTAGGGCAAGAAGGAAAAATGCCACTCCACCCTCTTGGGCTCATGGTGCAAGGAAAGAATCAACAATGAGATGAAGAATGTTTCGTGGTGGAAAAGGGCTATGATGTGCATGGGTGTTGCGGTGCACAAGGAAAACCATCAAACCTATGTTACCAACAAGATCTTGTCCAACCAAGCCCATATGATGAAGGAATTGCGCAAAATCAACAATGGTGGCACCACTCCTCCTCGCCAAGAAGGTGATCCCGAAACTCCGCCATCCGCAGCAACTATCCCTCTTGAGGAGTGGAATGTGGATATCTTTCCTTGGAATGATTATGATGATGTGACCACCATGCCTTCCTCTTCTCGCAACACCGGAAAGGCTCCTATGCGTGCTCAAGAAGAAAGTGATGATGAAGAAGAAAGTGATGATGAAGAAGAAAGTGATGAGGGTGAAGCAAGTGGTGAAGCAAGCGGTGAAGCTAGTGCTAAAGCAAGTGGTGATGACGACTATGATGAAGACGACGAGTGATCGCCTTGGGTTTCGTTAGCATCGCTCTTTTCCCTTTTGGCGTTTCGATGCCAAAGGGGGAGAAGTAGTTCTACTAGGTTCTCTCGTGGGATTTGCATGGGTCAGACACAAGCATGCTCGTTTATCATTTCTTTGAAGCTTGTGTCCCTTTATCTTTGTTGTTGAACTTATTTGCTTTTTATTCGTATGAGACTATGTTTTATTCCGTCTGTGTGGGACTTATGGATATTTCATTCTATCTATGGTTGAGATGGTATCTATCTTTGTGATATATTTTTGTGCATTGGTTTTATTCTACAATATTATGCACAAGGTATGTTCCCTTTCCTCTCAAACCATTATCTTGATATGTCCTTGTATTTATGAAATTTATCATGTTCAATATTTCTTGTGAGTTGTCTCTCCTCTACATGTTGAGCATTTGTATTCAAATGCAAACTACTTGTATGCACACATGTAGGGGAGCCTCTCGAATCCTTTGTGGAACATGTCGATATTTGTTGTGTGCTTTATTGCAAATCCGAGTGTTGTCATCTAACACCAAAAAGGGGGAGATTGAAAGGGCATATTTTCTATCCCTTAGTTTTTGTGTGTTAGGCAACAACACTAGGATATATCTAAGTGATGTTAAGTGGTGCAGGAGTCAAAAGAAATATTTGCACGTTGCATCGAAACACTTGACAGGAAAACGAAGTCTGCATTTGCTTGCCCAGTCCGGAGTCTCCGGCCCTCAGGGGCTCAGGGGCCGGAGTCTCCGGCCTCTCAGCTTTGACACACTCGACGGCAGCTACGGTATAGGGTCCGGAGTTACCCCGGAGTAACCCCGGAGTCTCCGCCCCCAGACAAAGTTTTGAAGCGAAGTGACCAAGCGACGACAACTGCGGTATAGGGTCCGGAGTGACCCCGGAGTCTCCGGTCAGCCTGGAGTCTCCGGACTTCCAGTCCGGAGTCTCCGGCCCAAGTGGACAGAAATGGCTAGTTTTTCTGGAGGGGTATAAATACCCCTCCACCTACCTCCAGCCAGCCAGCTTGAACACATTGAAGAACACCATTGATTGCAAGCTCAAGATTTGATAGATCTCCCAATCCCTCCACCCACACTCGTTGATACTTGGAGGATTGAAGGAGAAGCCCCGGATCTACATCTTCACCAAGCCGTTCTTCATTTCCCCCTCATTCACTTGAGGGACCATTTGCTAGGATTTCCATTGGGAAAACCTAGCCTCTTATTGTACTCACTTGATTGTCTTTGTGACATATTTGTAGCTATTCGGGAGCCCCCAATCCTCTTGTGGGTTGTGCCCGGATCGTTGTTGTAAGGG
Source organism: Poa pratensis (assembly GCA_947311845.1). Lineage (NCBI taxonomy): Eukaryota > Viridiplantae > Streptophyta > Magnoliopsida > Poales > Poaceae > Poa > Poa pratensis. The sequence goes on along the minus strand of CAMZMU010000076.1, from coordinate 16,563,015 downwards.
CTCCGGATTCCGCCTTGAAGGATTCCGATAGTGGAAGGTGAACCAAACCTTTGTGGTGCGGTTCATCGGAGAAGAAGGTGCGTCCGCCTTTGTGGCGGTTGAGTTTTGACCTTTGTGGTAGCTCACACCTTTCCAACGAGACGTACTCCCCTAAAAAGGAGGAACTCGGGATTACATCCGTGTCTCCGCGTGCTTTCACTTCGGTTACTTCTATCCATGTTTATAGTCTTTACTTCATGTATCTTGCTTAGTTGCTAGCTTGTCATATAGGTAAATTCACCATAGTTGCATATCTAGAGAATTTACCTTTTGTGTCAAGCCTAAATTTAAAAAGTACTAAAATTGAAGTAGCACCTATTCACCCCCCCCCCCCTCTAGGTGTCATACGATCCTTTCAAACATGCTCCTCCTTCTTTACTTCTTCAAGGATGCTCATCATCACGGCTATCTCCGCATCCTCGTCGTCGTCAAGCTCGCAATCTTTCTCATCCTCGACGAACTCTTTGTATATGACCTCATCTACTTCCTCGTTATCATACTTATCATCCGACAAGCCATGCCTAGAATGAGCTAAAACAATCAAAACCAACTCCGGTAATTTCACAAACACATGACGAGCGAGTTGTATGTCCGGCAGTGTAAAACGTACCGGGGGCACGTCCGAGGGTGGCGGAGATCGTGTTCGGCGTGGCGGCAAAGTACGCGGAGTGTTTGGCTCGGGCCACTGTAGGTTCGGGGCGGAACTAGGATGGAAACCGGCGGAGGTCGAAAGGGCCGGCGCAGGCGAGAAAATGGCAGGAAGTCAGAGTCCGCGAGGTTTTGGTATAGGCTAGGTATGAGGGTTTTCGGACATGCCAAATGTTTGGGCTGAGTTTGGAAGCTTTGGTTGGGTGGTAAACTTAATGTTGCAACATCTTACATATAAAAATATAGTGACTTATATACATAGTGGATAATGTGGATGGACCTTCTAATCTCCATCCAGTCAAATTTCTCCATATCCAAACCCTAATAGATGAATTTCCCACTAGTTTGCGGGAAGAGCTTCACGTGACGACAACATCGAACACCGTGATCAGCAAGAGCGGCGTTGTCACCGGCACCGGTCTGGGCCCTGCTGGCGCTATAGCTGTGCACGAGTATGCACTACACCATGACACCACATTCCCTACCCTATAATCGGTAGGGAAAACGGCTTCCGCCGACAGAAAGTCGGTCGGGGATCAATATTGCCGACCGACCTTGTCGGTCACCGTAAGTCCAGTCGGAAAACCCATTCCCGACCGACAAATTTTTGCCGACCGACAGTTGGATGGCTATTGAAAAGCTTTCCCGACCGACATTTCTTTCCCGACCGACGTTTCTTTCCCGACCGACATTTTACGCCGACCAACTGTTGGACGTTGCTTGTTTTGCCGACCGACAATCAAACGGTACTTTGTTCTATAGGATAAATTTTAATTTAGCATCCACCTTAATTATTACCAACAATAACATCGAACACATAAATTAATTAAGTTGCAATAACGACACTGGACCAAACAATATAGATGCTCACAAGTGCAATCCAACTTTAATTTAGCATCCAAGAGTATAGAACATTGTGGCCATTACACCAGATAGGTTTTACACAACAAAATGATTCATGATGCTCCATTATACCATCACGTTGATAATACACAGTAGATAGGTTTACACAACAATAGCTATAAAACACTAAATAGCCAGGTGCAGATCGCCAGCTCCAGGTTCCTCGTCCTCTTGAGTGTCTCTCCTACAAAGGGTAAGCAAGTACATTACTTTCATGCATTCATAGAGACATGAATACTTGACACTTCATAGTTCATCAGTACATGCAACTGTAGTTGAACTATACTAGAACTTTCTATACATGGCTGCAGTAGATTGCTAGCATGCATGTGTTCCAAGTAATATCACATATATTTAAGTTGGTGATGCATACTACAGTTTGTAAGTTCAGAGACAGAACTTTGCTACAAACAGGTGTGAAAAAACATCATGAATGTAATCTTATGGGTCAGTTTTGGCCAGTACTTGCTACAAACAGAATGCAGCATATTATCAATGTACAAACTTCGAACTCTTATATTATATAAATAGCATATGAAAAGAGTAAAACTGCACCGTTGCAGAACCAGTTTGTTGTTGTTTAGACAGGAAAACTCCAGAGAGAAAACACAGCTCAGCGCAAGACGAGCAACAGCTTTGAGGTTTCAGTTGCAAGACGAACACAGTTGCAAGACGAACAACAACTTCAGATATGACTTCTATTCATGAATTAAATTCGAGCTACTTCGGTGAAATGAACTTAGTGAACTCAAATTCTGATTAAAGTTGATGCTAGCTTATACGATGTGATGTAGCCAGACTGAATCGTAACAACACGTTGAATCATTAGTAATGCATGAATTAATATGAGTTAGCCACTTCAAATACACTTGGTGCATGTTGGTTCTTAATACATTAGTAATGCATGAATTAGTATCTAAATCATTCTGTTTAGCTGCTGGCGAATTAAAAAAAGTGATTCCAATTTTCAAAGTTGCAGGTACAAGAGTGGATGATCTTTGCTTACATCTCAGATGGCACATCAGGAGTTTTGCTCTTTTATTGCCAGAAAATTACAGTTGCTCAGAAAGAAGAAAATATAACATGATCCTAATATTATCACGAGGTTAACAAGATGTGCATACCTCAGTGATGAAATCACATTTTTCGTCCCTAAGCGTTAGTACCTCTACATCTCCATCATCATACGCAACCTAAGCTCAAAAAAGTACAGGTATTTTAAATTAACACAAGTTCTTCATGCAAACCAAATAGCCACTGCAGAGGGTAGATAAAACAGTGGACAGACCTTGTCCCTTTCTGAATGAGTATCGAAGGAGTCAAGTGTCAACAACACCCTTGTAATACCTGAAAATAGAAAACGAAGGCGCAAACAACAAAAATAAAACATGCAGACAACCACATCAATGACAAGCCAAAAAAGTTGGAAGTTAAAACAGCAAAGCGGACTTTGAAATCTGAGTGTGGATATATATGTCTATATCAAGAGACAGAACTTTGCTACAAACTGGTGTGACAAAAACATCATGAATGTAATCTTATGGGTCAGTTTTGGCCAGTACTTGTGCATCAGGAATTTTCTTCAGTTTACATAAGCAAGCAAGGATCACAACAGGTGCAGATTACAACCATAAGGAAATACGTAGAAGCTTCGAGGAAGAACTCACCAGCAAGTGGGGGAGAGAGTGATTATTTGCAAGCCGTAAGTTCAGATGGAGAACATTGTGTTTCGAAATGAAAGCATTATCTGCACGGAGTGAATTAACACTTAGCAATTTCATGGATATGCAAAAACTATATATGTAACATATGTCTGTAATAACACACACGTGTAACAAGTGGGCTGCTGACAAACCTTCTAGTAACCAAGTGACAAGTTGTTATATTGATTCAAGAAACAGTGTACAAATTGGTCAGCAATTCAACCTTAAGAAAAGATACATTCAAGAGGGTACTTTAGAATGTCTTAAAATATTTTGAAGCTCTTTCCTTTGGTACAGTTTCACAACGAAGAACACAAGCATTCATCGCAACATGAATGAAAAAAGTGCAGTAGCCTCTCTCAGCCTCGGTAGGATGGAACAACACGAAGGTGTTGCATACATATATACCTTGTGACAACCACGATTGTGGTGGGTGCCTGCCGCGTCCAGCTGCAGGTCCCTAGGACGGACGGCGTCTCCTTGCCAGCATGTAGCAGTAGCAGGGGGACTTGATCTCCTCGCTTGCTTATCTGCAGGGCAGGCCATGAGGAAGATGTAATGGATGTGTGGCTGAGATGGGGAGGTTGCGGTGGTGGTTGACCAAGATTGGTGGTAGTGGAGAGATGAGGCGGTGAGAGAGGTAGCACGTACGTGCGTAGCAGGAGGTCGACGGCTGCGTGGTGGAGTTGTAGTTGGACGGAGTTGCTGTGGCCGACAGCATTAGCAGGGGAGGACGCCGTCAGCCGTCCATTCCTCCCGCCGGCACATTGCTGCATCGTCGTGGTCTCCCGGCACCTTCGCGCCGCCGCCTTGTGCTGCCCGCGAGGCCTCGCCGGAGAGAGGCGCGGCCGGCGGCGGGAGGAGGGTTTGGTGGCGGCGGATCTGGATCGGGCTGGGAGAAGAAAGAATCGAATCTTAACGAGAAAAGAATCCTAAATTCAGGAGGGGGAGAAAAGGATGCGTTTTTAGCACGAGGGAGGAGAAGAGAGACCGACCTCGCAGTAGCATCAGGTTGGCGATGACTCCGGCAACAGGTAGTAGATGCTTGGCGCCGTCGATGATTACAGACCTCGCAGACCGCAGCGCGATGGTAGGCGGAGGTAGGACGCGCCAGGCCGAAGCTCGCGTGGAGCGCGGATGCGTCGGAGCGCGGAGGCGGATCTGGAGCGTGGAGGCGGGCCAGGCGGCGGAGCACAGAGGCGGCGGGTCCATCTCCTATGTGTGGTCGATGCGAAATGGGGATAGGGTTAAGGTTCTATCGATTTGGGCTTGGCGGCGGCAAAATTTTGGGCTAAAATGTTTTGCGCTCTTCTTCAGTTTGCCGCGCGCGCTAGGCAGGCCCAGTTAGCGACCCTCCATCGGTCGGGATTATTCGCCGACCGACTGTAGGATGGGATTTGCAGTATCCCCGACCGATGATTTGACGCTATAGGATACAGTTTTTCCCGACCGACGGTCTGACGTTACATGGTATCATTGCCGACCAACAGTCTGATAGTATTTTTCCCGACCGACTGTCTGTCGCCAAACCTGACTTTTCCCGACCCACGTCGGTAGGGAATGTGGTGTCGTGGTGTAGTGATGTGAGCGAAACGACGTGTACATATATGGGTATTTTCTAACAGTGTCATAGACAAGAATGACCATGTCCCGGCCGGTTTGAAAATAGTTATCTTCCAGAAGTAATAATGGCCATCCGATATTGTTAGAGGAATGGCCTATGGCCTGAGAAATAGTGGAACCAAATTATCAACCACAAATATTTTTCACCAGAGATTTATTTTTCCTGACGTAGCCAAACTAAAATGATTTGTGTAAAAGGAACGCAGGACGCTGAACACGTTCCTTTATAGCGGGGAGAACAAGTTCAATATTGCGACAGGACGACGCACGTGGAAAAAATGCTCACTCTTTTGCCTCCGGGTGTCAACGGGTCGCCGTCGGCCAGTCAGTCTGGCTGTAGTCGCCTCTATTATTTTCCGTTTAGCTTGTGATTGTCCGTGCCCGTCAAGAAATTCCCGACCTCCTTTCCAACAAGCCGTAGCCCCATCATCCGTGCCGTGGCCGCCAAGGCGTCATGAAACGCCGGCGACACCTACGACTATCAAGCGGAACTCAATCTGAACTATTTATACCGCTCTCCACTCGCTCAAAAAGAACACAACTCCAGAGTCCACACTCACGAAAAGACACTAACAAGTACTCAATCCGTTCCACAATATAAGATGTTCTGCTAGCTCACATGTTGGGTAGGTGCAAACCCAAATGAGTGTACACACACTAAAACATGTCCACATACATCTATATACATGTGATGTGGACAAAATCTAAAACATCTTATATTTAGGAACGGAGGGAGTAGCAACAACTAATGGTGGTCGGGTTAGCAACAATTGCATTCCTCATAGGTGAGGCGGCGGCTTCTTGTCACCATGGAGCCTAGCTGCTCTGCCGTCCGGCTAGTACCCTGCTCGTCCTGTGGGCGGCGGCTTTCCGCATCCTGGAGGAGATGGACGACGTCGGGGAACCACCCTAGCTTACGTACGAACTACGCAGTTGGCTTGATTCCTGGACGAATGTATGTGCGTGCGTACGTCGTCAAGCTTCACAGGACTGAAAAAAAAAGTGAGTTCCTTGGTCTGAGTTTTTGCTTCTGTTAATGCTGTCTAAGAAAAAAGATGTGAGTGTTTACTATTCCATTTTGTATATCACATAAAAATTTATAATCCCCCCCAATGCTCAGCCCTCTAAGGCTATTTCAACAATTGGTTATAGTATTTCTATGTGCCATCTAAAACTATTGGACACCGATTCAGCACTTCTGGCGGCCAGACGGTGATTTAATCATCGGCCATAACCTAACAAAAGAACAATAGTACATCATTAATTGTGCCGCATACGAATGCATTGTGTTCCGCAAATTAAGAGCTAATCAGAACGGACACGACCAATGGACTCTTCAACACAACACATGTACTTATATTAACCAATTAAGAAAACACCAATGCCTCCTACATAAACAAACATAATAGATGTCACGAAACAAGCTAAAATGCATCACACAGTAATCGACCAAGAAAACATGAACTCTAGCCTCGCAAATCATCATTGGCTTACAGATCGATAAACCAGACATCCATGGTGGTTTAAGAATCAATCATTGGCTTGTTGATTCCTTTCCAAATTAAACTTCATACAATTCACAATAATAGGATCTAGTCCCAAATCTAGCTTGCATGCAATCCTAGTCTACACAAACGGAATAAAGAACCCTAGATGATAACTAATCTACCCCAAACAATATTTAAAAAATTGGGTCTGGGCATTACTTACCGTCATTGTCGCCGCTGTATGAGGATGCGCTGCCGCAATAGAGGACAAAGTCGCCCCGTCACCGCTGTCATAGAGGAGGGATTTGACATTGTTGCGTCACGAGGTGGGGTAGTCTTCAATGGAGGGAGACAAGATGGTAAGAGAGGATAGGAGAGTGAGAAGGTAGGAGCGAGGAGTAGGTGATGCGGTAATAAATGACACATGTTCCCGAAGGGACGATCCTCTCTAGCCCGTCTCCATCAGAGGATAGGAGAGTGAGAAGGTAGGAGCGAGGGAGTAGGTGATGCGGTAATAAATGACACATGTTCCCGAAGGACGATCCTCTCTAGCCCGTCTCCACTCAATCATCTGCCGACCTTGTGCCTGTTCGGACCTGGCTTGTTGGAAACGGCCAAATCAAAATTACCTCGCAGGCATAGCTCATGGTGCTTTAAGCTGCATGTCAACCGGCCCAATCGAGGTCTCATACATGCATCATAACATGGGTGGAGCTATGAAGAAGTCAAGGGGGCCACCGCCCCCCCCAGCCTAATTTTTTTTAGCTTTAATATCCTGCATAATCAAGTTTTAAATACGTAAAAATGTGGATAATTGCCCCCCAGCCAGTCCGTCTTGCACATGCAGAAGGAGCGCCCCCCCCCCCCCCCCCCCCCCTCCCCATGGAATCGTAGAATCTCATCTAGCTCCACCACTACATCATAACACCAAAGACTGCAATTGGTGGGCATGATTGGGGTTCATGCAGGTTATTACACCTGACACTAGGGCTTCTAGTGTTTAATACACATCCATATCCAAGTATGGGTTTTCTCTTGATTAGACAGAAGGATTGAGACATATCCTCTATTACATATTGAACCTCTATTTTAGACCAATGTAGAGACACATATTTAGCAGTGGAGATAGTTTTTTTTCCTCTAAACCATACGTGGAGCACCAGGACCAATTTGCAATGTTCTGAGCTGCTTTTGATTTCGTATGCTCGTTGACTAACATTTTCTGTCGCAATTTTCACTCGTTTAAGGTGAATATACCATATGGAACAGATGCAAGAAGCCCTCATACCATCCTTACCAGGAGAATTGTTGTTCTTCCTTCATTGTAAATAGGTAAACTGTAACACCCTATTATTGTGCGTACGCACCGGGGTTACAAACACTTCGAATTTCAGCTCATACAAATGTCTAAATGCATTTTAACAAATGAACACATCTTTAAAGCTTCATAAAACCTTTTTTTTAATTTTCCTATTACGGTTTTGTCTGTATGCCTATCGAGTGGACGTCCCTACCGCAAACCAATGCTATAGGGGAAATCATGAGAACATTGCATCGATCAGATTTATTGGCTTGTTGTGTGGTGCTTGTTGTAAACATGGTGTACGATGACTTAGAGAATATTGCCTAAACAGTTCGATAACTATTGCCTTCACACTGTCGTAATTCAACTTACTACCTTGCATGAATCATTACCATTTACTTTGTTGTACTTTTTATCAACTTTTTTTGTTTGATGACTGCGAGATTGCATTGTATCGCAAGTATTTGTGCGATGCTATTTGCAATAGCTCAGGCTCAGGTTTTCCACCTAGAAAGTATTGTCACCTGTTTCTAAGCATTGACATTGCAAATTGCATGTATTGCAGTTTGCCACTTATGGGGTTTTGTCCCTGTGCTTTTGGGTTATTTGCCTACATCGTTACAAAGTATGTAGTGGTTATTTTCTACATTTGAGACTTAAAGGTTGTATCATAGGTCCTTTGTGTTCCTGTTTATTGTTTCAAGCTATATGGTTTTATTTATGAGAAACCTAACCTCTGAGGATAGACCATTGCCATTTATTTGAGTCAGCTGCTAATTAGAATTTTATGCTATAGAATTGAGAATATGTACACAATTTTTTCACTTCCAATTTATGCTAATAATGAGTTGCAATTTTTCTGTATAATAATTGCAACATTTAAGCTTTATGCAGTGCCATGGTATGTTTTTTTTAGTTTATGGTTCTTACAAAAAATGGTGTTATTTATGATTTGAATGCACAACTAGTGGTTCCTCCTTTTCCTTTTTTTCTTTTTGGCTAAAAATGGTGTTGTTTACATTCATATTCGGTCACTAGTGTTTCATGGGCTTTGTACCTATGATGAGTTGCAAACTTTATTTTCTACATCGTTTGACCAGTCTTGTGAGAAACTTCTGCAGCGTAAGCGTAACGCTACCCTACTTCTAAATTTGCTGCAATTTAGTGATCTTTTTTGTTGTACGATTCAGAGTTGCTGTATTTGTTTTGAGATTCTAGAGTCCTGCCTATGAAAAGTTGAAATTATTGCCGACATCGTCTGATAATATTTTATGATATAATTCCAACATCTGAGGCTTTGGCGGTACCATACGTCTTCTATCTCTTGTTTACCGTTTGTAGTTATGAATTGTACTGTCTACTTTTGATTTAGTACTAGTTAATATGATTTCTACCTACGACGAGTTTCAAATTGTGTTGCCTACATTGTTTTACATTTCCTTTAGTTCAGATATGTCTTTTCTATTCTGGAGTTGTGATGATGATGAGTTGAAGTTATTGGCTACATTTTTTTACATTTATCTTTTTTTTTTGTAATAATTGTAACGACTGAGGCCTCCGTGTTATCGCTCGCCACCTTTGCCAGCTATACAGCCGCGTATAGATGAATCTCGTCTGACAAGGGTATTGCTTTGTAAGGTGCCTCCAAGGAGAACGCATGGAAATCTCCACGGCCACCCTTGATGGAAGCAGCCAGAAGCTTGAGCTTTCCCTCAAATGCTTTAAAGAACCCGTTATAACAGGAGATAACCCGGAGCGTATGGCTCCAAGGAGGGAACCATGTCTGTGGGCACCGTTATCGCCACGCAAGGTGGAGGTGGGTTTTCACCCATGCTCTTGGATCGGATGCCATCCCAACTGAGTTGCCGCTCGACATGTTGCTGCCATCATCAACACTTCAGCTCTATTGCCTACATTGTTTGACCTCTCTTGTGAGAAACTTCCGCAACCTTGAGGATGGAACATTGCCAATGTTCTGTAATTTAGTACTCCCTCCGTATCAAAATATAAGACTTTCTAGCTACTTTTCACACACATGTATCTAGACATGTTTTAGTGCAAGGTTCATGTGAATCTTGTACTAAAACATGTCTAAATACATGTGTGTGGAAAGTAGCTATAAAGTCTTATATTTTGATACGGGGAGTAGTTTATTCTATACACATGTTTTACCCACACAAACTTTATATTTTGTTATGTTGAGTAGTGTGGTTCGTCAGGTCAAAGTTGCGGATTTCGTTATTCCTGTACACTGAATGATGTTGTGAATTTGGATTTGTGTGAGAGGATCCAAGTTTGCGACCTATTGTCACACACTCACACCCTTTGCTTGTGTAGCTCGTTTAGTTTGTGGTGGTGGTATGACACAATTCCGAACCAGCCCAAAACCCTGTGAGTAAGGATGGCCAAAAAACGTGTTGTTGCCGAATACCACGCAGCCCTGTCGACAAGATAAAATCCTGGGAACCCAAAGAGAGCCTTACAAGAAAACAAGTCATGATAAGAGGATAAGCCGACGTGTCGCCTCTTCCCTTCCTCCTGCTGGACTACTGCTGCCTAATCTATCAAACGATTCGCGCATCCCACCTGATCCACCTTCCTCTCTCCCTTCACCGCCCACCAGTGAGCTAAACATCGGAAAGAGATGAGGGCAGCATCGTCTCCCGTCCGGCCATGCTCGCCGCCCCATCAGCAGCGGCCGTCGCGAAGCCGCTGCCGGCGCCCGGTCCAGCACGGCGCTCCACGCCACGACAGCCGCGGCATCAGCCAGCGCGAGCAGCAGGCGCGACGTCCTGGCCGGCACGGGCCTGGGCGCGGCGCTGCTGCTGGCGCTTTCGCCGTGCGTCGGCGCGGCGCGCGCGGCCGCGGACGTGGAGTACGTGAGCGAGACGAAGGAGGTGATCGGGAAGGTGCGGTCGACGATCAGCATGGACAAGACGGACCCGAAGGTGGCGGACGCGGTGACGGAGCTCCGGGAGATGTCCAACTCGTGGGTGGCCAAGTACCGGCGCGAGAAGGGCCTGCTGGGGCGGCAGTCGTTCCGGGACATGTACTCCGCGCTCAACGCCGTCTCCGGCCACTACATCAGCTTCGGCCCCACGCGCCCATCCCCAACAAGCGCCGCGTGCGCATCCTCGAGGAGATGGACTCCGTCGAGAAGTCGCTCCAGCGCGGCCGGTGAAGAAGAACGATTCATGGCCAAAATGTATGTACGTGCGTGTGTGTGTGATCACGCAGGATGGAACGTCGCGTTGCTTGTCCCGTGTGTCAAAAGCTAGCGCTCGGATTTGAGCCTCGAGTTTATGAATTGTTGTTTAACGGCTGATCGACATGGTGATAATACTCTTGGGGCGGTGTGTTGGCAGTTTGGCACCACTCAGTCTTGTGTTATTTTCTACCGGGCAGAACTTCTGTGTATCATCGGCCTTTTCCTTGCAACTATGATGCGGCTGCAACTGCTGGGTGTTGCCGTGTTGCGGCCGCCGTCATTGGCATTGACATGTTTCACAAGTCCATCGTCCCAGAATTCGACAGTTCGTCTGGCTGAAGAAGAGGAACAAATTGGTGCACGTGTAGACTGGATCGGAAGACTAAATCGACTAATTTATGCACGCCGGGCTTACTCGGGCTAACAGGATCGCAAATCCGATCAAATATCCGGTGAGCAGAAACATTTGACTGGGTTTTGTTCTATTGTTTCACCTGATGTAGTACATTGATGTATACTTGTCAGCGTGATGTTTTTTATAGAAAGAAGAAAAAAAGCAGTTCATATATACTCTGTAGACAAACATTAGCTCTGTAGAGAAACATGGGGATACATTTGTTACTACCAGGTCCAATCTGCCCACTGTGCCAATAGACAATAATCCTTCGAACACACACAATGACACAACATAATCATCTTACTGTCTTGAGCAAAGAAAAAGGACACTGGGTTTCACATATAACATTACTTCTACATAGTAAAGCAGTCCTTCAGCCTAGAGGACTCGGCTTCTGAAAAAATGGCGCCGGACGCACATAACTGAATCCCACAAAGTTGCTATCGGCAGCGACGGGGCTGGCTACTGGAGAGTCCAGCACCGGCATACTCGTCCAGCACTCGTCAAAGTTTGCAATGCAGGTCTGCCCAGCAACATTAGGGCAGAAGCTTGGCTGGATCTGTCGAGCCTCGAGTCTCTTCCAGTTTACTGCCTTGAACCACTTGTGATTCTTTATTTCGTCGCTGCCACCTGCTCCACTCCCTATCGCCTGCCAGCTTCTTTGTGCAGTAGCTGGAAAAAAAGGTGTTTAGATAGTAAGATTAACCTTTCCAAAACAAGCCAGTGTGGGTCAAATCAGCACCAACAAGGCATTCAGATTTTAATCCAACTAACAGGCATCAGTCACCTCAGAGAAGAGACGTCTAGGGCTAAAGCTTTACTACACGCATACAGTGTCTGATTTTAATTGTACATGCCTGAAATAACTTAACTTGCAAAATTTGGAGTTCGATCAAACTCAAACTAGTTGACTTTGAAAACAAGCATAGGGCAGGTTCCACAAAATACATGAACACAAGGTGAACATGGCAAACTTACCCCTTTAAGCAGAGAATGAACTTCACTAGACAAATACGTCGGAAGCTTCATCTTCTCCTTCACTATCTTCTGCTGAATTTTGTCCCTGTTTCCACCAAAAAAGGGGGGCTGCAAATATAGGAAATTAATAAGTCTGCAAAAAAGTATATCAAGCAGATAATTCGTCTGTGATGCAGACATTACTAATCAGAAGACTACCTCCTTCGAATAACTCACCTTGCCCGTAAGCATTTCGAAAAGAAGGATCCCCACACTCCACCAGTCTGCAGCCTTATCATGACTCGGCCCTGAACAATTTCTGGGGCCATATACTCCACGGTGCCACACATTGAATTTGATCTGGTGTTCTCATCAAACTCCTTTGCCAGGCCAAAATCAGTCAGCATGGCCTGAAACGAAGATGTACATCAACAAATTTTCTCAGTGGTGGATGAAGACAGAAAAAAGTGACAGATGAAAATCTTTTAAAGGATCCTTACGTGGCCACGATCATCCAATAAGATGTTCTCAGGCTTCAGATCTCTATGCATAATCCCATTGGCATGAAGGTGCGCTACAGCAGATACAATTTCAGCAGTATATATGCGCGCAAGCTCCTCCCTGCCAGATAAATAGTAGCTTAATCAAAGGCTGGTACATTTGGATAGGTGTAAGATAAATTACGAAATGAAATTACCTAAACAAACCCTGTTTGTAAAGCTGGAAGAAAAGATGGCCCCCGTTTACAAAGTCCAAGACAAGGTAAAGTCGGTACTTTGTCTGCGGATTAAGTGTTGGTTTTAGTATTGGCAAAGCATAACACTAGAGATACTATATCCATACTTGACAACAAAGTGCACACACAGAAAACGGTATCAACCTACCTGAAAGGAGTACCTCAGCTGCACCACAAAAGGGTGATCAACTTTTGTCAGTATATCTCTCTCTGCTTTCATGTACTCAGCATGGTTCTTCTCCAAAATCTTGTCCTTCCTCATGACTTTCATTGCATATATTCTGAAGTGCCTTTCTTTCTCACCTGATAGACTTTGCCAAATGCCCTTGGCCAACAAGCTTCAAGACTTCGAAGTCGTCGAGTCCAATAACCTCATTCTCATTTTTTGTATTATTGAGCTCTTCGTCACTGACAGCCTCATGGTTACTTTGCTTTTTATTAAAGCACTCTAGAAGATCTGATGAGCTCTCTGACTCATGTAGAGTAAGCTTATTAAGTGGCAAGGACTGGCTAACAAGTGAAGTTGGCCCAACAAGAGAATGAGATCGCTTGGTAATGACTACAGGGTCATTGTAAACCTCCTCACCAGACTCAGGGAAAGGTGCAGGGCTATCTGGAGTGAGAATGCTCGACTCTGTGGGGGTATGGACCGCCGTAGCACCAAAGACATCGTTGAAATCGAACTCAACATTTTCAGGAAGGACAACATCTGGAGGCCCTTTTGGCAGAAGTATCACCCCCCTAAAGAGCTTGCGGCCCTGTGTCTGGGTTGTTGTAACAGAAGGTATCTCAGAGGAAACCATCTTGAAGGACCCAAGATTCAGAGATTTTTATAGTCCAGATGCTACAGGAGTCTTGTGCCACAATTCCAGGGAAGGGTAGCTGAGTAGCTTCCCACTACCAATTCTCAACTACGACAGACACCTTATGGGGGCAGCTCTGTCTAAGGGAGGCTCCGTCCACAAATACCCAAGACAACAGAAGATGCAGGGCTGCGAACAATGGCCTTGAACAAGTGGAAGTTCACAGAGACAACAAGGAATCCCAGGAATCCTGGGTGAAGGCAGGGTGGGAAGCTTCCGTTGTTTCCCGATGAACAGGAAACTCTGGATGCCACTGTTCTTCCTGAATACATGAGATCAACTTGTCTATGGGCTACAGGCAGAATGAAAATATAGTTAATTTAACAATTGCACAAAAGTGGAAGCTTGCGCTAAAGAACATTTAAAAGGGAAAAAGGTAGTAAAGAAGAACGTCATACTAGGATGCCTATTGAGTAGTGCATATGTGGCCGCCTATGTATGAAGTTGGTCACAGAATTCAGCGGAACATGCACCGATAATGAGTGAAATGCAGTAGAAAGTTACAAGATGGCCTAAGTAATGATTCTGGGGAAGATACCACAAATACAGTCTATACTAGTAGATCACATGGCAGGAAAACAATATATGGGCGAGTGTTTACACCTGAAATTGCTAGATTCCACAGAAGTACATAAAAAGGTACTGCAAAGTCAAGTATCACTTCTTAATTTGGAGCAACAGCATAAACCTAAGAAAGGATATGCAGGGATAAAAATCATACGGGCAACGTTAGTATTATTTCGCAGTATCAAACCATGTGTAACTCAATCGGTGGGGTACCATGTTAGCTCTATCATAGACTAGAACTGTAAAGAGAGTAATGAAGCGCTTTCCTAAAAGCAATTTGCTATCGACTTGACAAAGTTCGGTTTTTGCAATCAGAGGAAGAACCGCATTCCAACTTTAGCCCCACACTGGCATAACCAAATACTACTTCTCTAACTCGAATTAACCCCTAGCGAGAAAAGTGCATCTACGTCGGATGGAGTGCCTATCCAAACACGACGCGCCCAACCAAGATTGACATTCCTATCAGCCAAGAATGATGATGCATGCTAAAATGGAACGGTGAAGCAAATCTACTGGAGAGCTGACAAATTTACCGCCAAGCAATATCTATCCATGAACCAACTGGCGGCGCACGCCTCTAGGTATATTTTGAATCGACCCCCCTCCCTCTCGTGAGGGCCACAGATCCAAAGAAATCGAATCACGAACAGATCTAGCAGACCCAGGAATACCTCGCCCAGGGAACAACTCGAGTGGGCGGCGCAAGGACCGCTACGCTCACCCGCCAGGCGAACAATTCCAAAACGATTACTGCACCCGAGATATAATCGAAGAAAAACGCGTAAAGAAGCGTGCACGAACGGAGGAACGGCTCGGGGAGCGCAGGGGAGGAAGAGGAAGGGGAAACGGAGGAAGAACAGGGAGGGCGTGAGGAACCGCGACGAGACGACGAACCTTTGCAGAGGGTGAGGGGAAACGGCTGGAGGCGGCGGCGAGAGCTTGGCGATCCCTGCGGCCAGGCGGCGGTGGGACTCCTATTATAGCATCGGCGCGTGGGGTGCGGGGCTCCGGTAACCGTAATCGGACGCGTGTCGGGGCCGGATTGGCGGGATTCGGTGACGGGATCGGGGAGGGGGCGGTGCGAGACCGCGATGCGAGATGGCCACTCGGGAATATGCCGCGATGCCAAGTTGGCCTACCAGTTGGACCACGTGGGGCCCACTGTCATGGGCGGTGAAGACGCTTTCCTCGCGAAAAAGCCAAGGTGTTTGTTTAGGTTTGGCGCCAAGGTTGCTTCGTGTTTTTGCTTTGGTTTTGCTACTGGGAGGAGGATTAGAGTGTTCTGCCGTGCCGTGTGATTCAGTGTGTGAGCAAAATGTTTGTTAATGGAGGTTGTGTATGGAATATTGTTTCCATAGATAAGGTGTCCATACCACACATGCCGTGTGTATGCAAGCTATTAGTATCTGAACAAACAACAATTACGTGTAAGTTGAAAAGATACGTCTAAAAGAGAACGTGTTATCAATTAAATATATAATGGCACCATTTTAAAATATGATTAAATATATAAGGACAACAGCACGACAAGTTCAAACATGAACATGTCACGCGAGCGACAGTTAATGTTTAGTGATTGTGACAGTTAATGTTTAGTGATTGTCTGAGTCACCCGTAAGATAAACAAAACTTGCACGCTATATTTGCAACATGAAACAGGAATTGTGCTAAGAAAAAAAGAAACAAGACGTATATAATGTCATCTGTTAATGTTTACTGAAAAATATTGTCTCGATGTATACCAGCTCTGGTTAGAATTAATTTTTCGAGAACATGCACTTGGATAAGACACTTCTGAGTAATGAGCATCAGGGCGAAATATGCGAGCTGCTTGTGAAGTTGTGATCTAATTATCACTAAATGCCAATCGAATAATCCCATGCAAAGTAAATATACATATTTCTTCTAAAAAAGTAAATACACATACATTCTTGCGCAAGGTTATGTTAAATACCTTGCAAGTTGAAAGAAACGTCTAGTACAATTTTGTTAAAATTTCAATCTCTTGTTTACAGCTTTACATAAATAGTATTTCTAATGATCTCTTGCACAGGTTAATAGTATATTTTGTTTCTAACATAGATTTGGATATATTATTGTTTGCACGACATACATAACTAAAATAGATTGGGGCATTTTGTTCCTTTGCAGCCGGGCGTTTAGGTTGTGGAGGCGAAGCAGCAAGCAGAGCCGTGTGAGTATGTGAGAGTGAGATAACGTGTGAACCGGGACCCAGCTAGCTTCCGTCCCCGTTACTTTTGGACCATTCGCTTGTTTTTCCGTCACTGATTGGACCCACGCCATGGATGGATGGTGTTTTTAGGTTTTTCCATACTTTGAAACGTGTTGCAAACGAGCTTGGCTCTGATGGTTGGGTTCCCTGTGGTGGAACCAGCCCACCCAGGTTCAAGTCCTAGACTTGGCATGGGCGTTTGCATTTACCTGGATTTATTCCAGGATTATCCGGCGCTATTCTTTCAGTGGTAGGTGACGTGCCCGTCAACAGCGAGGCGCCTGTGGTGACTTCGTCAACCTCAAGATCTGCCGGCTCAGTCCTTCAGAGGTGCTCATAGGGGTAGGGTGTGCGTGCGTGCGTTCATAGGGGTGAGTGTATGTGCGTATTTGTGAGCGTCTGTGTTGTACTGTGTTCTCAAAAAAAAAATACTTTGAAACGTTTGTTTTTCTCATCTCCGATATCTTTTTCGATTTGGATGGATAAGGAGATAGCTCATGTCTACGTGCTCTCGCAAAAGCTGGCCCCACCAAAGAATTGCTGAGCGGTCGTGTGTATTAAATGCATTTTCCTTGCTTACGAAACAACTCCATCAAAATGCTTTTGCACAATAAAGCAACCGACCACTCAAACCAAACACCTAACCGGAAGATAAATATTTAAACCCCAAACCCAAAACTCTAAAACACTAAACTCTAAAGAATAGGACCGGACGAATTGAGTTACCGAGCGACCTCCACTCTTCGACTTAAGCTTTTGCTTGTGCTTTTTTTTTCGAGAAACCAAACACTTGCCCCTCTCCCTCTCTCCCTCCTCCCATTGAGTCAGCCCTCTTCCCCGGCTCCTCTCCATTTCTCTATTTTCGCCAACATGGGGATGGGAGAGGAGGTCGGCCTCTGTCTAGTTTAGTTGGTCTAGGGCTATGTTTGGGTTTGCCCTGGTGGCATTTGGCGTCATCCGTCTCGAAGTTCGTTTGTGGCACCGGCGAGCGGTGTTGAGAAGCGGAAGAATCGATCTTGTAGTCGATGTCCGTAGTTGATGGAAGCGGAGGAAGATTCTGGTCGGAGCTCGTCCCTAAATAATCTCGCGTTTGTCCTCCAGATCTCTGTACCTATGCAGGTGGTGTGGGATCTGTTGTTCTCTTGTCCTCCAACCGTTGAGGTGATGGTGGAGTGGCGTTGTGCTTCGTCCTGCATGACGGGGATATCTAGTTGTGGAAATTTCCGGGAGTTCCCTAATGGTGGACATCGATGGTGACGGTTGTCTACCTCTGCTTCTTAAGGTCGAATAGCGACCCTCCTTAGCCACGTTTCGATGGCTACTCTTCCTCTTGGCTCAGTGCCGCTTCGAAAGATCTTAACCTCTGTACGGACGCTGCACAGTGACGCTGCCCCAAGTGGTTTGTCCCATGAGACGGCATCGCCGGTACGGCTGTCGAGTTCGTCATGTTATGTTGTTGCGGTTAAGGAGGATTTGGTTGTGTTTTCTTTTCAGGGTTCTTGGTGTAAAAGCACAAGTCTTGGGTGTAGTTTTTTTTTTGGACACCGCTGAAATATAAGAAGCTTCTGGGTCTTTCGGACCCGTCCCTTGTTCAATAAAAAAAAAAAAATCGATCCTCCTGTCACCTCTTTATTGTGATACGCTTTCAGTTTAAGGCAACGGGTTCCTCGGCTTTGCTTGTACGGAATATGTTGTTGTTTTTTCTGCTGAGAAAGCGCTAACCCGGTTCACCGCCTCCCTCATGTAGACGCTACTTTTTTGGCTCCATCAAAGCAATCCCATCGTCTCCGAGTTCGAACTCCCCGCTCCTGGCCGCTCACCAGTCAATCGTCCCAACGATGTGCTCCTGCGCGCCCCTTCCCCACCCACCCTTCAAACCCGCGCCCGCGCCCCCACCGAACCTAAACCCCAAGCCCAACGCCGCCCCCGCGCACGGACCCTCGCCGCTCCGCTGCGCCCTCGTCGCGCGCGCGGCCGCGCGGGACGACGCGCCGCCGGCGCCGTCCATGTTCGACTTCCTCGCGCTGAAACGGGAGCTCGAGGAGCAGGAGGAGGCGGTGGTAGCTGTGGATGCCAAAGTGGGAGGAGGAGACGGGGTTGCTAACGAGGATGATGGCGAGAGGGAGGCGAGGAGGATTGGTGGCGGCGGGAGGCGGACGAGGAGGCAAATGGCGCGCGGTCGGGGCTGCTGGCGAAGCAGGTGATCAGCGTCCGCTCAGCGCGGAGCCTCGGGTTTGTGTCGCAGCTCTGGGTCGACCCCGCCTCGGTACGGGCTGTCCTCCCTGCACTTGGTTTCGTTTGCCTAAGCTATCAAATTTTGGAACTGTCCTGTTTGCTCTCAGGTCTTAACTGTGATATGATTAGTGTAATGTGTTAATGAATGGTGATCTAGCCTGAGTGGAAGATTCGGTTGTCATTTATTCTTCTATTAACACACATTTCCTAGCCTGCTTGAAGTTTCGATTCCGCTCTCATATAGTGATAATGGCGTAAACTGTGACATAAACAAGGTCAGATATCTCTTTGCTTAGACGAATCTGAGTCCATTTAGTACCATGAATAGCGAATGCTAAAATAATTGAGTAGGAAAATGTGCATTCATTCATTATGGTGCACGCATTCACTAACTTTTCAGTTTGGTCACCAAATCATCATGGCATTTTCTAAAGTGTTTGACGATGTAGCCTCTGGAGTGTTCTAGCATCCTTTAAATTTCAACTTCAAATTATAAACGTGTCAGAAGAAAGAAAGACTACAAGTTTGTTCTGAACAGCAGTATGTGTCTTCTTTTCATTTATCATTTATCTGTTATTTCTCATTTCTGTAGCTTTTCTAATTTTATGGATTTTTTTTTGAACAGGGGAGGCGCCTGAGGCGCCAATTTCATTCAGCTTAGAAGCAGAATACAGAGTTCAGTACAGTGCCTGGCAATTTAAGATTGGAAATGGCAGCTAAAGTCGGGCAAGAATCCTGCTTATGAGCTGAACTAGAACATGAAAAGATAGGCTCAGATCCGGTGGATCTTCTTGCCTGTTGAGCACAGTAGTGGGCTACTCCGTTTATGTCCCTGTAAATGTGGTAGATGTTGGCGTGAAGGTTCCTGGAACAGTTGGTAAACTCAACAATTTGGTTCCTGATCTCCCAAAGCATCGAGTCTGCAGTGATCGAAGGAGCAGCGGCCGCCCGAGCTAAACTGAGACAATCTGTGAAAAATGTTGGGGAAGAAAGCTGCAGAGCAGTCGCCAACTTCGCCGCCAACAGGAGAGCTTGCGCCTCAGCAGCGAGCGCAGAGGACACTGATGGGTGTGAAGCCTGCAAAAAGATATCAATATCTTGATCTTGCTCCCTGAAATGACAGTACACGCCCAGTCCCGCCTTATTTTGCCGTCGTCCAGAGTGTTTGTTCAGCTTCCACGCAGCGTCGACATATAGCTTTGGACCTGAAACATGAAAATCAGATTTCGCCGTCGATCCTTGTGGAGGAGTGGCAGGTGGGTGGCCTGCATCGCTCGGAATCAAACTGGGGACATCACGTTCTGAAATCACTTGCTTCTCCAGATTTGAAAGCAAGGCAGTAGCCGCCAAATGAATCTGGTGAGGTCTTCCTTCTTTCCTACAAAACAGACTGTCGTTCCTGGACTTCCACAAACACCAAAGGAAAGTGAATAGGTTTTCAATAGAAGCATGTGGGTGTTTAAGGTTAATAATGGTGATCAGCATGTGTGCAGCGGAGTTACAGTGTCCTGCAAAAACCTCTGTTCGCATATACCATGGGGACTGAAACCAAGCGGCTCTAGCAAAGGGGCATAAGAAGAAAAGATGCATATCATCTTCAAGAAGACCACACCTTGAGCAAAGAGCAGAAATGTGTCTCGAGTACTTCCCTGCACGAGCTCCTGTTGGAAGGGCCTTCCTCAGAAGACGCCAAGCAAACGCTTGTACTCGTGGAGCAAGCTGCTTATTCCGCCACACTTGATTTAGGAGCTGGACTATCTCTTGGTTGACAGGCGCTGGAGCCGGCTCCCCTTCAGCCTGTAAATTTTGCAAACATGCTCGATATGCGCTTCTAGTGGAGAACCTGCCATTTGGAGTCAATTTCCAACACAGAATATCTGCATCATTAGCATCAATAATAGTGGTTTGCTTGATACAGTCAGCCATGGGTTGTAAGAATAAGCCATCAATGAGAGTGTGATTCCAAGATTTTTGTCCAGTGAGCCAAAGATCATTAACGGACGATGGATAAGAGAAGGAGTTATCTTGAGTAATGAGATTATCATAGACTGATGTCCAGGCGCTGCACCACGGTGTACTCCAGATAGAGATGTTCCCCTGGGTAATCTGGTAGAAAGAATTGCGCTGTAAAATGGGGATGACCTTAAGGATAGAGGTCCAAAAAGCTGATTTCGGCCTATTGGGTTTGGGTCTCCAGATGGAGGAATCATGGAAATACTTGGACTTGAGAATTTGGTGAAGCATGCCATTAGGATCTTCGGCTATACGCCAAGCTGCCGAGAGGAGCAGACTGTAGTTGACTGCTTGGAGATTTCGGATCCCTAAACCCCCTTCTCTTTTTGGCGCGCAAATATCCTTCCAGGCTCGAAGGCAAAGGGCTCTAGAGCTTGGCTCGCTGGTGACACCAGTCCACCAGAACTTACGGATAATAGAAGTGATTTTTGCAAGGAATTTTTTGGAGAAAATGATATTGGACATGTAGTACACAGGGATGGAAGCAAGAACCGAGTTAATAAGAGTGATTCTGGCTGCATGAGATAGGGTATTGGCTTTGTAGGTAGCAAGCTTTGCCCTGAACTTTTCTAGAATAAAATTGTAGGCCTCGGATCTGTTCCTTCCTGGAAGAATAAAAGGATGTCCCAGGTGCGAGAAGGAACTATCAATGAGAGGGACCGGGAAAATCTGCTTGATAGCTTCAACGACATCATGTTGCACATACCTGCTAAAGATGATGCCTGATTTGGACCAGTTAGGCATTTGACCCGAGGCAGCACAAAAATTGAGAAGGATGTCTTTCATACATTTAGCCTCAAGAAGGGTTGCTCTGCCACAAATAAGAAGGTCATCTGCAAAAAGAAGGGAGTGTATGGGAGGGCAGTTTGGTCCTAAAGTGATTCCTGTGAGTGAGTTGTTAGCCATTGCATCCTGCAGAGACAGGGATAGCTCATTTATGGCTAAGACAAAGAGGGAAGGGGACAAAGGACAGCCCTGACGGATACCTCTGTGACTGACAAATCTCGCATATTGTTGGCCATTAATGATAACAGAGAAAGTGGGAGAGGAGACACAAGCATGGATCAAATTGATGAAATGACCGTGCAACCCTTTACGAGTTAGTGCAGCGACAATGAACGGCCACTCCAGCCTGTCGAAAGCCTTCGCAAGATCAATTTTTAACATAAAGGCTTGATCCTTCCAAGAAGAGAGAGCAAAGGAATGGGTTATTTCTTGAGCCACTATGATATTGTTGCTGATTCTACGGCCTGCTATGAAAGCCTGTTGAGAGGGGTGGATATAGTCTGGCAAGTGAGGCTTCAGCCTATTAGCTAAAGTTTTGGCTATGAGCTTATAGATAACATTGCAAAGGCTGATAGGTCTATAATCCGCAGGAACTAGGGGAACAAGTTTTTTAGGGACGAGTGCGATGTTTGTGTCATTTATATGGGACGGAAGAATACCAGTTTGGTAGAAGGAGCTAACAAGCTTTAGAACGTCGTCACCAATCCAGCTCCAAGTTGCAAGATAGAACTCCACGTTGAAACCATCCGGTCCTGGAGAGGCATTCTTCTTCATATCGTTGAGCGTGACCCACAGTTCTTGCTTGTCCAGGATGGAGTAAGTGGCGTCATTGTTGTCTGGAGGAAGTTCAGAGTGCTCAAAAGGCCTGCCAACAGAAACATTTGTAGAGGAAAAGATGGATCTGAAATAAGTGACAAAAGTGTGGCTTATACGATCAGGCATGAAGTGAGTCAGATTATTCTCGTCTTTGATAGATACAATGGTGTTTCGTCTTCTTCTCTTTGCAACAGCTCGGTGAAAGAACGCCGTGTTCCTGTCTCCATCTTTGGCCCAGTTTTTCTTTGCTCGCTGCACATAGAAATCATTCAGTTTAGTTATGATTTGTTCATATTGTAGTGAACTGAGAAGTACGAAAAGTTAGTGCATTGGATATGATAATGTGTTGCTATTAAATAAGATAATAGCTAAATAATATATCTTGCCAACAATGTACACCTTAGAGCAAATTCTGATGTGATCTTCAAATGTCCCTGTGGTCAGCCCTAGCACTAGGAAAGCTTATAGGTTGTTCTTGACTGGGATATGCCTGGTAAGGATGATGCAAGAAACAAAGAAATGGACAACACCAGTTAGGAATACGGGTACAGAGAAGGGCTCTGAGTTCATATTTTAGCCTACGATGTCTGACAAAGCTTCACCATTCACCTTCTCCCGTAAATCAATTTTAGACTAGAAGTCACACCCCAGATAAACTCAATTAATCTAAGATCACTGAGTATATGTGTTTTCCCTTGATTAAATAAAAACTCCCAGCTTACCATAGCAACTAGAAAACCTTTATTTCATGTTGTCACTGACGACTTACAGGCCGAGTGATCCAAGAGTGCCCTGATGCCAACTTATGCATACGGAAAACATGAACTTCCGTGACAGAGTAAACACTTAAAATAAGAGCACATCCTCTTCGCCTTAGCACATGTTGTGAGGACCTCGGATTAACTATCCGAGATACTCGTTATGTTTCCTGCAACAATCCCATGATCAGTCAGTTGTTGCACATAACTCGAATTGGCATCACAGGACATCCATAAATACCGATTAAATGTACTTACGTGATTGAAGTGATCAGCTTCATCAGGTGCTTGCAGCGGAAATCACCAAACAACGTGGAGCCCAAGTCATTCGCCTTAACCCTACAGGCAGCTGACTGGGAAGCGCCCTAGTTCGCAAAGACGCCAGTGAACACCTGCTCCTCTTTAAATCTGGCTAAGACAATAGCCAGGGACGAAACCAATATGAGTACATTTGATTGTACTCGCAAACTACCCCAACTAGAGTAAGCACTAACTAGTTTTATTTTTTAAAAAAAACTTTTATGTGAAAACTCTCAAATCCTTACTGGAAAGGGTTGAGACGAAGTTTATAACCATCCTTTGAGAAAACACCACTTTAGCTATTTTTCCCGAAAAATCCTTCCCTGTCCGACCAAATCTCAATCAGGGTTCCAAACCCTTCACCACCTTGCACCAACTCATTGGTACAGGTAAGCAACCTTTTCCATCTCAGTTTCCTTTCAAACTCAACGCGTTATAAAACTTTTATCAAAACTTGCACATGGTCTTAGGACAGCCTTCCAACTGTCCATATCCGAGGACTCGGCTATTCGAATAGTTTTGCCCTCTGCAGAGGTAGTACGCTTTTCCCACACCCATCCGGTCACTCATCGTGTCAGCCACGTCCCGCCATACCAGAGGTATGCGAAGTTGAGTTCCCGGCCATAGCCTGTCCTTTGCTCATGCTAGTATAGGACCCTGCCGCTACGACACTTTCCACCGACACTCAAATCCTCAGAAACTAAGTGTGGGGACTCGTAGTTCTGCCCGGCGGACCCAAGGGAGCCCTTCAATCCTCTTCCTCCGACACGCTCATACCGGCTTCCGGTAGACTACAATGAAGAGGACCCAGGTCAGGGGGTAGGTCCTCAGACCATCCCCTCATGGAACGAGGTCATCCTCGTTGTTGAGGTATCCAGTACTAACACGAGCAAATTATATGACTACGCCCTTGCCCATATGTGGGTAAATGTGGTCGCACAGGTTATCGGCTGGTAGTCATAGTACTAGGACACAATGTGCATTTTTCGCAAAACAACACCATCCTTCTTTAACTGAGCACCGACCTTCCGGCAGGTCTATCCAAGTACTTTCAAAGGAGTTTCAAGAAAACATTGTTTTTCCCATCCTATAGTTTTAAATAACTACCTTATACTCCTACACAAGGTGGCAAAATAGTTTTTCCGGTAGTTTGTAAAAAGGGGGTTTTTCCAAAACTCATTGTTTCCTTTGAACAACTCTTGAGACTAAAATAGAGGTATATAAATGCAAGCTCAGTGAAGTAGCTTGCCTTGCTCAGCAAAGTTCTCGGGGTCTTGTTCCTGCTGATCAAAGTACTCCCCTTCCTCGAAGACTCCGGCAGCGTTTTCGTCTAACGTCAAACAAGCGATACAAACAATTACTATACTAACTCAAGCATCATCACAACCTCACAATTGCTACACATAGCTACTGCACACATCGAGCAACACAAGGTGGTTTCAAATTGATTGAATTAAACTTTATTTAATTAATTTCAAACTAAGGCAGAAACTAGTTGTACGCTAATTAATTCACCATTTAATCTATGTTTGTCACAAAAATTCAAACTAAAATTCTATGGATAGCTATTGGTGTGTAGAGGATCACCCAATTGGTTTGGGATCATTTGGAGTTACAAAACTCCCTACACATCTGTTTTACTTCAGAAGGGTTTTAAACAAGTTTTAGCTACCAAACAAATTTGGTTGCTCCAAAAATTAAATCCTTTTAGGGGTATCTAACCTTGGTTGAGTGTGACCTAACAAAATTGGTCCTAACTCATTTGGATTAACCATTATTTTTCTATAATTGTTCTAGTCCAGAAAGGGTTTCTAAACTTTACTTTAATGCTAATTAATTAATACTGACTAATTAATTCTACCAAAATTAGGGGAGCTAAGTGATGTCAATACTAAGCTAACAAAATTGGATTGGCATCGTTTGGACTATTTGAGTAACAGAATCAAACAAGTTTAGAATTTAAACCTTCTGTGGTATTTTAAATATCACATTTTTAATATTAATCTAAATGAGATGAAACCACTTCAGTGAGTTAAAGAATTTCATAAGTTTTCCAGAACATTTGAGTTTGATTTATTTGGATTTCTAGACCTTGAGATATGGAGTTATTTAGTAATCAAGACACTTTTCAGAAGATTTATTCTAATCATCACTTTAGAATGCATTCACACAAACTAATTTAACCACAAGATAACCAAGCATAGCACATCACTAACAGTACTAACATATTTTAGCATGTTTAAAGGTCGGCAACACACAAGTGGTAGTACCAAAACAATCAACATGAACACAATCCACAATTTCATATTTAAACTTATTTAATTTAATTCTTGTTTATTAGTGGCAGAACACCATTTTTACTAACAATTACACCTAGAAAGTTCTATCAAACAAACAACCATGCAAACTTGGATGTGTGTTCTCTATTGCTATTAGAAACTATTCCAATTGAGTTTGGTCCAAAAAGTTATCTACATAACTTATTAAAAATGCACAAAGTGCTTGCTGGCCTAGATTAGAAATACAAGCAACTTTTGTTCTAAGCATCCAAAACACATGAGACCACTTTCTATTGAAAGGTACTGTGAAGATCTTTGCAAAACAACTGGGTTCATAAATTTTAGATCTGCACAAATTAAGTCATGCACAAAACACTGATTTCTACCAATCATGGCACAGCAATTTTCAAGGACACACAAATTCATATTTTTCAGATCTGTAAGTGGCACATGGTTCTAAACTTATCAGGTTACTACTGTGATTTTTGGTTTGGCCACACTTGCATTTAAACTAATTTAAAACGATTTAAACTAGAGTGCTAGAAACAGATCTATAAGGAAATAACTAAACAACCTTAGAAAAAAAGATTAACGGGCTGGATCTGGGGCTGGATCAGATGCACGGCGCAGGGAGAGGCCCATCTCGCGGCCCATGTGCGCTGGCGAAGGGGTACCGGGCCTGCGTCTTCTTCCTCGACGCGAGCACGGCACGGGACGGCGGGGAATCACGGCGAGGATGGCATCGGCGGTTCCGGGCTCCTAAAAAGAAAAGGAGATGCCCGTGAGAGAGAGAGCGATGAGGGGAGCTCGATGGCACAACAATGACGACGAATGGTGGACGGTGGCCATCGCGAGCTTGATCGACAAGCAGCGGCCGGGGAGGACGAAGTTGAGGACGACGACGGCGATCCCGGGCGTCTCTTATCGATTCCTTGCACGGGGTGGAAGAGGGCGACGCGGTAAGGCTTTTGGTGGGCTTGGATTTGGACGGGAAGGTCTCTATCGCCGGCGAGGCGCGTCGGTAGCGGCGGCCGTGGTTCGTGTCCGTGGAAGAAAAATGGAGAGGGGGAGAGTGCGAGAGAGTGAGTGAGCAGGGAAGCAAAGGAGGCGGTGTGGTGCTTCTTATCGCCTCGCAGGGCAGCAGAGAGGAGCGGGGTCCAGGTGGTGTCGACATTACGCGGGGAGACACGGCGACGACGGGGTGAGGAACACGGCGCCTGTGCCGTGCCGTACCGCTGCAACAGGGAAGATGGGGGACAAGGGAGGGCAGACGAGGCAGTGGAGTGGTCTTGTCTTCTCCTCCAGGGCGAGGCGTGCGTCAGGGGCGAGGCAAGGGGAGCACGGCGAGCTCGGCGAGGGAGCACGGCGTCGGTGGCGTGTTGCCCTGCCGCCACAGGAAGTCAATGCACAAATTGCAAAACGCCCCCTAGATTCTTTTTCTTTCTTACAACTAAGTCCTTTGTCTATTTCTTTTATTTCTTTTAAAACCGGTAGGTTTTAGGGATTTTAGTTGGGGCATTTAACCATTTTCAAATATTCTGAGAAAATTCATGGAGTCTCCTATATACGTGTAGAAGCTCCACAAAAATTGGTTTTGCAAAATAAAATGTTTTGCTCCATTTTTGTTTATAGGATTTAAATATGTTATTTTTGGATAAGCCAATTTGACAAATTGAAATATCTTTGTAATTGGAGATTAGATACTTTGAGGAGAAAGTAATATGATAATGAGATGGTTATCATCTCACTCCTGGATTTTATAAGATAAGATAAGTGTTATAACAAAATAGAGAAATAGGTAGAGAGGGAAATAAGATCATTCCCTTTAATCAAGATTTTATTTTGAGGGTGTAAGTAATCATAGAGGTTTTGTTTTGTTTTCAAGTTACACTGCAAATTTGTTGTCAAGTGTGTTTCATTCTAGTATTAAGCGCAACTGAGGAATTTATCCTCACAAGCAACAAACACAACAGTACCAATAACACAACAATATCAACAGCAGAACAATATCAACAACACAAAGCATGTCCACACCAATCAAACAACAAGAATCAATCATACCACACCTTCCATAATCAACAATACTATCTTAAGGATGATTACACTTAATCATGACAAGATGATGGGTAGGAAATATCTCATCTCATAACTTAATAGTTTTCAAAAAGGTTTTGAGAGAGTGGAAGTATGTGGGGTAATATATTTCCCACTAGAGTTATTTTCAAATGGAGTGGAAACATAGGAGTTTATAAAATAGGAATTGTAAAATATCAAGGTTGAAGAATAGATAGGAGACAACATAGGAATCTCCATATTTTTGAAAACACATAACTTTGGAAATACTTTTACTGTCTCAATTAAAGGGTATTTTATTTGTTGCTAAAACCAAATCATTGAAATGGACCTTGGCCAAAATAAGAATGTAAAAGATATATGGAATATATTCTTGTCATAACATGATCACCAAAGTTTTAATATATATATTTTTACTTAGGTTGGGTTCTTGGGTTGATATCTACTAGTCAAACAACTTAAACATTCAAGTCACACAAGGTCGAACAGAACAATATAAGGGAAAACACAATCATTTGTGAAATAATTCAAAAAGTTTTTGTTGGTTCTGAATTTTGGGTCTTATTAATCCTTATTATAAATTTGGGATGTTACAAATCCTTCCCCCCTTAAAATAAATCTCGTCCCGAGATTTGCCCGGGGGTACAGGGGAGTACGGGGGCACGGGTTTTGGGGTTGACTACTCTTCCGAGGTCGTTGCTTCTTTCAGTAAGGTCGCTATGTGTGATCTTGACAACTTGATGTTGCGAGGCTTTCTATTGGTTAGTTGTATAAGAATGTGGGTGTCTTTTATGACATCGAGTTGCCTTAGTCATACAAGAAGAATTTGCTAACAAGGTAGCTAGTCTTGTCATCAAATCACTTTTCATATTCCAGAGGCGAGATGTACTGATTTACCTGATGTTCCGTTTATTTGTGTATGACACTCATTGTTTGAGCATACAAAAGTGAATTGCTAACAAGTTCATGAGGCTTGTTACCAAACTACTTCTATATAACACGAACATTGGAATATCACACTGTTTCTTGAGAGATTAAGTATAATAGATTCTGATATAAGAGTTTCCAAATACTCCAGGATAGTCTGGTATATCGCTTCTTTGGTTCCGTGTCTTCTCGCAGCTTCGCAGGTGTCTTCACACGCAAGTCAGGGTGCACCAGAATAGTTAGGGTTTTCGGGAAAA
This sequence comes from Poa pratensis, assembly GCA_947311845.1. Lineage (NCBI taxonomy): Eukaryota > Viridiplantae > Streptophyta > Magnoliopsida > Poales > Poaceae > Poa > Poa pratensis. Next base: position 16,533,901 of record CAMZMU010000076.1, on the reverse strand, counting down.
CTTTGTGGTTGAGGGGCTTATGTTAGTTTTCAAGGGAGTTGGGTACCATACCTTAGACATCAAACTTATTATACCTATGATCCTGAACGATCAACTTTACCTAGGTCTCTAATTCTCGATTTTTCAAAATACCATTCCAATATTTCTGGTAAGGCCACTACTATCCATTGGTTAATTTAAAACATGGTCCTTGCTCAAGCTAAAATTATTAATCCACCCTCATCTTCCTTGGGCATAAACTCTGCATCGTGGTATAGTTCAATCTATCGGGTACCCATCAAATCTTTTTAGGCATAGTCTTCCATGGCCTTCTATCACAAAAATCATAGTGCTCCACCAATTATTTCCAGATTTGATTTTTCTCTCCAGATAGGCATATCTCATAATGTCTGACTCCTTCAGGTTGTCATTTTCCCACGACCATATCATCAAAGCTAAATAAAGCATCCAACAATCATGTGATCATATCATCCAGAATTGACCCACTTTCTATCCGAGTTCAGATTTTTATCTCCACACTTTTGGGCCTTGATCTCATAATCAAAGATAAATGATCTTTCTAAGAATAATCCAAACAGAGCGTGACAAGCTCTGAAAACTACTGTCACCTAGAATGTCCGGCTACTAGACCAAGTCATATTGATTCCTAGAATCCGATAAACATTCATTTATCCTCCACCAATTATTTCTTGCATACAACGGTCTGCTCATTTGCTAATTCATCTCTGACCACTTCTTATATTCCGATAAGAATTTATTACAAAGGTCACTTGCTCTAAGAATCACCCTAAACATTCCAACACCGGAGTATTTTCTTAATTTACTTGCTTCTGACCAATCCAAACCTCATTTTATTAGCAAGTGCCTCCTAAAAATCCAATAACTTTCACCTTTATTTCTAAACCTTAAATCAGGGGTCACGTCTTCTAGCTCCAGATAACCACCACTGGTTGGGGACCACAACTGGTTAGCCCCAGAGCATAAATCAGATATAACATTTGTCCAAATCCAATTAATTTATCGATCCACTCCAAGTTTTTTACTTCTATTCTAAACCCCAAATTTTTGATATTACCAACATCATCCAACAAGTTTTAATCTCATCAACTAGATTCTTAAGGGATCCTTCTATCTACTAATCTTAGAGTTCAACACTCTTATATCCTCCTAAAGTTCTCCTTTCCACCAAATAGTTTTGAGTCGCCTATGGCACCTCTTTCCTTTGTCTAGAAAAAGCAGTTAGTAGTTTTGCAAAACTTGGTTAGATGCGAGATTTAATGTTAGAACAATTACGTTAGTTATGTTAGTTTTTTTTTTTTTATAACTTTTGTTAGTCCGACGGGATACGACTAGCGTCATCGAACGTCGGGTCTTGAATCTTCATCTTTCTCGATAGCTTGATGTGGTGGTACAAAACGTCGTATGAAGGCCGCTATCCATCTTGCAGAAGATCGTAGAATCTTGGGCCTCAGGGTTGAAGTAGAGAGTATTCGATATCTTGTTCCTCTTATTAGGACAAAATTTTCTGGAGGGTTTTCTAAGTCGGACTTTTGAAAGGATACAAAAATCTCAGGCTATTTGGTTAAAGATCAGGGGTCTTTTGTATCTTGCGGAACTGTCAGTTCTGTTTGGGAGATGGTTTAGATGAGAGGGAAAAATATTTTAAAAGACTTTTCCTTGGCGGGTTTACACCCGTAACAAGGTGCACTTAGATTGGCAAAAGGAAACTAAACTTTTCTTTTTGTAAAACTCCTTTTTCCATCTCACAAACAACACACAAGCAGAGTACACACAAGCAAGGTGCACACAAGGTACGTCTAGTACCAACAGATGTCTAATACGCGTGGTAATCGGGGTGAAACAACCAAGGTTCCTATCATATGTTTTTCCTATGGGTCTTGGTTAAACAGGGGTGCTGAAATCTTCATTTCGTCGTCTTAGTCTTCAGCTGGGGAAATTGAGGTTGTCGAAGTTGCAACTTGAGTACAATTGTTGATGTTGAGCTGAGGTCTTCGGAGATCTCTTGCTTTGTTGGTGCCGACGATCTTGGCATTTGCAAATCAACCACCTTGATGTTGAATGTTGAGTATTTGCGATGGAAGCTTCTTCTTGTAGGTGCTAGCTAATTAGGTATCACTTGGGTTCATCGTCAAGTATTTTGAACGGGTAAGAGGGAGTAGAGAAATCCTTGGTAAATTTCAAAATAGAAAGGTAAGACTCAGAAATAAATTGAGAAGACGAGAAGAGCGGGAGTCATTTTTGGACTTCCCTAGATAAGGATATATTTTTGGTGTTAACATATTTTTAACAAAATATTCTCTTCCTAACTAACGTCCATGCTAACTAAGGTCTGTTACAGTCAGGTGGCTCTGATACCAAGTCTGTGAGGACCCCGGATTAACTATCCGAGATACTCGTTATGTTTCCTGCAACAATCCATGATCAGTCAGTTGTTGCACATAACTCGAATTGGCATCACAGGACATCCATAAATACCGATTAAATGTACTTACGTGATTGAAGTGATCAGCTTCATCAGGTGCTTGCAGCGGAATCACCAAACAACGTGGAGCCCAAGTCATTCGCCTTAACCCTACAGGCAGCTGACTGGGAAGCGCCCTAGTTCGCAAAGACGCCAGTGAACACCTGCTCCTCTTTAAATCTGGCTAAGACAATAGCCAGGGACGAAACCAATATGAGTACATTTGATTGTACTCGCAAACTACCCCAACTAGAGTAAGCACTAACTAGTTTTATTTTAAAAAAAAACTTTTATGTGAAAACTCTCAAATCCTTACTGGAAAGGGTTGAGACGAAGTTTATAACCATCCTTTGAGAAAACACCACTTTAGCTATTTTTCCCGAAAAATCCTTCCCTGTCCGACCAAATCTCAATCAGGGTTCCAAACCCTTCACCACCTTGCACCAACTCATTGGTACAGGTAAGCAACCTTTTCCATCTCAGTTTCCTTTCAAACTCAACGCGTTATAAACTTTTATCAAAACTTGCACATGGTCTTAGGACAGCCTTCCAACTGTCCATATCCGAGGACTCGGCTATTCGAATAGTTTTACCCTCTGCAGAGGTAGTACGCTTTCCCACACCCATCCGGTCACTCATCGTGTCAGCCACGTCCCGCCATACCAGAGGTATGCGAAGTTGAGTTCCCGGCCATAGCCTGTCCTTTGCTCATGCTAGTATAGGACCCTGCCGCTACGACACTTTCCACCGACACTCAAATCCTCAGAAACTAAGTGTGGGGACTCGTAGTTCTGCCCGGCGGACCCAAGGGAGCCCTTCAATCCTCTTCCTCCGACACGCTCATACCGGCTTCCGGTAGACTACAATGAAGAGGACCCAGGTCAGGGGGTAGGTCCTCAGACCATCCCCTCACGTTTCGTTGTTGAGGTATCCAGTACTAACACGAGCAAATTATATGACTACGCCCTTGCCCATATGTGGGTAAATGTGGTCGCACAGGTTATCGGCTGGTAGTCATAGTACTAGGACACAATGTGCATTTTTCGCAAAACAACACCATCCTTCTTTAACTGAGCACCGACCTTCCGGCAGGTCTATCCAAGTACTTTCAAAGGAGTTTCAAGAAAACATTGTTTTTCCCATCCTATAGTTTTAAATAACTACCTTATACTCCTACACAAGGTGGCAAAATAGTTTTTCCGGTAGTTTGTAAAAAGGGGGTTTTTCCAAAACTCATTGTTTCCTTTGAACAACTCTTGAGACTAAAATAGAGGTATATAAATGCAAGCTCAGTGAAGTAGCTTGCCTTGCTCAGCAAAGTTCTCGGGGTCTTGTTCCTGCTGATCAAAGTACTCCCCTTCCTCGAAGACTCCGGCAGCGTTTTCGTCTAACGTCAAACAAGCGATACAAACAATTACTATACTAACTCAAGCATCATCACAACCTCACAATTGCTACACATAGCTACTGCACACATCGAGCAACACAAGGTGGTTTCAAATTGATTGAATTAAACTTTATTTAATTAATTTCAAACTAAGGCAGAAACTAGTTGTACGCTAATTAATTCACCATTTAATCTATGTTTGTCACAAAAATTCAAACTAAAATTCTATGGATAGCTATTGGTGTGTAGAGGATCACCCAATTGGTTTGGGATCATTTGGAGTTACAAAACTCCCTACACATCTGTTTTACTTCAGAAGGGTTTTAAACAAGTTTTAGCTACCAAACAAATTTGGTTGCTCCAAAAATTAAATCCTTTTAGGGGTATCTAACCTTGGTTGAGTGTGACCTAACAAAATTGGTCCTAACTCATTTGGATTAACCATTATTTTTCTATAATTGTTCTAGTCCAGAAAGGGTTTCTAAACTTTACTTTAATGCTAATTAATTAATACTGACTAATTAATTCTACCAAAATTAGGGGAGCTAAGTGATGTCAATACTAAGCTAACAAAATTGGATTGGCATCGTTTGGACTATTTGAGTAACAGAATCAAACAAGTTTAGAATTTAAACCTTCTGTGGTATTTTAAATATCACATTTTTAATATTAATCTAAATGAGATGAAACCACTTCAGTGAGTTAAAGAATTTCATAAGTTTTCCAGAACATTTGAGTTTGATTTATTTGGATTTCTAGACCTTGAGATATGGAGTTATTTAGTAATCAAGACACTTTTCAGAAGATTTATTCTAATCATCACTTTAGAATGCATTCACACAAACTAATTTAACCACAAGATAACCAAGCATAGCACATCACTAACAGTACTAACATATTTTAGCATGTTTAAAGGTCGGCAACACACAAGTGGTAGTACCAAAACAATCAACATGAACACAATCCACAATTTCATATTTAAACTTATTTAATTTAATTCTTGTTTATTAGTGGCAGAACACCATTTTTACTAACAATTACACCTAGAAAGTTCTATCAAACAAACAACCATGCAAACTTGGATGTGTGTTCTCTATTGCTATTAGAAACTATTCCAATTGAGTTTGGTCCAAAAAGTTATCTACATAACTTATTAAAAATGCACAAAGTGCTTGCTGGCCTAGATTAGAAATACAAGCAACTTTTGTTCTAAGCATCCAAAACACATGAGACCACTTTCTATTGAAAGGTACTGTGAAGATCTTTGCAAAACAACTGGGTTCATAAATTTTAGATCTGCACAAATTAAGTCATGCACAAAACACTGATTTCTACCAATCATGGCACAGCAATTTTCAAGGACACACAAATTCATATTTTTCAGATCTGTAAGTGGCACATGGTTCTAAACTTATCAGGTTACTACTGTGATTTTTGGTTTGGCCACACTTGCATTTAAACTAATTTAAAACGATTTAAACTAGAGTGCTAGAAACAGATCTATAAGGAAATAACTAAACAACCTTAGAAAAAAAAGATTAACGGGCTGGATCTGGGGCTGGATCAGATGCACGGCGCAGGGAGAGGCCCATCTCGCGGCCCATGTGCGCTGGCGAAGGGGTACCGGGCCTGCGTCTTCTTCCTCGACGCGAGCACGGCACGGGACGGCGGGGAATCACGGCGAGGATGGCATCGGCGGTTCCGGGCTCCTAAAAAGAAAAGGAGATGCCCGTGAGAGAGAGAGCGACGAGGGGAGCTCGATGGCACAACAATGACGACGAATGGTGGACGGTGGCCATCGCGAGCTTGATCGACAAGCAGCGGCCGGGGAGGACGAAGTTGAGGACGACGACGGCGATCCCGGGCGTCTCTTATCGATTCCTTGCACGGGGTGGAAGAGGGCGACGCGGTAAGGCTTTTGGTGGGCTTGGATTTGGACGGGAAGGTCTCTATCGCCGGCGAGGCGCGTCGGTAGCGGCGGCCGTGGTTCGTGTCCGTGGAAGAAAAATGGAGAGGGGGAGAGTGCGAGAGAGTGAGTGAGCAGGGAAGCAAGGGAGGCGGTGTGGTGCTTCTTATCGCCTCGCAGGGCAGCAGAGAGGAGCGGGGTCCAGGTGGTGTCGACATTACGCGGGGAGACACGGCGACGACGGGGTGAGGAACACGGCGCCTGTGCCGTGCCGTACCGCTGCAACAGGGAAGATGGGGGACAAGGGAGGGCAGACGAGGCAGTGGAGTGGTCTTGTCTTCTCCTCCAGGGCGAGGCGTGCGTCAGGGGCGAGGCAAGGGGAGCACGGCGAGCTCGGCGAGGGAGCACGGCGTCGGTGGCGTGTTGCCCTGCCGCCACAGGAAGTCAATGCACAAATTGCAAAACGCCCCCTAGATTCTTTTTCTTTCTTACAACTAAGTCCTTTGTCTATTTCTTTTATTTCTTTTAAAACCGGTAGGTTTTAGGGATTTTAGTTGGGGCATTTAACCATTTTCAAATATTCTGAGAAAATTCATGGAGTCTCCTATATACGTGTAGAAGCTCCACAAAAATTGGTTTTGCAAAATAAAATGTTTTGCTCCATTTTTGTTTATAGGATTTAAATATGTTATTTTTGGATAAGCCAATTTGACAAATTGAAATATCTTTGTAATTGGAGATTAGATACTTTGAGGAGAAAGTAATATGATAATGAGATGGTTATCATCTCACTCCTGGATTTTATAAGATAATATAAGTGTTATAACAAAATAGAGAAATAGGTAGAGAGGGAAATAAGATCATTCCCTTTAATCAAGATTTTATTTTGAGGGTGTAAGTAATCATAGAGGTTTTGTTTTGTTTTCAAGTTACACTGCAAATTTGTTGTCAAGTGTGTTTCATTCTAGTATTAAGCGCAACTGAGGAATTTATCCTCACAAGCAACAAACACAACAGTACCAATAACACAACAATATCAACAGCAGAACAATATCAACAACACAAAGCATGTCCACACCAATCAAACAACAAGAATCAATCATACCACACCTTCCATAATCAACAATACTATCTTAAGGATGATTACACTTAATCATGACAAGATGATGGGTAGGAAATATCTCATCTCATAACTTAATAGTTTTCAAAAAGGTTTTGAGAGAGTGGAAGTATGTGGGGTAATATATTTCCCACTAGAGTTATTTTCAAATGGAGTGGAAACATAGGAGTTTATAAAATAGGAATTGTAAAATATCAAGGTTGAAGAATAGATAGGAGACAACATAGGAATCTCCATATTTTTGAAAACACATAACTTTGGAAATACTTTTACTGTCTCAATTAAAGGGTATTTTATTTGTTGCTAAAACCAAATCATTGAAATGGACCTTGGCCAAAATAAGAATGTAAAAGATATATGGAATATATTCTTGTCATAACATGATCACCAAAGTTTTAATATATATATTTTTACTTAGGTTGGGTTCTTGGGTTGATATCTACTAGTCAAACAACTTAAACATTCAAGTCACACAAGGTCGAACAGAACAATATAAGGGAAAACACAATCATTTGTGAAATAATTCAAAAAGTTTTTGTTGGTTCTGAATTTTGGGTCTTATTAATCCTTATTATAAATTTGGGATGTTACACATGTCAGCTAGCGAAGCTCAACCTACTCATCTGTCAGTATCAATCTTCAATATTACCTGTATTTTCTGGCCACATCCTGGAGCTGAGTTCCAATAGCCTTTAGTTTATTGGTTACACCTTTATTAGCGAAAGATCCCACAAGTAGCTGAAGTAACTTTACAAGTAAATTATTTGGTGTTGATGCATATCAATGAACGTTACATTAATTTTCCAAGTTTAAGCAACCAGTAATAACGCTGCAATGAGGACATTCTGACCTTGTGGGTCTTGTCCTAGTTTACAATCACAGATCAAATCTGGTATCTGATCTTTACTATCATGGACCACACTCCACCTTCATCTTATTTTTTGAAGCAATCCCCCTTTTTTTTAAATGAACCTTCCTCTTCTTAGGATTCACATGTTTTTTTAAATCATTGTATTAAAAATACCGTAGTCAATCACCACAGTTTTCCAAGATTTTCTGATTTATGTGTTTTGCAATGGATATAAAAATATAACCGATCTTGTTCAACCATTGATGCCGTCTCAGTCTGCTCTATGTCTACGCTGCCGCAGTCATCCGAGTTCCGCCCATACCAACGTGTTTGCATTGTGCCCCGCGTCATGCTCAATTTTTATTAGAGATTTTCTAGGATGTGGTCGAGTTAGTTTGTGGGAAATCTTCACTTTGTTTTCAGTTACTTTGTTGTACAATTATTGTTAGATTTTCCTAGCTGAGTGGGAAATAGAGTTGGGAAGTATGGATGAACTGCTCCTCACCAAGTCCTGTTTATAAGATAGAAAATATAACAATACTATTTACAAAGTGTTAAGTTTCCTGGTAAGAATCATTTCTTAAGACCGACACAACATTTTCTTGATGTTCTATTTCATTTATCTACAGTGGGTTGTTGCATTGGTTGAAGTGAGGCCAAGCTTGCTTTCAGGAGAAGCTGAGAAATTCCTTTTTGAGGATATATATCAGGTTGAATATTCTAGAATGCTTGATTTGTTTTTCAATGTACCTTTATTCTTTTTATCCATCTTGACATAAAGAAGTATGTATTCCTATCAATAGTGCAGTAGATACTTCAGTGATAATGTTATGCAAGGTATTAACTGCTTTTGTAGGTTGGAGATGTTGTGCTTGTTGAGGATGAATCTGTGGTTGAGAACGAATTTAAGCTAGTTGGTCTGCACGGCTTGGTATGTTGCCTTTCTAATTTCAAAGAAGTTTTCTTTTCAGGTTTTATTACTCCACATAATTATAGCTAGAACATCAGCCTAATGTAAAGTACTCCCTCCGTGCAAAAGTACGTCGTTATGTAAGTCTCATTTTCTCCACAAATATGTAGGTCATTTCTAAGCATTCTTTCCGTCATGCCCCATTACCATTAATCTCATGGATGAGTGAATTTACTTCACAGTGTTTCTCATTGAAGAGTGAACGTGAAAACTGAGAGAATAACTAGATCACCTAGGATCAAGACAAGGGAAATTAGACTAGTCCTTAATTCTTGTGCCCATGGCTAAAGTAACATGCATTTGTGGACCAGGGCTGGTAGAGTAGACGATAAACTCTATGCAACACTATATTATAATATTCACGAAAAGGAATATATTCGTTCCATATTTTGTAGGATCCCAAAACCAATCATTGATCTTAAGTTCTTGGCAATATCAGAAGAGAGCAGTACTTACATGCTTTGTTATTTACCATTCTGCAATATTATTTTTAGGTTGGCTACAATGTTGTAACTTCCAGGCGGCGCAATGTCGGTAAGGTGAGTCCATCTGGTCTTTAAGAGAGGTAATCTGATTATCCGACTGAATTTCATTTCTCAGTAGGTTTCAAACAGTTTACTTTATATTGATGGTTTTAAGCTACCTTTTAATTCTTTAGGTGCGTGGCTTCACCTTCAACATTATCTCAGGTGTTGTGGAGTCTCTTGAGCTTGATTCATTTGGGCAGTGGCGGACGCAGCAACAAAATGGAGGGTGGGCCAGGAAATTATCAAAGGGTGCCACCGGCGATTTTTTTTTTTGAGAACACATGTAATCCATAATCAAAGGGAAAAGCAAGCCAATTAGCCAAGCATCCCCATTCATCCATCAACGCAGCCGCGCAACTAAACACATCAGTAGAGAGTAGAGACTACCAAGCAGGTGGGGGGCAGCCGGGCAGGGGAAGAAGCTCACCTTCGGGAGCGGTGCCGCAGATATTCCGGCGGCGTGCGGGCAGGGGTGCAGCCGCGCAGGGCGGGGGCGGATGCGGCCGCCGGGCGGGGGATCGAGTGGGTCGGCCGGTGGCGGCGGGAGGCCGGCGGCGGGGGAGGCCAGATCGAGGTCGCGGCCGGCGGCGGACGGGCCAGCAGCAGCTAGGTCGCCATCGCCATGGTGAGCTTCGACCGCTTCGTGCCCGTCCTCTCGATTTCCCTCACGCGAGTACGCGACCTCGTCTCAGCACTGCCTCGTCTCCACTCGTACAGCGAAAATATCTGGGGGGTCAAAAAAAATTCCAAAATTCTGGGTGGGCCACGGCCCACCCGGCCCACCCGCTGTATCCGCCACTGCATTTGGGCTTACTATTGTCCCCGCTAGTCTGGTAATTTAACTATGCACCTACTTGTCATCTTATAATCCATCTCAATTCTCTGCTCCAGTCTCAGTATAGTACTTATTTTCTTGCAGGTAAGCACATACTGTTTATTTGTCAAAGATGTGCTCGATATAGTTTCTGATACAATAGTGGTGCATGAAGATGCAGGCTCTCGGGTTCAACGGTTGACACAGGTATGCATTACTGATTGTTTCTGATACAACTACTGGACATAACATACCGATCTCCTAGATATTTAAATCATAATTGAATCAACAACCCTGTTGAGTGAAAATACTCTGTAATTGAATGATAGGGCATCTGGGCCACTCAAAATATCCAAGGGCCTGGAGATCATATGGGACATGGAAGGCGAAGAGCTAGGCCTGTTAAGAGGCAAACTAATCAGGGCAAGCCAATGGGCCGTAAACTCCATAGAAAAACGAGTGATCTTGAGGATGAGTGGGAGCTGCCAATGGAGTATTGACACGCAGACAACACTTGCTCTCTGCTCATCCTCAGAAAAAAGCACTGCCCCGCTGTTCTAGCTAGTGCTTTTTAAGCCATAGCAATAGGATAATGCCTCGGGAGTTCATTTTGTCATGTAATGATGGAGCCTCTTTTGACTTGCACTGAAGTGTAATATGCGTGTAGTGATTTGCAACCACTGGAGACGGGACTAGTAGTATGGCTCTAGCCAGATTCCCGGTTTTGCTTGTTCAGAAGAAGAAGAAAAGACAGTTCGGTTTCCGAAAGGGAGGTTCTGGCCACTTCAACTACCGGTATGCTCTTTTCTATTTTATGTTCCTCTTAAACTAGTGATCTCCAATAGCTGCGAGACCCGGACCCTGCTGTGGTTGACCCCTCACGTGTAGCATGTTGCGGAGCGACTGACGGCAGATTTCATCCAGACCCTACAATTTTAGTCCGGCGACCTACCCAGCTTTCATCCATGGACGTCGTTTCTTGACGAGCACGTACTTTTTTTGTTTCATTCCGGGACTGTATCATGACAGCGTTGACGCATCATTTATCGCCGCCGAGCTCTGCTGGCCATGTTTATGACCCGACAGCCGCCACGGCTCAACCCGACGGTGCCCATCAAAGATCGCTCATCTCATCGTCTCAAAATAGTTTAAGGACCATTCATCACTGCTCTGCTCAACCAGTTAGCTGGATCCACGGAAGCGTAAGGTAAGGTAGAGCATTTCGCGCCATCTCACTCTCGTCACTTAACCGATCGAGGTGGTAATCGTAATACTCGTGTGCTCAAAGCTTTCCTGAAGTCGCCTTCTTTTTGGTCAAAGTCGCATATGTTTTGACTACGGCAAGGTTTGGCTTTAGCGATGACCGAGAGGAGGCGGATAAACGGACAAGGGTACGTGGGCTCTCGATTCTAGAAGCAGCCGTCCAGATGATCATTCTGAGCTCACCTACACCCTGATTCCTCGCCACTTCCGGGTTTCTACTCAACCGCATTCAGTCACGGGAGGGTCCTTTCCCAGTTGCGCCACTGTTCAGTCTTGTGGGCGGTGGTTCTGTCTCTGTGCGCCAACCGTGTTACGTGTCGTTTCAAATCTGCATCGGCATTCAAGTCTTTTTCATATAAAAAGGTTACTCTAACATTCATCATGGCCAGACAGAGAACCATCATATCTGGATGGTTAACCTTGAGGTCGTCTCGATTCTGAGTTTTTCAAATCGTAATAATAAAAAAATTCCCCTCACGTCTCCCGGTTCGATGGTGAGAAGCAATATTCAACCTTTTACGCATTATGTAAAAAAGGTTAATGTGAAGTGCTAGTATAGCTAGCAGGAATTATGCTCGAACTAGAATGAGAAGATAGTCAACGCTTCTGCCGGACTAAACCCTTGCCTCCGGGCTGCCTCGTCCAACCTGCTGTCGCCGGAGGAATCTGCCCATCGAACGGATGGCGGCGGTTGGGTGCCGCAAATAAATCTCTTCCTTCTTCTTCCGATCTTGGTGGTCGCTCGAGTCCGCTCGACATGGTCGTGTGTCTGTCTGGTTCAGTTCACCGAGGCCCGATCTGGCGCAAGCCGACCATCCGACCAGGTCGATCTGGGCGGGTGGCCTCCCCCTTGGTGTGCACGTACATGCTGACGGTGACCGTTGTCCACTGATTTAGCCCTCGAGCAATCTAGCTGGGCTGATCTTGGTTATGGCGGATCTTGTGAGGCCGTCGTCCTGCTGCTGTTATGGCCAAGATACGCCGCATCTTTCATAGTGCACAGGCGTAGGCTGGAATGCCGAGGGTCGTCGGCCAGCCAAGTTTCCAGACTTATCCATCGGTGATCTTCACGGACAAGCGCAATGGCGTTCCAAGACCTCTGGATCGAACGGGTCTGGTACTTGACGCCTAACCTTTCGTCAACGCCATCGGGCACGTCGTCATTCGCCACGATTACCATGGTGCCGTAAGGGGCACAAAATATCAAGGCGGTAATAAGTGGAGGGCTAGAAGACAAGCGTTTTGGCTTTGGATGAGAAGCTGATTACACTTCACAGGCTGCTCTGCGATCACAGTTTTACTTGCGGGGCGTTGTCCACGTGAAAACCAGAAGCGGGCGACTGTAAGTCTGTTGTTTGGTGATTTGGAGCTAAATCCTTGACAAGTGGGGCGGCAACACTGTGAGTATGTTTGGTGGTGCTCTTCGAGAACTAAGTCTTGATGTTCAGGGTAAAAACTCTAGTTATGATCTTCATTGTTTGTACCTGTCAATGGTGGACTATCGCTTCCTTGTTGAATGCATTGTTTGGATATCTCACACTCTCTTCAGGGTGAAAACCCATGATCTGTTTGTTTTGATTGGACGACGACAAGGTTTGTGCACGTGCTCTGAAGAATTTATGCGTGTTATCATAGGTAGTGGTTTTGGTACTGTTGCGAGTCGGCGGTCATTTTTATTTTGTCTTTTTTAGGTGTGTGCATCTTAGTGCACACTTGCGGAGCCACGGAAACATTTTTCTTTGCAAAATCATATTTTTTCACCATGTGTGCACCCGCTAACTTTTTTTTTACGTGTTGTGACACTCTTCGTGACCCCTGGTTCCAGATGTTGTAGCTCCGCCACTGCTAGTGCATAGACATATTCATAATATTATAGCCCGGACGTAACAGGTATCTTCTAGAAATTAATATATTTTCATTTAATCGAAAAAGTCAACGCTCTACCTGGTTTCTTGTCAAAAGAAATAAACCCTGAAGAAGGATGGGCACTGTTTAGCAGCGGAGTTACAGCAAACGAATCGACGGTGCACAGCTCTACAAATTCCTCCTTCTGGGCTGCACGGGTGCACATGTCATAGGCTCAGGGGTGCACATACGGTGAAAAATTGCTGGTATGTAAAGAAAAATTAAATGGACCCGTTGTCCTGTGCACCCGGTTGGGCCAACGTAGCTGAGTAGCTCCGCCGGTGACTGCAAAGCAAGTTCGCGAGCCGCTGCGGTAAGCACGCGTGGATAAGGGTGCGGCTCCGGCAAGGGTTTCTCCAGGACCCAGAAGCCAGAACCACAAGTTGAGGAGCCTCGACGTGGCGGCGATCGGCGCCTACCCACCGGGACGCACTAGCCATAGAACAGCCACGGCAGTCAACATAGCCCCGACGGTCAACCTCTCTCTCTCCCCGATTCATTCCGCCGCGCTGTTTTTTATACCGGCGCGCACGCTTGACCGCGGACTTACCACGCGTGGTTCTCTTCTCCCCGCTCTCTCTCGCCTGGCAAAAGTCGCTCTCCGCCGAGCAGAGGAGCTAGCTGGCGCAGCCCCGTTCAGACCGGGACCGGGGGCATTAAAGCTTCCCACTGGTCAACTCCGCGCGAAGGAGAGGGAGCTCAGATTGTTTTCATTTATACAGGTCCTTCCCTCAGTTCCGCTTGACCTGACTAGCTCAGCTTAGCTTAGCGGCGAACGCCGGAACGCGGCGTGGAACTTCCCAGAACTGGACTGGGAGTTAATCAAAGAAACTTTGGGGGCAAGACGACGACCACGGGCTGCACAGGTTTCCGAGCTTGTTCTATTTGTTGAGCGCAGCTGGAAGGAGTGGTGGAAAGAAGGAGGAAAGGTGAGTTCTTGGCCTCTTCTTCCTCCTCCTCTTCTTCCTTGAGCCTTCGGATCAGGTCCTAGTCTTTTTTCTCTTTTTTTCTTGCCCACACGAGAGGTCCTGCTCTGTCTCTTCGTGTGGCCGCCGCTTCTTCTGGTCTTTTCTCGTCTCGTGGATTGGTTTCTTCAGTCTGCACATAGGGTGGTGGAGTTTCTTCTCGCATCTTCCCATCTCCTCCTGCCTCTCTCTCTCTCAGTTTTGCTCGAGGTGTTGATCATAGTGCCAAGTAAGTATCGATTTACTCTCTTTTCTGCGTTGTACCCCACGAGCACGACAGATATAAGGATTTTTATTTTGTTTGATTGTACGACATATGAAAGATTCTCTTGTGTTCTTTATGAAGATCCATCCTACTTTGGATTTTTGCAAGTGTTACCAACCAACCGTCATGGCGTCATGACAGAATTAGTTCTAGCTCAACAATATGACGTCTATGGTCGAGTAGGTTAACTAGGTTCTTTCATGATCTCATGAACAGGACAAAGGGGACCGAACAATCAGCACCTTTTGTAGTCTAAAATAGGAGTAATAGTACTAGCCATTGATTTGTTGTTTTCTAGCCACCCAACCCCCAATAAATTGATCCAATTTGCCCATAGGCCAAAATGCCTCTCTGCCTACTGAGTTTTCAGTGTTTCAATTGCGAAGGTTACAGTCTTGCCCTTGTATTATTGATCTTGTTCAGACAGCTGTATTTCTGGCAGCGCCTTGTCCTTTATCCTTTTTCCCATTGGTATTCATGTTACGGATAGGATGTTATTCACGCTCGATGGACTAATTGTTTTTTGCAAGATTTGAATGCTATGAGTCCAACCAGGAGTTGCTAATCTGGTAGCGGAACTGATCATTTTTCTCTTGAACGTTTGCAGATACAGGAACACTGGATCCTGCACCTAGTATTAGAACATATGAGACAGCCTTTGCAACCGTAGCAGTTTGGTGATAATTGGTACCTGCAGCCTGGAAATCTTGTGCCGTGGGTGATGTAATTGGCGTTTCTTGTATGATGGCAAGTGCAAACACAGGAGGGTTTCGCCTTGTGAGGTGCCCAAAGTGTCTTAACATTCTACCAGAACCCGCGAATGTTTCAGTCTACCAGTGCGGTGGATGCAACACCACTCTTCGAGGTAAAAATTCAAATTCGAAGACTAATCAGATATTAAGAACTAGCTACTTTTCTCCTTAATTATGAACTTATTAATGCCAATCGGTTTGCTCATTGGTTTTTCTTTTTGTGTATGTTTATGTTTATGCAGCTAAAGTTCGTGCTGGCAATGCACAAACTGTGGCCACAAAACATATTCCGGAAGACTCTGGCGATTACTCTGTCGTTACACCTGTGAGCAATGGTGTCTCCACAAAACAAATTCGGCAAGACTCAGGCAGTTACTCTGTTGTTACCTCTGTGAGCAATGGAGTGTCTCCTCAAAGCAAGGAACTGGGTTCCATTGGTGCTGCTGCGGATGATTCCTGCGCTTTTGATACTCCATGGACTGAGACCGAGCACGAGAGCAATGGCATTGGAAGCAATGAGAATGGTGATATTGTGTCACCTGAGAAGACTGTTATGGAGGCTGCAAATACTGAGTGCAATGAAGACGACAGTTCTGATGGCCAGGACACCGATGGCGAATTGGAAGATCTTGCTGCCCTGATACATCTCAATGGGAATGGCACACATATAGATTCTGACAATGAAGAGAACAGCACAGTGGAGCGAAGTGCAGAGAGTCCAGAGGCTTGCATAGTAAGAGAAGACGATGAAGAGGAGTGCAGTCTGAAAGCCTCTGAGCCCTTATCTGATGGAAGAGAATTGCCTGTCAATTTGCCAGAACCTGAGCAGAGTGAAGCACGCGAAACTGAAGCTGCGGAAAGCAAGAGAAGTAAGCTCCTAAGAGTGCAATCTCGGTCTTGTGATCTCCGAGAAGGGCCTAGAGTATCGGTTGACTCACTTGATTTCCACTCTTCCCGGAATTCATTCCAGTCAAAAAGCTTCAGGGCAAGTGAACCTCTTCAGTCAAAGATTATGAAGACGGTGGATGAATTGAAAGGCGACCTTTCTGAAATTTTCAGTAAACCTTCAGATTGCAAGCCAAGGGCACACCCTCCACGTCCTCTGAAACAAGATGGTTACAGGCCTCATGCAGCAATCACATCCAGCCAACCTCTTACAACTTATCATCCTGCTGCCAAGCATTCTGGCATTGCAGCTCGCCGGAGTAGGTCTGGCCAAGTTGCTCCCCATGGCCATGGGCAACCCTTACCGCGGTATCGTCGGCATGGTGCTTATTCGTACGGCCACAGTGGGCAAATGGAAACGAGGCCATGCTCTCACCAATGCTACCACCATAGCTGCGGGCCACCTTGTTGCAGCTCCTGGAAACAAGAACCTGCACCACAGAAGCCAGCGGCCAAGGAGATAAAGCGGCGGCCTCCCCCGAAAAACCTCTGTCGGCCAGTCCTACGGGGCGCGCCATTTGTGCTTTGCTCAAACTGTCTCAGGCTGGTCCAGCTGCCCACCGGTTTTGCCATTCCAAGCAGAGGAACACGCAGGCTGCAGTGTGGCTCCTGCTCACATGTTCTCGCCTACTCTTACAGAGACCCAAGCAGAAAGAAGCTTCAGTCACCATTTGGGGGAGATGAGTCTAGCGCAGATGACTACGAAATTCACCAGGGAGATGATGAGTATAACGCTGGTGCCCGTGACCCATTCTCGTACTCGGAAGAATACGGTATCTCGGCTGATGCGAGCTATTCTACCGAGGACGGACAACCCCTGCACGTGTCGAGGAACTCATCTTTTAACACCATTGATGAAAGAAGTGTCAAGGAGTCTAAGCTTCACCGGTTGATGGGGTACTCTTCAGCGAGTGAGCTGATGCGGCATTCTCCTGATCTCTACGAGAGTTTCAGCAGACGAGCTCCTATTGCAAAAGCATATGACATGAAGGGGAAAGGCGTTTGCGTGGCTGATGATGATTCAAGTGCAAAACATGGTGCAATGAAGGGATCAAAAGCCAAACAGAGAAATGTAGGCTTGCCATTCCAAGGAATGTTCAAGAAAAGGATTCATTGACGGGAATCTCTGAAGCTCATGTCATAGCTAATTTAACCTCGTTTCTCAGGATTGTGGCGAGTTTAGGAGGAAGTATATAAGCACGTTCAGTTTTTGGAACGATGATAAGAGTGATAGGTATTTGGTGTAGTAGACTAGTAGTTAGCCTTCTAATCAGTGAGTGAGTTCACTGATTATTTGCCAATCGTCTGTCTACAAGGTTACTGGTTTGACAACAATGTGTGCTCTTTGATGTGTGTATAGTTTTTGGAGTCCATATTGTTAACGTGGTGATCACTTGTATAGAAGAAGTGAAGAACGAATCTGTTTTTTTTTTAGCTGATGACATTGCATAATGATGCACATTTGCGTTGTGAATAAGCACGAAAGGACATAGCAGTTGCTAAACAGAACGGGTCAACAACATAAAAATATTTCTCCTCACTGTAGCAGCATAAACTTAAACATAGGCAACAGCTGAAGTAGTCTAGAAATCAGCAGAGAGAGCAAGAGTAAGAGATTCAGTAAGTCGAACAGAACAACGAATTGAAACTTGAAGTTAAATTGATATCCATAGAATGGAAGCGTATATATGTGCCTATGTGCCGGGGTATAAGCTTAAAGCGACATACAGTGGTAAGGAAATTTCACTGAGGCTGCAGTACCAAATGTAACCAAAAGAAATAACCAAATAATTTTATGACTTGAATAACATCATTGACCCAAAATGTATCCAAATATCAGTAAAATAACTGAAATGCATGAGGCATCAACTGCACATGAGCCTCCGTAAAAGGTTGCTCGAACGAATCCATTAAATTGTTAGTCATGGAAATTTCAGAATAAAGTCTGGGCTGAACAGCAACCTAGTTTATGATAGTGCTCCCACACGAGCAGATTATGAACCGTATACACAAATGAATTGACAGGTTAAGCAATTCTGAATGCATTAAAAAAATAGACGTTGTGTTTTGAATAAAATGTGGAGTCTATAAGAAAGAAATGCATGTTCTCCAGAAAAAAAAACAATTTGGTGTATCTTCAACAATACAGTATATACCCAATGTGTATCAGTTTTCCTACCGATCTGAACCATGGTAGAATGGGTATTTTGGTATATATGAACATTTTACGAGTATGGCAGAATATACTTAGGGAACTATTTATATGACCTATTCGTAATATTCTGTTCAGTTACATGGACATTCTTTTATTTACATGATCATTTTTAAAGCATCTTAGATCATTTTTTCACAATTTAGGTAAATCTTTTTTGTTGGGATTGTTTTCCATAATGCAATGTCACAGAATGTACAATATGACTGTTCAAGCGATTGTTGTTTTTGAGAAACCCAAAATCTGCTCACAGATTCAAAGTTTGTACCTATGGGGACACCGAAGAAATCTGAAAGAACTTTGCAGATTACCTTGGCTATCACACGTTCATGAAAGAGATGAGCCATTGTTTCATTTTCGAGCAAAAAATGCAATCCTTTGGCTTACCCATATTTCTTTTCTTTAGGTTATCTCTAGTCATAATCTTGTTATGAGACATAAGCCAAAGAAAGATTTTGATTTTTGGTGGGACTAGCAAAGACCAAACTGAGGGAATGTAAACAGGAGACACACCTCTAAAATTAATAATAATGTATAGGGAGGAATGTGGATTTTGTACAGCGTATATGGCGCACATCCCATATTCTCTCTCTTGCTTTTGTCATTTGTCAGCTAGCTAGTTCTAACCTTTACTCCATCATACGGGACCTACCCATGTGCATGCATGCAGCTGATCGATGGAGTGCTCGCAAGTTTACTCGCTAGCTAGGTGATTTTGATGCAAATCTTTGGACAATCAATCTCATAAACAGTTTGTCAAAATTGTAATTTATTTGCACCATTATGATGTAGATGATGAACTCTATAAAATGAGTCCAATATCATATATATATTATTACGTAAATATTGTGTATCTCATTGGACCCACATGTCATAGAATAACTTTGCTACTTAATTATAAATTTGCGGTACAAAATACATCAAGCAAAATTCTTGAAGATATCTAAACTCAGGATCAAGGCTATCCGGCGATAAGCACCGAAGATATCCACATGTGTCACTATTTTCAGAGGTTCCCCATTATGCGACGAAGACATCGACAAGTTGAAACATGGATAACCGGTGATGGATAACCCAAAATTCTTGAAGATATCTAAACTCGGGATCAAGTCTATCCGGAGATAAGCACCGAAGATATCCACATGTGTCACTAAGAATATTTTCCCGGTAACCGACGAAGCTATCCACATGTGGGGGCATGTGGATCCATACAATATTTTCAGAGGTTCCCCGTTACCGGTGATGGATAAACCAAAAAATGCATGCTACGTATGTAGAACATTTATATACGTTCTCCAGTTTTTTGTTTTGAAAACATTTACTATTTTTTATTATACCAAGAGAGCCAAAACACTTTGTGTTGCTTTTATTTCATGGTAACTTAGGTCACAAGGTATTTTTTTAAACCTATCAATCGCTAGCTAAAATTTGGAAAAAAAAAAATACATATGCTGGTGTGATGTCTTACTACAACTCAAGGAAAAATGGAGGTGAGCTGCTCAATTATTCTGGAGGAGGTAGCACATGCATGGTCCTCTCGTAGGTCAAAAGGCAATCACATGGATAGCTGGTAGTAGGGTACATGCATAGGGGTCAAAAGGCAGGTGGAGGCTAGCGTGGGGCACGGATCCCAACCATCGAAGGGATGGCTCAGATTGACGTTGTGCGCCATATAGGTTGTACATCTGCATTTCCGTATAGGGAGCTTATAGAGTAAACTCATTTGTTATCATGTTGTCATATCAGTGCATCATCATCATCGCCATCAGATATAACAACACTAAGTAAGATCTGTTCCAGTTTATACCAAGACTCCATCATACTTGGAGTGTAGTTTCCTACAAAGTAAACTTAATGACTCTGCCCTCTAAAACTTCAGCAATGGGGCACATTGCTGTTGGCAGATGACATAAAGAGGCCAGAATTGCACTGCTAACCAAACCAAGTATCTTCCCAAATTTTAATTGTTGGTTTTTGTCGTTGTGCTTTGTAAGGTACTCTCTCCGTTCCAATTTAATTGACTTGCTATCCACCTATAATTTATTTGAAATTGTAGCGTCGTAAAGAGACATACGTACAATTTTGGGTAATCACTAGCTGGTTTTCTATCCATCCCGCGCCTCTGTTCTGGGCCAGGACACCCTGATTTACACAAATGAGATGCGCCTAAATTCAGAACACATGTCATTTGAAGTGTGGAAACATAGAGAGCACACCCAAAAATGAACGCGGAATCATGCGGAAGAAAACGAAGAGAAAAGGAAACAGAGCTTCGATTCGGCTGCTGCATTTCATCCGGCAATTCCTATATCACGCCTGTTGCGTCAGTTATGGCGCCGACGCTCACGCGAGTTGTCCCGTGGGCGTAGCCCATTAGGGACGGATGGAGACCGAAGGTGAGGGAGAGAGGCGTGGAGGTCACCGGAGACGAAGAAGACAAGGTGCAGCCGGTCAATCTCACCGGAGACGCGGCTGGCCGCGACTCGCCGGCGGGGCGAGAAAAGTACCTCGCATAGCCAGTGAATACGCGGCTCGCTGCAGCGGCGCAGGTGGAGGTGTGGAATAGACCTGGGGTGCGACGACCGCGGCGGTGACGATAGTGGCCGCGGCCGCGAGATGTACGTCGGCTCGTTCAGGGACGAGAGAGAGATGTCCAAGTTGACACAGGCTTTGAGGAGAGAGATGGTTCAGAACAGGCTGCAAGGGGCAAGGCAAGATTGCAAGTAGGGTAGGCCATCTGACTCACACTTGTGTGGCGGCAAACCGCGCACTTGGTGTACCATGTACGAGTTGGAAGTTGCTTCGATGTGTATAGTTCATCGCATCGATCTCTTTCAACGTGCCGTACTCACACTACCAGATCGATGGCGTGAAAGGAACCTCCATACAGACATCGATCTATCGGACTAGTAAGATGCATGAAAAACACGTGCGTGCCGAGTACACATACAGATCGTAGAGCACTACTGAGTAGTTTTTACTCGAGTAAGTTAGGCACGGGACTTCTAGCTCCAGGTGCGCTGTCGGTAGCGTGGTATTTCAGTCGCCGGGGCCCCAGCGGCAGCACCGACCTTCACGTCGCCGTCGCCGCCGCCGTCACGGCGGTGCTTGAGTCCCCGGAACACCCGTGAGCTCTCCTCGAAGATGTGCGCGCGGCGGTCGTAGTCCGTGGGGCTCCGGCCCTCGTCCTCCCCGCCCATCGCCTCGTCCTCGAGCAACTCTAGCTGCTCCGCCGCCAGCCCCGCGTCGTCTTGGACATCTTCAGAAAGCACGGCCTCGTCGTTACGCGCCTCCACCGGCTCAGTTCCGCTGCCGGGCTGCGCGCGGAGCGCCGCGGTGGGAGTCGCACGGCCCGCCCGAAGCCGTGCTTGGCTTCCCGAGGCGAGCGCGCGCGGGAGCGGGACGACACGCGGCGGTGGCCGCGCGGCCGCCGTCGCGGTGGGGCAAACGAACTGCATGGTCGGTCCGGTGCGGTGCTCGGGCAGAAGCCTGGCACGTCGAGTAGCTCGTCGGGGACTGAGTACTGTACCGTACGTACGTGAGGGTAGTTGGATAGGATTCAGTACTACTGTACTGGCCTGGGTGTCGGTTTTGAGAGCGGGAGATTCGGGACAACAGGGCACAGTGGTGGTTGTGTTTTATCCCCGGCGGCTGAGCGCTGAAGATTCCAGAAGTCGCCCAGCCACGGAGCGCGACGTGGCGGAGCGGCGCGACGCGTGGAGCCACGTATCCCTCGGCGGCGTTGCGTTGGTTTTGCATCGCGCTGTCGGTTTGGAGCGAGCGCGTCAGTGGGTGACTGGGTGGTGGCACGCAGGTTATGAAATTTGGCTTTCGAGACTCGTATCTCGTGGTTGGTGACGGACTGCTCGGCCTGCAACGTTCATCCTGCTGTCTCTCGTTTCGATCGTGCTTACCGCTCGGGGTGATTCTCCTATGTACGGGGATGATTGCTATCAGGTTCCTCCTGAATTTGTGTATCAACAAAACAAAACAGGGTGGTTGGCAACATGGAGACAACGCGTTAAGATGACGTTGACAATAATTTCTTTGGTCCGTCCAACCAGCTGAATCGTGTTGTTCATCCAGCCTAGCAATTTCACTAGAGAAAGATAATCCGGTCATCGGGAGAGGCTATGTCGTGCTCACTCTCTCGAGTTGCTCTCGCACTTGAATTAATTCAGCAGCGTGTAAACACTGCAGGACTCCAACAGAGATTGGTAAGTTGCAATTCATTAGTAAAAGACGTGTTATGAGCTTAATTCTCTCTTTACTAGGGATTCAACCAAGCCATCTTGAGTGTGGTATTGGGTTTGCGCAACGGAAAACAAAAAAAAATCGTCACAACTACACAACAATCAAGATCTACTATGAAGATATAAGTAACAACACATGCATATTGATCTAGCTGTAACTCGTTACCGACACCGTTGAAGCGGAAGAGATGTCGATGACGACGTTGATGAAGCTTGTTGAAGAATTCACTCGGCTAAGCCCAGCCTAGAGAATACCGTAGACTCCTCGCGTCTCGACTTGATCCAACAGAGTGAGGGTCAGGTACCGGTCGTACGGGAGATCACCCCTCTGAGAGCTCGCACACATACATCAGATCTAGTTCAGCAGGGTTTCGCCGTACATATTTGAAGCACTACTGATGTATATGAAGGTGAGATCTCAACACATATGAGAGAGAGAGAGAGAGAGAGAGAGAGAGATTAGATCTAGATCTAATTGGAGAGGGTCCTTCTAAACAAGAGAAGTTACCTCAATCCTTTTTAGATCAAGACTATCAAGAGGAAAGAGAGGGGAGCCTCCCAACTCGCATTGGGATGAGAGGAGGCTACCCTCCCCTCCTTTATATAGTGGAGAGGGAGTGCGGTTTGGGAGTCCCCAAGGGATCCACACCCCTTGCCTTGCCCCCCAAGCAAGGGGGAAACCGACTCCCCCATGGGCCTTGAGTCCCAAGGGTTTCGGCTAGGGGGGAGCTTCCCCCTCTTGGCCTTTTGGCCTAATTGGGCCATGCCACCTTGGGGGCAGCCCATGGAGGAATAGCCACACCCTAGGTGGGCCCCATGTAGATGCCCCAAGTGGTGTTGCCACGTTGGGCACCTCCATGGCCCCTCCCGGCACTTCTTCCCTCTCCGGAGTTCGCCCGATTAAATCCCGAACACGTATTTCCACTTTACAGAAAATTCCCGGAATAAAACCATCATCATATAATCATTTTTATGATCCGGGACATTAGATGTCCTGATTTGCAACCTCCGGAATATTATTCCCTCTATATAAAACCTCAGAATAAATCTGACAATGACAGAAACTATTTCTATCACTCTGGGACATCCAATGTCCGCATATATATTATCTCTCTGATATTAGATATATCAGTCACGCAGAGACCATTCCGATGATTGATACGTCTCAAACATATCTATAATTTTTGATATTTCATTCTTGTTTTATAACAAATGCTACTTGTTTATTTACATTATATATCATTTTTATGCATTTTCTGGGACTAACCTATTAACAAGATGCCGCCGTGTCAGTTCCTATTTTCTGCTGTCTTTTTGTTTCAGAAAAGCTAGGCGGGAAATATTCTCGAATTGGACAAAAATTGACGGAGCCCAGTTTTACAAAGATACGAAGACGGAGTCCAAAGGGAAGCCGAGGTGGCGACCCAGGGGGTCCAGACGCCACCTCGGCGCTCCAGAAGGTGGGGCCGCGCCGGGGTAGCGTCTGGCGCCCTCGGGTGGCCCCTCACGCCACTCTTCGCCTATATATTCTCCGTATCCCGAAAACTCTAAACACCCGATCAAAAATCCATGAAAAGTTCCGTCGCCGCCGTCGACGTCAACCCTAGTTCGGGAGGGTTCTGAAGCTCTTCCCGGCACTCTGCCGGAGGGGGAGATCATCACCGGAGGGCTCTACACCGCCATGCCTGCCTCCGGACTGATGCGTGAGTAGTTCTCCACTGGACTACGGGTCCATTGCAGTAGCTAGATGGTAGTCTCTCCACTTTGTGCTATCATGTTTAGATCTTGTGAGCTGCCTAACATGATCAAGATCATCTTTATGTAATCCTACATGTTGTGTTTGCCGGGATCCGATGAATTATGAAGTTATGATCAAGTTGTTCATCTATCTATCTACATGCTTTATTTATGATCTTGCATGCTCTCCGATGTCGTGGTTGCTTTGGTCAAGTAGTTGCTAGTGTCTTCAATAGGGAGTATTTATCTAGATAGTGGGTTCATGGCTCCGGTAGCCTGGGCTCGAGATGACAGAAATGACTAAGGCTCTGGGTGTGTTGTTGCCACTAGGGAGAAAACAACGGTGCTATGTCTAAGTGTCATTCACATTGTTTACATTACACACTTTGCTTATTGCAATTATCTGTTGCTTGCAACTCAATACTTTCAGGAGACACGGATGTTATCCTGGGGGTGATTATTAGTCATAGATGCAGCTAGCAAGCGGTCTATGTATTTTGTTGTAATGCCCAATTAAATAGTACAGTGAACTTTATCTTGTCATAATATGCATTGTCATGCCCTTGCCATTTGTCAATTGACCAACTGTAATTTGGTTACCTAGCATGTTAGTTTATCTGTTTTATGAAGAGACACAACTAGTGAACTGTGGACCCCGGTACTTTCCTTTACACTGATAAAAACACCGTTTCCACTGTTTCCTACACTCATTTGCTCGCTGTCCATTTTGCATTTACATTTATTTTACACACCGTACGTTTAATCCTTATATTCAGCAAGTCAGGGAGATTGACAACCTTCCTGTTTCGTTGGGCAAAGTAGTTTGATTGTGTTGTGTGCAGTCCACGTCAACAACATCTCAACGCGCAGTTGTTGACACCGTGTTGCAGCTCTTCCAACTCGTACTGGTTCGATAACCTTGGCTTTGCAATTAAGGGAAAACTGCTACTGTGTTGCTTCACACCTTCCTCCTGGGGTTCCCAACAGGCGGTTGTAGCCGCATCAATGAGCCACTCTCTATGTTCCTTCCTCTTGGGTTCCCAACAGGCGGTTGTAGCCGCATCAATGAGCCACTCTCTATGTTCCAGAACAACCATAATACACAACAAACTAGCTCTGACTTAAGCGTGTGACCCCTACATGTTCGATAACGTGTAGCTATAATTAGATGTACTCGTCTAATCATCAGCCAGGGTCAGGTCCATGGACAACCTGAATAACTGCTACCGTTACGTGAAGAACACTCTCTTGAACCTGCTGATTATTAATATATCATTCCCATTTGATGCATGTAAAATGCATACATGAACTTTGCATTATTTTACTTATATTCCAGTCATATTTGCATCATATAAGGGTTATATCACTGTTTTATAATGATTTTGGGAATATTTGGTATGTTTCCTATTTTTATGGAATTAACCCTGCGCAGGCAGAAAACCCTATTTTCCATATTTAATGTTTCAGGGACCCAAACGACGTCCAAATGACCTGAAATTTACGAGCATCAGTTTTTGGAAGGAACAAAGCGTGGGAGCGAAGGAAGCAAACAAGCGGAGGCCCGAGGGCCCAGATGAGTGGGCCCACGCGGCCCATGTACCTGGCCGCGTGGGACCCCCCTTTTGGCCCTCGGAGCTCCGTTGCCGTCGATCTTTCCTCCACCGACTCCGTTTTGACCTAAAACCGCCTATAAAAATAGTCCCCCGACGTTCTCTAGAAGGAGCGCCGCAGAAACACAGAAACACCGAAACAGAGACCTGGAGTTGCAGATTGGAGGGGGAAAACTCCGGCGGGGCGCTGCCGGCGTGGTCTCCATCTTCTCCAACGACTTCTCCACCGTCTCCATGATGAAGAGGGAGTAGTCCACCCTGGACTATGGGTTTGTGGAAGTAACTTATGTATCTCTCTCTTGAGCTTCACTAATTAGTACCGTATGAGCTGCTGAACATGATTACGGTCATCTATGTAATACCTTTGTGGTGGATCTTTTTATGAGTTAATATATGTTTGAGATTGCAATGGTTTTGTTTCAGTTATGAAAGTAGATGCATATTATGTACCCCGTTCTTATTTACTTGTCATGATCAAGCATGTTTATGAGAGCGTGTGAGGGGGAACGTGTGCATTAGTTGGAGTAACGGGGGGTGGCTAGTGCAGTGAACGTGAGAGAAAGTTCTGCGATCCACTTGGGTATCTCTACCTTACTTTGTTGCCTCACTAGGGATAAAAAGAAATACCATGCTACCGGAGATGTGGGTGTGACCATTGCCACTTCTCCATGACTAGATCTAGCATGTTCTTATTTTAACTTCATGTCATGATACTTATTGCTATACTCTGAGTTATCTTAATTACTGAGGTGTTATGATTTAGTTCGCATCTTGGTGGAGTATAAGAGAGACTAATAACCAAAAGGTCTCTATGTTAGGACGTGATGCCCATATAATTATAACTTGTCATTAAACTGTTGTGTTGCAATCTCATATGTCAACTCTAGTGTTCCATTGTCTACCACTTTATTAAAGAGAGAGTGCATTTGTGAAACCATGAACCCCGGTCCATTTTTAATCATAAGAAACACCTTTCCAACACTTTTACCACTTTTCCATTTTCTGCCATTTAAAAATCCGAAAATACAAAAACACTTTTACATCTTGCATTCATCATAAAAACCCAAAAATATCATTTATCATTGCTACCACCATCCTTGCATATTTATTTACCACCATTGCATATTTATTTCTTGTTTGCATTGCATATTATCTTGATATCATTCTCACACCTTGTGCTTGACAACCACTAGGTGAGGTTGAGGACCAAAACATTTACTTTGTTTTGTAGGTAACCAAAAGAAGGATAGGAAAGATAAATCTTCACTACTGATTCCCCGAGAGTTCGATATTAAACCCTCGAGTCACCCCTCGTGGGGAAAACACGTCTTCCACTTACTACACACTCTGCACTTGGAGTCTCAACCTAACCCATTTACTTTTCACGCAGGTAACTACGTGAAGGGCCATCAAGACTGTTTTCTGGCGCCGTTGCCGGGGAATCATTGCTGAAAGGTTTATCCAAGGATATCTCACCAAGTCAACTTCATCACCAACTTGTGCTAACACCTAAGCTTGGGGAGGTTGCACCTACGTGAGCATCATCTTATCCATCTTTACCTTCAAAGCAATTTATCTTGTTTTGTCATTGTCTTGCATTTTTAAGTTCGGTTTGCATATTTATTTTCAGTTTTGCATAAAAAATTAAAAAACACATAAAAACTTGCTAAAATGGGAGAAAGAACTAAGTTGTGTGATTACACAAACACTCCAAATGATCAATTTATTGCTAGGCCCATTGCCACACCTAAGATAAATGCTGATAGTTATGAAGTAAGTCCTAGTTTGTTGAACTTGATAACTAGGGAACAATTTGGCGGTAGTGCTATGGAGGATGCCTCTATGCATCTTCATGATTTTGTTGAAATATGTGACATGCAGAAATTTAAAAATGTGGAAAGTGATATTCTAAAACTGAAGTTATTTCCTTTCTCACTTAGAGGAAAAGCTAAAGAGTGGCTGCATTCATTACCTATTGATAGCATTAAAACTTGGGATGATTTAAAAGAAGCTTTCATTAAGAAATACTATCCTCCTGTTAAAATTTTGCAAAATAGAAACAACATTCTTTCTTTTAGGCAAAATGAAAATGAACATGTTGCTATGGCTTGGGATAGGATTAAACTTATGCTTAGAACTTGTCCATCACATGGGGTCAACGAATGGACCATATTACACTCTTTTTACAATGGTCTAAATTACATGTCTAGAAATATTCTTGATTCTGCTGCTGGAGGTGCTTTATGGGAAAAACTATAGTAGAAGCTAAGAACATATTGGAAAGTATTTTGCAAAACTATAGTCAATGGCATACTGATAGAGCACCTAATCCTTCTAAGAAAGTGAACTCCATAGAAGAAACAAATGATTTGTCATCTAAAATGGATACTATTCTTGCTTTCATTAATAAACAAAATATTGAAAATGTGCCTTTGCAAGAACTAGTTGGTAATAATCCTGAAAATATTGATGTCAACTTCATTAGGAACTATGGTAATAATGGGTATGGTAACAACAATTATAACTCTTATAATAAACCCCCATATGTGCCAAACAAATATGCCACTAGTAGTAATGTTTCTAGTGATTTGGAAAACACCATTAGATCATTTATATCTACTCAAAAGGAGCTTAATAAGGAATTTATATCTAAGTTTGAAAAACAAGACTCTTTGTTTGAAAGGGTAGATCAGCTCACTAAGGAAGTTTCCTCATTAAAGAACACCATTATAGCTCAAAAACATGAGGAAACAATTAAATATTGTCAAGAGGTTATAAATAAATCTTGGGAACATATTCATGAGCAAGAGAGAATTGCTAAGGAAACTATTATGGTATGAAAGAGAAGAAAGTTGAGGAAGTTAAAATGCTTAGTGAAGTCAAGGAACCATTGCTTGACTTAGAGAATTGTAGCTTGCATGAATTAATATCTATCTTACAAAAATTTGCAAGTGATCCTTCCATCAATCTAACCAAGCTGGTTTTGGTTCTTATATTGCTAATCATGTTTGAAAGAAAAGATTGCTAGGTACAACCAAGAGGCTATGATACCACCTAAGCTTGGGGATATATGGATTCCCAAAGTCCTAGTAACCATTGGAAAAGAGACACACCATGCTATACTTGATCTAGGATCTAGTGTCTCTGTTTTATCTAAAGAACTATATGAAGTACTTGAATTGAAAAATCTTGAAAAATGCTCTATTGAACTTGCACTTGCTGATGATTCCATTAAACATGCTTTAGGAAAGTAAGTGATGTTATGGTAGAGTTACATATGACATTTGTGCCTGTTGATTTTCTAATCATGGATATGGGGAATAAAACCTCTAGTCCAATTATTCTTGGAAGACCTTTTCTTCGTACTACAGGTGCTATCATTGATTCAAAAGAAGGGAATGTGAAGTTTCAGTTTCCACACAAGAAGTGCATGGAACACTTCCCAAGGAAGAGGGACACACCAAAGTTCAAGCTCCCTCATGAGCTTCGTCCACAATAAACATCAAGTAAGAAGCCTAGCTATATGGCTATAAAGAAAGCGCTTTACGGGAGGCAACCCGGTTGTTTTTATTTGTGATTTTCTTTGTGTCCTCTTGCTGTAACAAGAGACTTAGTGTTTAGTTTAGTTTCTGGAATTTTTAATAAAGTGCCAAGTTTTACTCATTTTGGTTTGAAAAGTTGCTTATAGCGTTCGGAGATTTTATTCCTGCACGAATCTGTGCACGGTATGATTTTTAATTCTTATTCTGTAACTCCGAATGAGCTCATATTTGAACTGTATTGCAACTTTTCATCCTCTGTATGCATGAATTTTTCGGAATTTTCCGACAAAGTTAAGTAGGGTAGAAAAATACGTTTAGCTGCTGCTGTTTTTCTGGACAGATTCTGTCCCATTTTGTTTGATGCATGCTTAGAACTTTTAACTTGAATCTTTTTGATCCAATTGAGTTTATGAGTAGGCATACAACATTATACACTTTCTGGACATTCATATGAATTTTTGTCTAAGGATTATATGCAGCAAGAAATCTATTTGTTTATCACTACTAATGCACCCCACAGAAAAGAAATGGGAGAAACGGTGTTTTGAAGTTTTTTCACAGGGATTAGAGGAGATGCACCAAGAGCTATCCAAGGATGGTGAAGACCATAAGCTTGGGGATGTGAAGACAACCCCACTGGACCTACACACTCTCGGTTTGCACACGTCTAACTTCTGTTTTTCGATCGAAACACTTTATCGCATAAACTTGGAGCGTCTTTTTGTTTGTTTGGTTTGATTTTTATTTTGTGAGACCACCACACTATCATTTATATATGAGAGAGCTACTGGAAATTTGGGTTGAATTATGTTGGATGCTATTATAAGATTGGGAAAAGGGATGTTGAGTTGATTTTAAAAGATACATATAGTTGCATGATTCATGAGCTTGTTAATGAGTAATAATTTGCAAGTATTTTATCAAGAGCTATCTTTTATTCATGTTTTGATGCTGAATGTTATTTTACCTTGTTTTAACATGGATTAGTTAGTTCTATGGACACTCATGCATGCATTTAGATGGTCAACTTTCTCCCTCTTGCTAGCCCAAAAATTCCAACAAGCAAAAACTTGTTTCCAACACCTTCAACCAAAGTTTTTCCAGTGAGTCCACCATATCTACCTATTAGCTTTATGCTATTCCGAGTATGTTTATCATGATATTTGTGTTATCTATACCTCTGAATGAAAATGCTTATGTTGTTGATTGTTATGGGAAAAGTTGGTTATAGAGCTCTCGAACTTGATGCACACTTTACTTTATTGCATAATAAAATATGACCCATTGTGATTAAAATTATGATGTTGTGGGCTTGACAAATGTCTTTGGTTGAGAGTTAGCTCATATGTGCTGTCACATGGCAAGCTTTCAACATGCACTTCATCTCATTTAGTTGATATCATGTACTTTTGTTTATGGATGCTTACCATGGGTGAAATAAATGTGGAAATGAAGTGAGTTTAAATGAGTTTGTATAAATGGTTAGAGAGACGCCTGGGCCGCTAATCTAAGCCATGCATCATTCATGGTGGAAATTTACTTACATGCTATGGTGAACCTTCTGTGATACACCTTACAATAAAAAGCTATCTAATGGTAAATAAAAAGGGTGTTGAGATTGTTCATTGTGTTTGTTTGTCTTGTCATTTTGATATGGGCTTGTTCCATATCCTGGGACAAGAGGTACCCCAGTTGACGCTCTTAATGATACTATTATTACTTACAATGATATTTAACTTGAACTTGCTTTGTTTCCAAGTTGAGTAACACATGGAGTAGGTACTTGTATTCAAGGGGCATGAGACTTTCAACCTGTACTTTGTCAAGCACACTACTATATTTGCTTTCACTTTAAACTTAATCATTCAAGATGCTATGATAGGGGAATGAGAGCTTGACACCAAGGATTACCACATTACAATCATTAACTTAAGTAGAGAAGTTCAGAAGTTAGATGAAATTATTCATGCTTTACCTCTACTCATATATATCTTTCCAAAGTGTCCACCTTTTATATTCAGATTTTCATCAATACTCTATGACCATTGTAGGATGTTCTTACTTTCATTATGCATACATGTGGTCCATAGTACTTTCTTTATGTTACACTTTGTGAATTATCATTGAACATCCTTGCATTGAATACTTGATATCACTTCATAAACTATCTTGCATATTGCTACTCCTTTTAAGAATGAATCATTTGACTCTATGTAGCAATAGTAATCATCTTTGATATCCATTGTTAGTATTAAATTGCAAAGTCCATGTTAGTTTTATCACCTTCATACTCGAGGACGAGTATAGGTTAAGCTTGGGGATGTTGATGCATGTAAAATGCATACATGAACTTTGCATTATTTTACTTATATTCCAGTCATATTTGCATCATATAAGGGTTATATCACTGTTTTATAATGATTTTGGGAATATTTGTATGTTTCCTATTTTTATGGAATTAACCCTGCGCAGGCAGAAAACCCTATTTCATATTTTAATGTTTCAGGGACCCAAACGACGTCCAAATGACCTGGAAATTTACGAGCATCAGTTTTTGGAAGGAACAAAGTGGGAGCGAAGGAAGCAAACAAGCGGAGGCCCGAGGGCCAGATGAGTGGGCCCACGCGGCCCATGTACCTGGCCGCGTGGGACCCCCTTTTGGCCCTCGAGCTCCGTTGCCGTCGATCTTTCCTCCACCGACTCCGTTTTGACCTAAAACCGCCTATAAAAATAGTCCCCCGACGTTCTCTGGAAGGAGCGCCGCAGAAACACAGAAACACCGAAACAGAGACCTGGAGTTGCAGATTGGAGGGGGAAAACTCCGGCGGGGCGCTGCCGGCGTGGTCTCCATCTTCTCCAACGACTTCTCCACCGTCTCCATGATGAAGAGGGAGTAGTCCACCTCTGGACTATGGGTTTGTGGAAGTAACTTATGTATCTCTCTCTCTTGAGCTTCACTAATTAGTACCGTATGAGCTGCTGAACATGATTACGGTCATCTATGTAATACCTTTGTGGTGGATCTTTTTATGAGTTAATATATGTTTGAGATTGCAATGGTTTTGTTTCAGTTATGAAAGTAGATGCATATTATGTACCCCGTTCTTATTTACTTGTCATGATCAAGCATGTTTATGAGAGCGTGTGAGGGGGAACGTGTGCATTAGTTGGAGTAACGGGGGGTGGCTAGTGCAGTGAACGTGAGAGAAAGTTCTGCGATCCACTTGGGTATCTACCTTACTTTGTTGCCTCACTAGGGATAAAAAGAAATACCATGCTACCGGAGATGTGGGTGTGACCATTGCCACTACTCCATGACTAGATCTAGCATGTTCTTATTTTAACTTCATGTCATGATACTTATTGCTATACTCTGAGTTATCTTAATTACTGAGGTGTTATGATTTAGTTCGCATCTTGGTGGAGTATAAGAGAGACTAATAACCAAAAGGTCTCTATGTTAGGACGTGATGCCCATATAATTATAACTTGTCATTAAACTGTTGTGTTGCAATCTCATATGTCAACTCTAGTGTTCCATTGTCTACCACTTTATTAAAGAGAGAGTGCATTTGTGAAACCATGAACCCCGGTCCATTTTTAATCATAAGAAACACCTTTCCAACCACTTTTACCACTTTTCCATTTTCTGCCATTTAAAAATCCGAAAATACAAAAACACTTTTACATCTTGCATTCATCATATAAAACCCAAAAATATCATTTATCATTGCTACCACCATCCTTGCATATTTATTTACCACCATTGCATATTTATTTCTTGTTTGCATTGCATATTATCTTGATATCATTCTCACACCTTGTGCTTGACAACCACTAGGTGAGGTTGAGGACCAAAACATTTACTTTGTTTTGTAGGTAACCAAAAGAAGGATAGGAAAGATAAATCTTCACTACTGATTCCCCGAGAGTTCGATATTAAACCCTCGAGTCACCCCTCGTGGGGAAAACACGTCTTCCACTTACTACACACTCTGCACTTGGAGTCTCAACCTAACCCATTTACTTTTCACGCAGGTAACTACGTGAAGGGCCATCACCATTACTCACAATAGTGAACTTACCCGAGATTAAGTATTCCTGATATTTCCATGAATCAATCCCTGATTCACTATATCTTTATCTATCTTGTTAACCGATAAGTTTCCTTTTCTCGTTCCTGTATTCCGATATCCACACGATGTAACTTCATCATGCATTGTCTGCAGAACATATTGGATATCATACATACCGAGTGGGCCCTGGAAGTATCTCTCTTTTGACAGAGGAGTAATTTCCCATCTTGGAACATTAGGATATATGCACACCTTTGTAATCCCCTAGTGATCCGTTATGATCACTCGTTACGGCCGTAATGGTTGACAGTACCAAGTAACTCTTCCAATATGCACAATCCTAATAACCTCATGGTTTAAGGATATGTCATATAATAATCTACTGCGATATTGCACTAAGGACAAAAGAAACTTTGGAATCTCTTAGCATATTAATGATTTGGGTCTACCCAGCCATATTGTTTCCACCAACAATATGCAACTCATTGATGCTGACATAAACAATGTCCCAGACCAGGAAAACATGGTCATCAAGCAATTAACGAATTAGTCCAAAGGCAAGACTAGGGTATACTTTATTCTGTTCATGTCTCTACACGTGCTTATGAGTTTTCCTCTGAATCATATATTCAGGAGCCACAACAGTTATAGCATAGAATCATGAAGCATAACTATGAAACGGATGTTAATCTTTATTGCCTTTTGGGCATACATCAACATGTGGGTATACGGGACCGAGTGCTGAATTTCAATACCTAGTGCCATGCAATAATCATTGAGGCACGTGTGGAGAATTCAACAACGATGTCCATTCAAACTGATTTAATTTGATTTTTCAGATAATGAGCTTGTCTCATTATTATGAAAAATACATGGTTACGTGTGAGAATGATAGGCACACATGGGATCACCATGGATATGTGTCTATTGGAACCATGGAATTCCTAAAGTTCACTCAATGGTTGGATGTACCCACAAATTGCAAAGATTGAGGAAATTTAGCATAATTTAGATCACGACCAATGAAATTGCTGATAATTTCCGCATCATTCTATGCTGAGATTACAAAGGCGATCATGCCAAGTTTGGAATACATTGACATTCTAAAAATTTCCATGTTCATAACATGTGTTACGGAATTGATGTACTCCCTCTATCTTTGATACAAGGCCACTCATATTTTTAGGACAAAACTTTAATCATTAATTTGCTAACAAGATCATAGTTATTATACCACAAAAGGTATGCCATTGGATGCACATTTCAAAATCTTTCCAGTATATTTTTTACGAAATATAACTCATATTTTGTTGACTAAAATTAAAGGTCAATTTTTCTACACAAAAAACGAAGTGGCCTTGTGTATAGAAATGGAGGGAGTATGTGAAGTGCAATCCTGGCGAGAAAGAGGGATTTTGCAATTAATTGCTTGTCATATCCGTTGTTTTAATTAAAAAAAGGAGTTACTCCTCATTTGTTGTCGCCATGGGTTTTGATGTGCAAGCTACTATCGGATATCTCTACATTTTGTAGGTACAAACTGGATCGATATACCGTAACGCATTCTCGATTATTATATTAGTATCCATAGGGAGTTTAATTGTGGCACCATCAGAGCCAACAATTATGACATCACGTCCAGCGATTAAAAATATATCATTATCTCTTGGTAAGAGTTTTGGATATATTTCCCTATGTATAGAGTTTGGGTTCATTGTCCACAAAGATTGTTTCCTCTTTCATCAGATTGACTCCATAAATTTATATTATATATATTTAACTGAAGAATTTTCCGTGTGAAATCTTTATCATATATATAGAAACATACAACTTTTTGATACTGATATGAAAGTGCTTGATACAATATATTGTGCATTGATATAAGGTGATGATAACAACAATATAATTTGCAAAAATAAATTGTGATTTCAAGTGATACTTGAATTTTGTTAGTGTATACCTCAAACATTATCATAACACTTTGGAGATATCACCATTTTTATGGAGTCCGTCTCACAACACTAAGAAGTGTAATCTTCTTCCCTTTGTATTTCTTGAACCGAAGGAAAATGCAGGATTGAGTATGTTCTTATTCTCCACTTCTCACATTTCTGATTCTTCTCTGTTCTTGATGTTTTCCTCTGTCGGCAGAGGCCTTTGTGCCTCCTGTACTGTTTTTCTCAGCGATTTTGCACTGTGATGCTCACAGTAGAGTGTGCTGATAACGTGTTAGAACTCGAAGGATTGAGAGGAAACTTGTGTTCTTTTTGATGGATTGAGTATATTATACAAGGTGAGGAACGGAGGAACCGACATAGGTAATAGGCGCCTCTACAAACACAACCGTCCGTACGGGCGAAGAGGGCGACCGTACGAACACAAGCGTCCTCCTAACAGAGGAAAATTGACTGCTAGTATATGTGAGTTACACATAAAGCGGTTTTGCTCCTGAGCTTTAGTGAACCCTCTATTTAAAAAAATCAAAAAATATGTATAAAAGTTTTTTAAAAATCTAAAAAAAATCATGCATGTTCTCTTAATGATGTATACTACAATCGTGTAAAATCTCAATGCAAAAACCTATTTCGAGAAAGTTACCGCTGCTCGGTCTCGAGCTGCAAAGTCGCGCCTAAGCTGCTCCGAGCAACCACAACATGTAGATTTATCTCCCTTTATGCGGGAAATAGTACTCCCTCCGATCCAAAAAAAGATTCGCGACTGGTTATTTTGCAAAACCCCCCCTACTCTTTTCTGTCTCAACCCGCACTCGCACCTCACTCGCACCCGCACGCACTCGCATCGCACCCCCACCGCTCTCTCTCTCTCTGCTCGCTCGCTCCCTCTCTCTCTGCTCCTCGCTGGCGCGTTTCTTTCCCCGCCGACCCTCGCCTCTCCACCTCCCCCCACCTTGCCGGCGTGCTCCCTCGCGTCCTTGCTGCGCTACCATCGCCTCGTCGCCCACGCTCTCCGTTGCCTCTCTCCCCTCCGTCTTCCGTCACCGCCGCGCTCTGCTCGACGAAAGGTCAGATCTTTTGGTCCAAGCCGGCGAGGAATCGCCGGATCCGGTGGCTGCGAGGCCGGATCCGGTGTCTGCGAGGCCGGGCGCGCGGATGGCCTCGCCGCTCGTGGCCGTCGTCCGCGCCACCCGCCTCACGCCATCTCCTGCTCTGCCTCCACCTCCAAGAACTCCACAGCCGTCTCGACACCGCACCAGCAACCTCTTCCAGGTCATGCGCTCAATCTGCCGTGGTTGGTTCCGACTGAATCCTTTCTGCCCTCAATCTCACGCACGTTTGCATTGCAGGATCCAGGCGCATTAGGAGAGAACTGCTATTGGCGAGTCCGGCGCAAGGAGGCGGTCAAGGTGAAGGAGGCCATGGCGATGCTCAAGGCGGCGGTGCTGTGGCGCAAGATCTTCGACATCGACGCGTTCCTCAACGTCGACCTCGCAATGTCGGAGCTAGAGGGCGTGGTCTTCTACGCGGCAAGAACCTGGACACAGAGGACATGGAACTGCAGGAGCCACTAGTACAGAACGACACATCGGATACCCCTCTATGGAACGGCAGGTGTTAGGCGACGGAGATCGCGCTTTCGCGCGGCCGGTGCGTACAAACCTGACCAGGCCTGCCTACATTGGCAATGGACCCTTTCCAATCTCGTCACTATTATATTGGCAACGGTTAATAAAATTGTCCGTTTCCAATATTTGCCTCTATGGTAACGGATAGAATTTTCCAACCGTTGAAAATGTCGAACGTGGGCTAGCGAAATGGGCAGATGGGGAGTATGGGCGGAGCAGACCCATGAGTATAAATGGCGAGAAGTACCAGCAGCGGTCTCTTTGAAGCCCAGTCCATCGCCTATAGTTATTCAAACTTCGCCAGATCCCCTCCGTCCAAATCCATGGCGAGAGGTACCAGCAGCGGTCGCGGCCGTGGACGAGGGCGAGGCGTGGTAGGGGGCGCAGCGGCTGCCATGCCGTCGGGTCGCCCTCACTCATCCCCTTGAAGACATGTCCCTGGCGAGAGGTACATCAGCGGTCGCGGCCGTGGACGAGGGCGCGGCCGTGGTAGGGGGCGCACGCAATGCCACGCCGTCGGTGTCGCCCTCACCGTCCTCTGAAGACATGTCCCCGGAGCTGCGCGGCTTCGAGTTCTTGGTTATCCTGTACAAGGGCATCGTGAGCCGCCTGAGGCTCCGGGGCGTTCGCAGAGAGGCTCCAAGGCATGGTGGCAGCTACCATGCATCTAGATGGGGACTGCGAGAACGGCAGCTGGGCGGTGAAGACGGCCGTGAGTGCCAGGGGGAATTTGTACCTCGGCCAGGGATGGAAGTCATTCACCAAGCGTACTAAGCTTGAGCAGGGGCACTTTTTGTGCTTCGAGTTCGACGGCGACAACGGTTCTTCATCAAGATCTTCGACGGTACCTTATGCCGGAGGACGCACTCGTGTACAGCGACGACGAGCCGAGTCTTTCATCAGCAGCTGCTAGTAGTAGCATTAGCGAGTAGTAGCATATATGTATCGTTTACTTCATTATCAAGTCCATATGTAGTAGCACTAGCTGCTAAGTGGTCTCTGCGTTCATATGTATTTAGAGTACATGTTAGTAAGTTTACTCTCTCGCTGGTGTAAATCAATGGAAACGGTTATATAAAATGTCCGTTGCCAATGTGGCGCTTATATATACTGCCGGCTCGGTCTCATTATCACTCTCTCACTTGTCTCTCTTCCAACCCTAGCCGCCGCATACTGTGGCTTTCAACTCTCCTCACTCTCTTAATGGCTTCCTCTGTCGGCGCTTCTAGATCCGGCCATCGCGGCCGCGGCTCTAGCCGCGCCGGCAGCACCGTTCTAGCGGCAGCCCTTCGTGAGGGGAAGGTCGATCTGGAGGCGGCCATGCGTCCGCTAATGATGCGGCAGCGCCACCATCTAACGCCCTCCTCCTCCGGTGATGCCCGGCTTCTTCTGAGCCAGGCCGATGTGGAGGAGGTCATTCATGAGGTGGTGGTGCAGCACCTCCGGCGGATCTACCAGCAAAAACCCATCTGGAGGAGGAAGTGGCCGATCTGGAGGTGGTGGAGGATCTGTAGGTGGGTCTGATCTGGAGAAGAAGGAGGAGGTGGATGTCGACAAAGGAGAAGGATGAGGAGTGATTGCGTCGCAGCGCGCTGGTAGCATCTCAGCGCATCTGGCAGAGGCCTGCACCTCCTCTCCCGCCGGGTGAAAGGTATAAATCTTTCTGTGACCGGCTGTGATGCCGATGAACTAGTGTTCTACGTATGAGACATTTCATCACATAAACAAATTCCTAGTGCAAATTCACACATACATGTTCTGATTTACAAACACTTATTGTTAAAGCACCAACTGTAAACTAGTTAAACACCCACATCCAAAGCCTATTGCAATTCACCTAGGGCATTCTTGCACCTAGGGCAGAGCATTTCCTGCCATGTTGGACGTAGCCTGTCCTTCAAGGTTAGGATCTTGCGATACAACTCGTAGATCACGCACCCTTCTATTGCTGCGTAGTCGAGGTTAACTTGTGCGCGGCATCCACTCCCAAAAATCGTGCTGGTTGGATGGAACTCCTTCTTCATGTTGGCGTATGATTTGTCGATGAGGTCTGCCGCTAGATCCCATTCCGTCCCTCTCGTCTCACCCTTGATTTTGTATACGAGTTGGATGTCCACGTAGTAATCCGGTGGAATGTGGAAGCCGGCAGAAGAAAGCACCTTGCTTGTCGGGTGATGTCCACGCTTGCGAAGGTGATATTCTTGCGTTCAAAGAATTTGCCCAACTCTGGACAATTCTTCTTGGACTTGCCCAGTGGAACACGAGGACATGCTGGCGCATGGCGAGTTGCAGGACAGACATGTGCCGACGATTACGGGTGTACTCGATGTCAAGTCCGATGAACCGATGCTTCTCCTCTGCTAGCCATTCCCGTACTTGTCGAGGATACGCTCCACGGTTATGCTCCTCGTTCGTGTACACCACCTCCCAGAA